>JAMPIV010012166.1:0-322500 GCA_024509875.1 Oreohelix idahoensis
CAGTTATTTATACCTTTACATCTGGTTTACATTGTCCTATACCATCTTATATTGTCCTATACCTTTATATTATATAATATATATATATATTAATATATATATATATATATATATATATATATATATATATATATATATATATATATATATATATATATATATATATATATATATATATATATATATATATATATATAAATTAATCACTTTTCCCTAACTCTGTTTTCCAGTCCTTCTTTTCATGTTTTTTTTTTTTATTTATGAACTATCCACTCCCGATTTCTGGTTTTGTGGTAGCATGAATGAAATACGTGGTTCCCATTTCAAAGTAAGTAATGACATCACAACAACATTCGCCACCATTGGGTGCAACTCAACCTACTTTGCAATCTCCTGTGGAGTGCAATCTTTAAACCATGGTATATTTCCTAAAATATTTTCAGCTACAGGATCTCATAAGCCACAGGCGTCTACTGTGCCTATAAAGAATGGTGTGTCAATGTGAATCCGTTCCACAGGGAACCATTCCACATTACCACCGAAAGTAATGCATTTAACAGATTTTCCTGTAAAAGCAGAAGCGTCAATTAAAGATTTTCGGATACCACCTGCCGTACATCCAGAATCTCGAAGGACTGTTACTTATTGATCATACACAAATCCCTGATGTAGTTTGAGACATCCCAATTTCTCACACGATGACATTGCGGGAATAGTGTGATCGCAATAAAGTGTAGTGTTTGCCTTTGATACATGTCAGGATTGGCAAACATAACATGAGTCATCTCTTAAAGAACATGCATTGGAATGATTAGGTTTATCCTTCCCTTCTTCATTATTGTCAGTACAAGCATTAGCATGTCTGTGTTTACCCTTATCTTTTGAATGAGCTCGAAAATGACTTATCTTCTTTTTAAATAATTTATTCTTACCATAATATTCTGGAGTATCATCATCCTTGAAGTTCATACCATATGAAGATCTTTGTCTGTGATAATCTTTATGATATTGTTAAGTTATATTTTGCGGGGGAGTTAAATGTTTGAGATCCTCACATGTGAGCCTAGTATTTTATAGACGCACATGTGAGCGCATCTATGTTAATTGTATGTTTAAGTATTTGCTCACGGCCGTAGACTATTATTGAACGGTAATGATGCGATTTGTCGCTGTGATCTGTTGCCATTCAGCAATGATGCTAGAGGCAGATCCCAATATCCTCCGTCTGAGATAGACGTGATTTTTCATGGACTTGCCCTAAGTCTAAGGAAGACATGCGGATGATAATATTATAATTATTTTGAAAGAGGAAGAAGCCATTCTTGAAGTACTATACCAAGAATAGTTCAAGTATAAATATTTAGCCAGAAAACGGCTCTGTTTTTAAGTATCTCGCCTCAGATACTTGACCTTCTGTAGTGTCACGGCAGTGCTTCAGCTGGACTCATGTGTCCCGCTGCTAGTGCGACCCTCTGACATCAGGAGCGAATTGATATTTCAAATTAATATATGTCTACGTAGAAAGATAAATATGGTCAATTTGACAGTACCATGTATTCTGTCAAGCTGTTAACCTTGAAGTCATAACGACCAGTAATGTGTGTCAACGGCCTATTGATGATTGTAAATGATGTACTTTGTTTGCTATGAACCAAATATGATGCTCGTCTACGTTTCGTCGTCAATAAACTGTGTTGTCACCAGATGCCCTATGAGTCCAACATCTGTTTATTGACAGTTTGGTCATATTGTCTTGACCCATTACGTCATGTTACTGAACTGAACTATTACCACCATAAGCCAAAGAAATGGCCCACATTAAACATTCGCGTAACCAAACAATACATCAGCCACTAACAGTAAGCCCGACAGCTCTGACAATATCATTGTCACTGTCAGAGACAGACCAGTATTTATATATAGATAGACGACATGCATCACAAATCACGCAGTAACAGATATGAATCATCATTATGCCTGCCTCTGTGATACCCACGACTATGAGGTGAAAAACTTCGGTAACCTCGTCGATAAAAATGTGATGGTGAACGTTGACGAGGGAAGCTGTAAGCTCCCCTACATTTTGGACGAAAATCAGATTGATATCGCCCTTCAACGCTTTTCGAGCGATGTCGGTTATCATAAGATCTATGATCGTGGTGAGCCACGCCCACGGGCAAAGGATCTTGAGGAGGAGCTCTGTGGACATCCATGTTCGGATGAATTGCCATAAATTGCCTACATAGTCACTCATATTCCTGGATGGAGTCTGGATGTCGTTCCTGTAAAAATGATTTTAATTCTTGGTGACATGCAGAAAGAACCTTGTCTCGTAATATAAGGTCTGTTAACCCATCATATATTTTCTGAATACCTGATAAATCTATCCATCTACTTAAAAATTGTTTAATGGAGGCAATAAAGTCGCCAAAGTCAGCTTCCTTACTTGTCTTAGCTGCATGCAAACGATCTCTAAATCCAGATTCAGTTTACTGGAAACGTCTAGGAAGTGTTTCTTTTACGTCAAAACCATGTCGTCTCTTTTCATCAAGATTCATGAAGCATTGGTGTGAGTCCCCAGTCAAAAAATCAACTAAGAGACTACTCCATCTCTCTTTATGTATATTCAAAGCTGTGGCCTTCATAATAAATCGAGAGAAGAAAATGTCTACACAATTATGACCCTGATCAAAATTTGGCATTTTCAACTTTGGATGAAACATAGTTGTACCAGATGAAGTCTTAGAATTTTCTACCTGAACTTTAGCTAATTCTAAAGCTTTCTCCTTCTCTGCATTTAATCTTAATGCTTCACGTTCCATAGCATTCCTATGAGCTTGATCTAGTTGAAGAAGTTCCATTCTTCTTATCTCTATTTCTTTATCCATTTAAGCCAATCTTTCTTTCTCAAATTCTCTATCTCTATCCTTTTGAGCTTTTCTCTTCAAGCTCTCTTGCTTGATCAAGTTCTTGTTTCTTGAGCTCATCTGCTCGTTTTACAGCCTCATGCTGCTCTATTTGTCCCATGTGAATTAAATATTTCTCATACTTAGTCTCCGAGTACTCTTCAAGTTCAGTGCCTGATTTGCCTAAACGCAAACCAGCATTGACAAAGTCCTCCAATTTTACATGTTTCTAGTTAATAATTACCCTAAAATAGTATGCTATCAACCAATGAAGTATATAATTAATGTATACACTCCCTAAAGCACTATAAAATCAATCTGTGATTTACATATACCTGCTATTGTGAACCATGAGATGAGCACAGGTGACAATGGAAGGCACAAGAAAATGAAACACAGTGAAGTGACACCTCAAATTACAAAACATTACATAACGAATATAAAGCAACTAAAGAAGACCCAAACACATTAATCAAGGAAAAGAAAACATCATAATAATATTACAAAAATAAACAAGAAATGTCAAGAATTGATAGGAGACAACCATATAAACTCAGCTACTGCACTAAAATTAGGTTATGCAAATTAAAATGATGAATGACATGACATCACAACTAAACAATAATAAAATGGTGTTTGTATGGCAAACTGAGGCAACCACATCTACAGTGGGGAAACCACTGAATCCTCTGTCAGCAATACTAACACAGGCCCTAACAGTCGTTGACATTTTCTGAATTTTGGTAGAAAATTTCAGAAAATATCAAGCTCTTTTCCAACAAACCCACAAAAATTACACATAAATATAAATTTGGAGACACATAATGATAGAAAGGAAAGATGACATTGAGACAACAGTGTAACTGAAGGCCAAAGCTAGACCTTTTGGACAGGATCAGAGGACCAGCACTTCAATTAAAACAAGGACTTATCTTTTTTCAATCCTACCATAGTGTGGACACCCTTCATCTCAATGTACGTCGATGCCACAGTCCACACAAGCCGCATCGATCCCCGTACAGTGTTGCACAAAGACTAATGTTCAACTATGCCTCAGTGTTGAACAAAGATCTCGTATTGAATGTCCATGATGAGAATAAGCTCCATTGGATATTAGTGCTTTGCTGCCATGACTCCAGGCTGCGATCAGAACTGTCTTCAGCAACTACGACGAATAGTTCTGCTACATGAAGATATGTAGTGGCAGTTGTACGTCTGCATCAAAATGGTTGTGCTTCTTGCGGGAAGTCAAAACATTCACATACTTCTGATATGCAATTTGTCCTCGCAGAATGTCCTAGGTACGGTTTCAGTGTAGGCTCAAATGTCATTAAAATACACATCTTCTCACTTGAGTTCTGAAGAACTTCACTGTCTGGTGAGAGTCAATTGTAATATTGAGCCAGAAGATCCCACTTCTGACACCAGAATATATGTTGCGGCTTTTATAAATATATCATTATCATTTTTTGATTTATTCTGGCTTTGATTATCTCTGTTTAATTTTGCCGCAACCATGGGTTCATTATCGTTTTCATATACTTTGTGTGAAAAAATGCTTATACTATCTTCTTTTACATCCAATCGTTTGTGACATTTTAATTCTTTGTGTATTCATATTGATGTATTGGTGATTAGTTCATTCAATAAGTTGAATAGCAACAACTTGACTGTCGAACTGACAGAACTTTGAAAACTTCTTGAAGCAAATTTCATCAAACGTGTCAACCAACACAAAGTCTCCTGGGGACGACTTTTTCCATTTAATTATACGAAGAACACATCGCAGTTCGGAAATATGAACGAAACATGTGGTTCCCATTTCAAAGTAAGTAATGACATAACAGTATGTTCAATTATCATCTATTTTACCATGGGTGATCATATAAACCGTCAGCATTCTTATAATCTTCTATGTTCAGATATATCAGTTGAATACTACTCTATGTAAACTGTCTCTGCAATATCACATCATAACTATTCTAAATCTTTAGCTTTGCATTCGTATTAAGACATTGTCTATTTAAAAAATCAGAGGCTAAATCAAATATTCTCAGTTTAGCTGCCCACATCATAATCTACCATTATCGCTTTCAATACTGTTTTACACTACACCACGTTCCATCTAGACTATCATGTGTAGATCTACAATAACGCAGATTACTTTCACAATAATGCTTCAACATATCTCTGGGACTCAAAAGTCCTTATTCATTTCTTATTCTATTAACTACGAAGCCTGAACACTGACGATTAAATATATGAGTTTAGACTCAACACATCGATTAGTGGACTATGCCACACATTATATCAAACACTGCTATAAGCCCAAAGACTACACCAATACTGATATACACATTTCAGTGGCTCTGCCACATTTTCCATGAACACTGCCATAGTGGCTATGCGACACATTCAAACACTGCCATTGGGGCAGGAGCCCACAACTCGGCTGATTCGTTACTAGGCTTAACGCATCAGCTAGTACTTTACACTTACCGGTGGAAGTCTAACTAGTTGGGGTGCTGCATGGTGCGTCCATCTAAATGAAAATAAAACCAAGATGATAGAAAATCGTGCAGCAATCCTCAACAAAGACGTGTGAACGAGTGTAATATGATATTTTCTTTTAAGTGTGCCAATGAAAGTGTGAGTATGCGAGAGTGTTTACATATATTTACAAGGCCGTAGATGGGGGGTGTGTTAAACCACCCACGTAAGGGTTTGGTGAAAAACATTTGTGGGGAAATTATAATGTGCCAAACATGTTTTGCGACAAAAATTTTTAACACCCCCCCCCCCCCCCCTTTTATTAAGTCTTATCTACGGCCATGGTAAATTATATTATACGTATTGTTAAGTCCTATTTTAATCAAGGGGAATTAAACGTTAATATACTTGTATGTACAGGACAGATTTTTGTTATCTCCCTTGAGTAGCTGCTATTCGAATGTTCTAGATGCGTTCAGCTCACGTCTGTCGCGGTTAGCCGTGCATGCATGATTGTCTGAGCTGGACGGAGGGAGGGAAATCTCGTGACAGTAGGTGGCTGGGCAGTTTTGCCGTGATGGTGGTCAGCCATGTTTTTTGACGGTGTATACGGGGAGATATTTCTTGTGTGATAGGAATGACTAAGACTTCCTAATGTATTTCAAAAGCCAAGGATATGATGGCTGATATTTATACTGCAGAATGTACGTCTTTTTTTGGAAGACTTTTAGGCCATGGATTATAGGCCATTCTCTGTTCATCTACCGATGAGGGATATTTTGATTCGACGGATTGTTATAGGGGATTGTTCTTTCTCCCGTGAGATGTATCTTATTTATAATATTGCTAGAGAAGATAATGAGCATATTTACATTGGAACTTATACGGCTTATTTATGATATTGCCAGAGAAGATAGTGAGCATATTTACATTACCTCAAAGCCAGGAACTCATACGGCTTATTTATAATATTGCCAGAGTGTATATATATATATATATATATATATATATATATATATATATATATATATATATATATATATATATATATATATGCGCCATTTATGCTATATACGGATGTATTGAACTGTCGTTATTTCCATGATGTGTTTTGAACTGTCTCCTATTGACAGTGTGTTTTGATGATGTCTACGTTCGTTACTGTGGCGTAATAAACGGTGTAGAACTGTACTTGGAGTTTCACCCTTCCTGACTCCCATGTGTGCATTGATGTGTGATTGCTATTGACTTACTTCAAAGAGCCTATACACATTCGTGTCTATATCTACACACTCACACATCCGTCGGCTGCCTGTAAGCCCGACCTGCTGATCGCCTATATCAGTGCACACAATAATAATAACATCATCCACCTGGAGCCTCAACAGTGGTCGCCAGTGATATGGGGCTTTGGATTACTAATGACATTGTGTGAATTACAAGGAGTTACAGTATAGTGTTTACAGTTTGTGTTTCCTGTTCATAAATTATTCAAGTCGAGAGTTGCAGTGTTACCAGTCCAAGTTTTCTATGAGCAAGTTCCTATTGTGGAAGAATGTTTTCTTACAAGTTCAACATGTCAAGAGTCTGAGAAGTGGAAAATACCCGTACCTGGCATCGTAGAGTTCCTGAACCCTTATACCGTGGATTCTCCTTTCGTTGGACCGTGTTATCTATGTACATCGTTGCTGCTGTTGTGAAGGCCGGGATTTTTGCATTTTGCAGATAAGTGGCTGTGTTGTTTGTTGTAAACTGTACCTCTGTTTGGTGTACATTGAGCCTTCCTCTATACATAAGCTATTTATATTCCTTGTCTTCTATGTTATATGTTTCTATGTCATATATGTTATATTTCAGTGGGCAGGTTGGGTGGAGACTTTCGTAGGATATCCCACTTCACCGAGGGCCTACAAAAGCGTTCTATAGGGACTGTTTGTCTAAGTCCGTGTCGTAAAAGATCCCTTGATATAATTCTGGGCATACTCTGTTTACTCCGGATTCAGTCTTCTTATATAACTGTTTAGGTGTTTCGAAACGTATTAGTGTTGTTTTCGTTATATTTTGCTCTGTTCTTTAGTTCTTGATTAATTTGTTTGTGAGTGTTTTTCTCCCCTTTCTATCGTTTAATTCTATACAAATTTTTTTGTTTATACACTGTGTTGTTGTTTGTCTCATCGCTTCATTTCCAGCTGTCGCTGCAAGTTTTGCAATATTTTTTGCTTTATTTCTGCTTTCATACTTTAGTTGATTCCTGCAAACGTAGTCATTTGTTCTTTATATCCTGTCTTTGTCTTTCTTGTTTGTATTATCTATTTTGTCATACGCTGTCAATATATTCTGTCATGGACTGTCAATACTATAATGCATAATAGATATATAAGTGATTAATTATATTATTAATAAGTAAGGAAATTATACAAGTTCTTGAGCAAAGACTTGTCACCCACTGAGTTTGGATAAAGTGAGCTTCACAAGGAATATATTTACATAAGTTATCTATATCATATATTCAGACATAATGTCTAGTTTGGATTATTTCATTGAACAAGGGAGATCCCTTGGTATGACTAATGAGGAAGTAAAAGAATTCGCACTTGCTGAATATGCCAAGGCGCAGAAGGCTGAAGAAAAGAAACAGAAAATAGAAGCTGAAAAACAGAAAATAGAATCTAAAAATATGAGATTGCAGATGCAGGCAGAAGAGAGAAAAATCTAAATGCAAATGGAGGCTGAAAAACAGAAAATGGAAATGGAAAAACAAAAATTAGAAGCTGAAGAACGAAAAATTCAACAGCAAAGAGAGGCTGAAGATAGAAAAATCCAAATGCAAATGGAGGCTGAAAAACAGAAAATGGAAAGTGAAAAACAGAAATTAAAAGCTGAAGAGAGAAAACAGAAATTGGAAGCTGAAGAGAGAACAGTTCAACAACAAATAGAGGCTGAAGAAAGGAAATTGCAGATGCAGATGCAAGCTGAAGAAAAAATGAGACTGCATGAGGAAAAGATGTCGTCTATAGAGCTGGAGAGGATAAAGGTAGTGAATATTGGTAATACACAAAATGAGACAAATAATCAAACAACTTCTTATAAGGCAAATACTAAATCTTATGATATTAAATTGCCTGTTTTCAACCCTACCTGTGACGATATCTCATTCTATCTAAATAGATTTGAACTTTCATGCGAATCTCATAAGATAGACAAGTCAGGATATTGTGAGCAACTTAGCAAGTTATTTAAGGGTGAAGCTTTGATTACTATAAGTATGTTGGAAGGTCCTGACATGAATAACTTTGATGTTGCCAGAGCGGCTTTATTAAAAAAATACCAACTGGATGAAGAAGGTTATCGCCTACGCTTTAAGTCTCTATTACCGGAGACAGGGAAAGATTTTTCAGACTTTATGTCAAATATCCGCCTTACGTTTTCACGTTGGGTTGAACTTTCAAAAACGGAGCACACATATGAAGCCCTTATGGACTTATTGCTTCGTGACAAAGTTATGTCATCAGTTAATAAATCTTTTTTTTTCCTTTCTACATGAGCGAAAGCCTCCAAATTTGAAAGAAATGGAACAATACTGTCGCCAATATGTCACGGCTCATCCAAATGTAACAGTTAGCAATTCTAAAGTCAAAAGTTTACCCATGGCTTCAGCAATACCATATGGTCCTAATTTGCGACGTAGGTCTCAAAGTGCTGAACGCAATTTTGGTAGGAGAGATAATCGGAATTTTAGACAGAACCAATGGGGTCCATCACGTAGTGATTCTCCTTCTTTAAGAAATTGGAGACAATTTAACGGTCCTCAAAATTTTGGTTCCAATAATTATGGAAATTTTGGAAGAGGTAACTACAATAGAGTTATCAGCCTTATAATAATTTTTCTTGGAGACAACAAAACCCATCTAATAGATATTTTGATCAAAGGGGAAATGACAATCGCAACTATGCAAACTGGGGTTCAAATCAGAACAATAATTTCAATAGAGCAAATAACAATGCTTCCAATAGAAATAATAACCGCGATAATTCGCAATACGACGGTAGATCTCCAAATAATAGATCGTATCGCCAGGCTAACTCTGCTGAACAAGAGCCCCAGGTTGTTAATGATCAAGGTAACAATAATAAAAGTGTCTCTAATGCTACTGCTTGCTCTGCTTTCGATTTCGAGAGAGCATCTCAGTGCCCAGGGTGCACAACTTTGTTCCAACCTACAGCTATAACTACCTTGAGTTGCAGTCATCCTCTTCCGACTCCTCTTCCTGCCTTGTCTGCACATGACGGAAGAGGGTCTCTTACTCTACATAAGGGATTTGTAAATAATAATCCCGTTTCAGTTCTATTTGATTCTGGATGCACAACTGTTGGGGTTAGACAGTCTTTAGTTCATCCATCTTGTGCAACGGGTAAGATGGTGAAATGTGTGACATTCGGTGGGACAGTTGAGACTTTTCCAACTGCCATAGTCCACATTGCCACACCGTTTTTCACTGGTTATATACACGCATGTTTACTCAGAGCGCCTATCGCCGACCTTACTATCGGACAGATACATGGGTATAAAGGTGTGTACGCCGGTACAAATTGCTGCTTGGGAACGGCAACATAACCTTACTGCTTTCACCTTAGTGACTATGCCAAAATCTTTTCACCAGGTACATTCTGCTAACGTGATACATTCTGCTAATTTCGTGCAATCGTGCAGTATTGATGATACGATTGTTCATCATGCTAATTTTGGTGTTTCTTTTAGCCCAGTGCGACATACATCAGTACGTCGCAACTCTAACATTGACTCTTCTTTAACTACCATTATAGAAGAAGATCCTTCAGTTTTGACAGACACACACACTAACTTTAGCGCTACGACTGAATCTACATCCAGTCACATTTATTGCAACTTCTTTTCTGCTATAACTAGTGTTTTCTTTGCTACATGTACGAACTTAATTGTTAGTACATATCTATACCTTATGAGTTTCTTTACTTTTCTTACTGGGCCGGTTAGCTCAGTATCTTCATCTTTTACGACTTTTTGTCGTACTTACTGCTTGTCTTTTAAACTTCGACGTAGGTCCAAGTTTACTACTCTCTGCTTTTACATCTTTATGATATATTTCTTGCTTTTTTCTTTGTCCAGTACACAGGCTATGACTTCAGTTCAGCCTTGGAGATGTACGCATTTGTCAACTGCATTTACTCTGTCTTGCGCAAAATCTCAGATTGTCAGCCATCATGATACTTTTGGTCATTATTACCAACTTATGGGTTTGCCTATTGATGTCGGTATCTTGTATATGTCGGCGTCTGTGGCCTAATGGATATGAACGCAGTTTCGTAATCCAGATATACCAGGTTCGAAACCTGCTGCAGGCGGTTTGGTAGCAGATCGCTTTGTGTGGATTTTTAACAATGGTATAAGCGCCGTACCGTTCAGAAAGCAATGGCAAACTACTGAATGAAAAAAATTGCCTAGAAAAATCACAAACAGCCAATAAAAGCTGGGGTTGATTGCCACGTCCTGCAAAGGATAAGCAACTAACTATCTTGTATATTCATAACTTTACCATACATTATCACACACTGATAGATACTTTTATGATCCTGTTTAATTCAGGATTCCGGATTAGTCTGTGCTACTTTCTCTGTTATTTTTTTTTTTGAGTAACAGAGGAAGGTTTGATTAACATCGTACCGGGGCCGGAAGTTTACACAGCCACAGTTGGTAGATTTACTGTAAAATTAATTGTTGTATATCATAAAATCTTACCTTTACCGAACAGAGATTTTCGTTTGTATTTTTTCACAGCGTATGCTTTTCCATGAGAGTCAGTACTGCTATATTGATGGTTTGCACCGTCTACCAATGATATACCACAAGATTTGCTGTTCCAGTTTAACTTATCGGCAGTGTGACTCTACACTAGATTTTGGTGCCTTCTTACTATGGGATGTTCTAAAACTACGGGACTCATCTTATATATGTAACTTGTTTGAGATAGCTAATAATATTGTATATTACAATAGTATAATGTATTAGAGAGTATTGTATTAGGATATGGTATAACTTTTTTATGATAATATGTTGGTTCATCTTTATGCACCATTGCACTACTGTATTGTTCGTATACTAATGTGTTTGGAAATGATGAACAGATGACTATTGTAATGATGCCACTATTTTAGGTAACTCATCATTGCGTTATGTTTCAGTATTGTACTTTTTGATAAGAATATGTAGACAGAAGAAGAAGATATTTTTTCCTTTCTTTCTGACATTGTAATATTTTTTTCTTTGCCCAGCGCTTGATTGTGCGCTAGTGGTAATTATGTACAGCGATATGAGTACATTGAGAAAATGTTTTTTTTTCTGAGATTGTGATGTATGTTTTTTTTCATTACCCGACGCTTGATGATGCATCAGGAATAGCTATGTATAAAGGTATTGTCAATTTTGATATTAATATGCTGTTCATCATTGGTACTCCTTGAGCTTATTAACTTGGTTGTCAGGCACATTAGGCTATTTTCTTTTTTAGATGATAGCTAATTATTTGTTCTTTGATTTAGATTATCCTTCCTCATTTTTGTTTGTAATGTATGCTATTGTACTATAATGGTATTCATTTGTAAAATGCATTGTTTAATATAATTGTTTACCATGATATGTCATTGTTCTTTCTATCCGTATCGCACTGCTTTATTTCATTACTCCTCATTCTTTCTGTACTTCATCTGTTCTTTTTATTTTTTACTTATGTTGTCATAGCTAGTCTATACGCCATTTACTTCATATTTTTTGAGTTCTTGATTGTCGTATGCTTATCTCATTATCGGTCTATACTTCACTTCTTTTGTACGTTACACTTACTCCTATCCCTCTTTTGTTCATTTTGGTTATATGTCTTATCATAGTGTACTTAGGGGTATGATGATAGGAAACTCTTTACAGAGCGATACAACAGGAAGCAATCTGATCATCAGAAGAAGTCCCCCCGTCCGACAAGTGTTTCGGCCCTATATACTCCTTTACACTCTAAGGGGGGCGGGCCCACTTGGGTCATGACTCCCAAGCGTCTCAGCTTCCTGTTGTCTTGCATCGAAAATGAACCCATTTCACTTATGGTAGCAACTTTAAATTCCACAACTCCGCCAGCCGTGGAGGCAATTGTGAAAGTAACAAAGAGAAGACAAATTATTCCGTTCGTTCCGTCGCACACACTGAGACACCAGCGCGAAGTCAACGAGTCGCCACTGCGCGTTCCCCACTGGACTTTTGATACTGACACCCCTTATAGTATACACCGCTTGTCGCCCCTGAGTCGCAGCCCGTTCACTAGTCCACCACAAACCTCAGCGTATTGTGGGCTTAGAAAAATTCCTGGTGTTTTCTGTACCGCAGCGTTTATTGTTACGATCTCCATTCCCCATTGCGGTTGTTCCACAGCCAGCCTGATGCCTTTTCGGCAGTTTCACTAAGCCTCTTCAGGGCACTTGTTCTCGACTGTCCCCTCAGCCCCAACAGTTTCAATAGATCATACACTGATGCAGCCACAAGCCCTCTTGCGCCCACTTCAACAGCCATGACCCTTGCAGTGAACACCTCGTGTCTCAGATCCGCGGCCAGATCACTATACTTGGCCGCTTTGAACGAATGTTGCTCATCTAATCTGGATTCAAATGGCACGGTCAGTTCAATCAGTATGACCTGAAGCGTTGCTGCAGAATGAAGCACTATATCCGGCCGTCTCCGCGATTTTCGGATACTCTCTGGATATGCCCCTCGTCCAGGTAGGTCTACCGCCATCTCCCAATCATTTGCACAATCAAGAAGAGATGGTAAACTGCTACCAGGTTTATTCGGTTTGGGGTGTGCTGACTTTCCTGCCCTCAGAAAGTATGTGTTTGCGGTGTCTGGCCGGACTTTGCTATTCGCCTTCATTCTTGCCAGATCTATTGTCGCAGCAAGCTCATTTAGCACTTTGTTATGGCGCCAAGTGTATCGCCCTTGCCCTAATGACACCTTACACGCTGAGAGCACGTGTTCAAGTGTCTGCCTCCCCTGGCACAGGGGCACTGCTCATCATCCGACTTTCCCCATTTCACAAGGTTGGTGGCCGATGGCAGCAGGTCATACAGTGATCTGACAACGAAGCTGAGCCTAAGAGGTGCCATATGCCATATATCATTCCATGTCAAGGACCTCTGCAGGGCTCCTTCCCATGTAGTTCATTGGCCTTGTTGGACCTGCTGCACTGCTTTTTGCAACCTTTTATCATTCTCAGCTTCTCGTATCTCCTGAACTACCATGTCTCTGCGCTCCCTGCTTGATGCCTTGGACCACCAGAGGATGTCTCCATGACCAAATCCCCGTCTATTCGTTTGTGTGTATCCGATTACCTCCCTCAGTTTGAGTGACTCTTGGGCAGCATCAACAGCTTCTTCCACTTTCCACTTCCTTCCCGTTTTCAGTGTGGGCTGAATGGACTTAACCACGTCATCAGCTGACTCGCGTAGCATCATTGCAAGCCTTGCCTTTCCAACTTTGTACTCTTCAACAACTGACTTGAAAGGAAGCAGAAGTTTTGACTTTTTGCAGTACAGTGCTACATCTGACAGACCTGGTGGTACTCCTAGCCATTTTCTCATGAACTTGTTGACCTTCTGCTCTATGGCTTCCACTGTACTTGTGCTTATTTCATATATAAGCAGTGGCCACAGCAACTTTGGTATCAACATGAACTGGAGGCACCACAGTTTGAACTTCCCCAGGAGTCTGCTTTGGTCTATGATCTGTAGCCCTCTGTCTGCCATTTCTATTGTCTGTTGCACTGCCTTTGAGTCTTTTAATGAGGCATCGTACACCCTGCCAAGACTTTTAACAGGTTCCTCAATGACAGTAGGGATTCTTTGGTTGGAAACCGTGAATATGACCTCTGCTATCTTCCCTTTCCTGACTGATAGGCTTCTCGACTTCTTGGGTTTGAAGCTCATTCTGCACCAGCTGACTAGTTCATCCAGGCGTGCTAACATCCTCCGGGCCTGATGTTCATCTGATGTCAGAATTGTTGTGTCATCCATGAATGCTTTGAGCGGTGGCATGAGACACATTCCACCGAGCTTTGGACCTATAGCCATTCCTTCAGCTGCATTGAGGATTACCTGCATAGCCATCACGAATAGTATCGGAGAGATGGTACATTCCATCGCAATTCCAACTTCAAGGCCAATCCACTTCGTTGTGTACTCTCTGGTTAAAATCTGACAGCAAACCCTGCGAAATACAGCTTCAGCATTGCTGCAATCTCTTGTGGAACATGATACATTTCTAGGGCCTGCCACAACATCTGGTGTGGAACGGATCCATAAGCATTCGCTAAATCCAACCAGATTACATGGAGGTTTGTTCTGTCAGACTTTGCCTTTTGGATTGCTTCCCATATCATTGTGGCATGCTCTAGACATCCTGGTGTACCTGGGATACCTGCTTTCTGAATGGTAGTGTCAATGTACCCATTTGCCAGGAGGTATGTAGTGAGTCTTTTCGCCATCACTGAGAAGAATATCTTCCCTTCCACATTGAGTAGTGAGATTGGCCTGAACTGACTGATGTCTGTGGAATTTTGCTCCTTCGGAATGTAGACTCCGTTCGCCTTTCTCCATTCCTTGCTTACAAGCTGGGTTTTCCACGCACTCTTCAGTAAACGAAGCAGTCGTTTGAGCACCTCAGGGCATCTCTTATACACCACATATGGAACACCATTAGGACCTGGAGCTGACTTGCATCGAGCTTTCTGGACAATGCTTTCTACCTCTTGCACCGTTGGGGGCTTGGTGTTAAATTCAGCACCTGGCTTACTCGGCCATTTAAGGCCTGCCATGCTGCTGAGCGGCTCATCTTTGCGACCATCTGAATATGTCATTCCAAGGTGTTCTTCCAGGTCTTCTTTCCTGATGTTTAGCGTACCCGACCGTGGCTGCTCAAACAGTTCTTTGGCAAACTTGAAGGGCTCCCTGAAGAATCTTTCCCTATCCATTCGAGTCTTCCTTTTCTTCCTGCACAACCTTTCTGCTCTATAAAGGGCATTATGTTGGCCTTTCAGGTGCTCCCAAACCTGTCGTAACCCTTCCTTCTCTGCGGCAACTGCGTTTTTGAACAGTTTTCGGGCATGCTTCTTCAGTTTTCTGATTTCTTCTATTTTAATTTGTCTTCTGCTTTTTCGTGGTGGGTTACTTTCCCTTGCCTCCCTCACTCCGAACACTTTGCGACAGTGCAGATATATTATGTCGCCGAAGATTTCCAGCTTCTTCTCCAAAGTTATCTGCTTCAGGTTGTTATCCAACTCTTTTGCCAAGGCTTCGTCCAGCTGTTCCCAACGCCCTTTTGCACTGGCGGGTGGAAACGTGATTGCATCTCTCTTCCCGTCCAAGAAGTGTGTGAGATCATCATCAGGCAGATCAACTTGAATGTACTCAGCACTGTGGATTGACTCCTGGCTGCGTTCTTCTAACGTCTTATCCGTCGAGACAGAGCGCTGTTGATCTCCCCCTGATGACCTCCCACACCCCTTTTTCGTTCTGTGGATTTTCATTCCTCTCTGAGTAGAGAATTCCCTACCACAGGCACATGGAGACTCCAGCCGTTGTTCAGAGCTCGAAGTCCGTGTAACGGGTCTGGTCGATTCCAATGAGGCGCCTGTGGATTCATCATTCTCCCCCCCTTTCGGTGAATCCTGGGGGCATCTATCGTTTTTGGGTTCTATAGCAATTGAATACAGCTTACGGGGTGCTAACCCGGTCAGCCGGTTTCTAGTCTTTCCCAGTGTCATCTGTCTTTCCAGAAGTCAATCGGTCTTTTCCCGATTGTCACTGGTTTGACCATGTAACTATGATAGGAAACTCTTTACAGAGCGATACAACAGGAAGCAATCTGATCATCAGAAGCAGTCCCCCCGTCCGACAAGTGTTTCGGCCCTATATACTCCTTTACACTCTAAGGGGGGCGGGCCCACTTGGGTCATGACTCCCAAGCGTCTCAGCTTCCTGTTGTCTTGCATCGAAAATGAACCCATTTCACTTATGATAGCAACTTTAAATTCCACAACTCCGCCAGCCGTGGAGGCAATTGTGAAAGTAACAAAGAGAAGACAAATTATTCCGTTCGTTCCGTCGCACACACTGAGACACCAGCGCGAAGTCAACGAGTCACCACTGCGCGTTCCCCACTGGACTTTTGATACTGACACCCCTTATAGTATACACCGCTTGTCGCCCCTGAGTCGCAGCCCGTTCACTAGTCCACCACAAACCTCAGCGTATTGTGGGCTTAGAAAAATTCCTGGTGTTTTCTGTACCGCAGCGTTTATTGTTACGATCTCCATTCCCCATTGCGGTTGTTCCACAGCCAGCCTGATGCCTTTTCGGCAGTTTCACTAAGCCTCTTCAGGGCCCTTGTTCTCGACTGTCCCCTCAGCCCCAACAGTTTCAATAGATCATACACTGATGCAGCCACAAGCCCTCTTGCGCCCACTTCAACAGCCATGACCCTTGCAGTGAACCCATCGTGTCTCAGATCCGCGGCCAGATCACTATACTTGGCCGCTTTGAACGAATGTTGCTCATCTAATCTGGATTCAAATGGCACGGTCAGTTCAATCAGTATGACCTGAAGCGTTGCTGCAGAATGAAGCACTATATCCGGCCGTCTCCGCGATTTTCGGATACTCTCTGGATATGCCCCTCGTCCAGGTAGGTCTACCGCCATCTAGACATTAGTATGCTACCGACCTCTACTTTTTTGTTTGATGTATTTTTTTCAACAACAAAAAAATGATCGAATCATTTTTTTCCCTGGGGATCGGTGTAGACTGTTAAGTCCTATTTTAATCAAGGGGAATTAAACGTTAATATACTTGTATGTACAGGACAGATTTTTTTGTTATCTCCCTTGAGTAGCTGCTACTCGAATGTTCTAGATGAGTTCAGCTCACGTCTCTCGCGGTTAGCAGCACATGCGTGATTGTCTGAGCTGGACAGAGGGAGGAAAATCTCGTGACAGTAGGTGGCTGGGCAGTTTTGTCGTGATGATGGTCAGCCATGTTTTTTGACGGTGTATACTGGGAGATATTTTTCGTGTGATAGGAATGACTGAGACTTCCTAATGTATTTCAAAAGCCAAGGATATGATGGCTGATATTTATACTGCAGAATGTACTTTTTTTTTGGGAAGACTTTCAAAAGGCCATGGATTATAGGCCATTCTCTGTTCATCTCCCGATGAGGGATATTTTGTCGTTCGACGGATTGTTATAGGGGATTGTTCTTTCTCCCGTGAGATGTATCTTATTTATAATATTGCTAGAGAAGATAATGAGCATATTTACATTGGAACTTATACGGCTTATTTATGATATTGCCAGAGAAGATAGTGAGCATATTTACATTACCTCAAAGCCAGGAACTCATACGGCTTATTTATAATATTGCCAGAGTATATATATATATGCGCATTTATGCTATATTCGGATGTATTGAACTGTCGTTATTTCCATGATGTGTTTTGAACTGTGACCTATTGACAGTGTGTTCTGATGATGTCTACGTTCGTTACTGTGGCGTAATAAACGGTGTAGAACTGTACTTGGAGTTTCAACCTTCCTGACTCCCATGTGTGCATTGATGTGTGATTGCTATTGACTTACTTTAACTCTTTCAGTCCCAAGCAAAAAAGTGGGTTTGGCCCAAGCAAAAATCGCCACCCCAGTGCGTTTTTATTGTTGTTGTTTGGAAATAATTTTTTAAAATGTTCATATGCATAAATAACTTTGTTGTTGTATATGAAAATGAAGGTAATTGGATGTACTTTACTCTTGTGCTACAAGTATAAAAGCTTTCATTGAAAAATGATTAGTTATTCAAGGTAAAATGTAGGATATGTGCTAAAAAAAATGATTAGTTATTCAAGGTAAAATAGAGGATATGCGCTTAAAAAAATCTAAAAATAAATATCTCAAAACAGAAACACGTTCACTCTTAAACACATGCGGTATTTAAAAGAATGTACTTGCAGTCGGAAATGACGTTTTGGGTGGTTTGTGTTAGAAACAGTCTCAAACAGAGGCACATATACTAAAGGCTTTTTAAAGTCGATTGGGCCAAGCGCGTCTAACCCCTGAGCCTTTATAAAGTCGATTGGGACTTAAAGAGTTAAAGAGCCTATACACATTCGCGTCTATATCTACACACTCACACATCCGTCGGCCGCCTGTAAGCCCGACCTGCTGATCGCCTATATCAGCGCACACAATAATAATAACATTTATCATCCCCCTTGAGCCTCAACACGTATATATTATACATACAGAATGAACAAAGCAAGAACAGCCTTTTGTAGTCTAAACAACATCTGGAAGTCCTCTATGTACAGCACGATCACAAAATTAAGACTATATGAGACCTGTGTACCAGAAAGAGTGAGTAAATTAATGTGTGGAAGGGAGTGACTGTTTTTTACCGTAAAGCTGCTCATTGTATCTTCATTTTTTAAACTCATACTTCATACTGTTGTTGGCAATGTTTCAATGCACATGTCGTTGTACATTTCCACGGGCTGTGAATAAAGTTGTGACAAAAAGCAGAAACACCATTTTAGTGTGCACACTAAAAACGTGTTTTCACTGTTTGTTTATGTGTGTGTGTGTGAGAGAGCGAGAGCAATAGGTACATTTTTTCCACTGCAAATATTTTACAAACTGGAAAACAATCTTAGTTCTTTCCATCTTAGATCAAAGTGCGCTCTATAAGTACAAGAAAAGGTGTGTATGATTTCGTTATCCCTTTTTAATTATTTTTTTTTTTGTCTTCTCCTTTTAATAAACCTCACTGTCATTAAAAAAATGTGCAATGTACAACTTCAGAGTACAGGAGAATGTAACAGGAAAGGGAAAGAACTGAGATAGGAATAAGAAGAAATAATTTATGAGTAGTAGGACTTAGCTCTTACGTCATCAGGCACGAGAAATGAGTGGGCTGAGAAGAGAGTTTAAAGATCACTCTTGTCTCGTCGTTTGGCTGAGATGGTCAACTCAGAACAGGTCAGGTAGACTTACCATAGTACCATCTGAAACTTAGTGGACAGCTCAAGTATCATTGTGTTATGATACCGCTGCATTTCGCAGAAAGGGAAAGATGTTCCCACGACAATTAACGTTCATGTCGAGCTGTATCCAAGTGTATTGTCAGCAGTTTTATTCAAGCAAACATGGTATGTAAACTCTCGAATAATTAGTCAAGGGCAAGTGATCGAGGACAGGTGTTCGAAGTAGTGGTCCAGTTCGGACATATGAAGCATACTTTATAAGACAGCAGTGGTATAGAATAAGTATCCAACACTGGTGGTAATCCAGATTATTACTTCAAAACCATACTGCATTTATTGTGAGCAGCCCATTAAGAAGTAGTGTATAGTAGACAGTCTCTAGAGTGGAGGGTGTTCAGTATTCAACGTAGATCAAGAGTTAATCAAGTAGTCCATGAACAGTGAGTTATGTGATGTATGAAGGACATTGTAGAAGTTTCATGTATGCTATTACCATTTATAATCGGGCACAAGGTTGCCAGCTGTGAATATGTTCCTTGACAACAAATAAAGAACTTTTGTTGTCTACTCTGAGTCGTCAAGTCATTTCAAGGCATTATAGTGTCTGATCATGTAAGCTCATTCAGTAGACACAGGAGCAAGATAAGCCACCATTGTACGGTGCATACACTCACAGCCAGCGTACATAAGACAGGGACATTAACGACAATCATTGGTACAAGGACATACAGTAGTGTCAAGACGATAACTTAATAACAACAAAACCAAGAACATAGAGTGGTGATCATGTATTATTTATAATCGGGCACATCTCGTTATGGTGCCAGTGACCACTTGTGGGAAGATTACGTGTGTTACAAATTAGTGTACTTATCAAAATGCAGGCGATTGAAAAAACAACATCGAGTTCGACGAAGCATGAATTCAAGTCAACAGTGAAGAAAACAAGACAGTTACGTGCCGAGACATATGAAGAGTAGTCGAGCATGACGAGGTCAACGAAGGAACCCAAGTCAACAGTGACGAAGATACATTCTTTTTACAACTTAACTCCACAGTCGGGTATGGGTCAAACATCATCACACTAAAGTGATCATTTTATGAACAGTGTAGCAAGTATCATCAACAGCCGCTCATAACACAGAAAACAACGGGAGGAAAGAAAGAAACAAACACAGTGTGCACACTCAAGTCAGCAGTCCAGAAAAGAAACATTCATCAGGAACCAACGTCCAAACGTACAGTGTAGTTAGTTAGTTATAATTAGGTAGAATTATTGTTTGTATACAACTTTGAACCTATTCATGTGTTATAATTTCCTTCATATTTTTGTTATAGAGATTTGCTGTGAGTAACAATTGTTTTGTTACAACATCAAGAACATTAACCAAAGAATTTCCCCAAGAAGTCCCAATAACATAATTTTTATTTATTTTCAGAGCTAATATGGAACAGACAGACACGGTAGTAGGCGTATTACGCCAGGTATCTGAGACATTGGGTAGGTTAGATAAAAACAGCAAACTTGCCAGTGTCAAGGGTAATGTTGATACGTTTTCAGGTAAATCTACTGAATGTAAGACCTGGCTCTTACAAATAGAGAGATATTCTTTATCAGTTCAGGCCTCAGACATTGAAAAGAGATTGTTAGCTTTTCTTACCAGCACACATTTAGTAGCCGATTTCATTAGAAGAAGGTTAGACATAGTGCTAGAGGAAACATGGCAAGACTTCAAACAGGAATTGGTGAAAAGATATGGAGAATTACAGGATGTACAGCTAGGATGGCAGAAACTTTGGAAGATAAAACAAAGCAAAGAGGAAACTATACAGATGTATACTGATAGAATGTTTAACATCATTGAAGATGTATTTCCAGCTGAAACGATAGACAGACAAGGAATAGATGACCAATTGATCGGTAGGCCCTATCTTCGTAGACGGATTATATAGTGATGCCATCAAACTCCACTTAATAAGGAAAGATCATAAGATGTTAAAAGATACTATGGCTTCTGCCATTGCAGAAGAAAACGTAAGGAGAAGGTTTGAGTTGAGAGTAGAACAGGCAAGGTTTGACGAAGAAGAACCTATGAAAATAGATAATGTTCATCAAGGAAATGGTGATGGAAGGAGACAACAAACAGGTAGCAGACTGTTGCAGGACATTGAATGTTACAATTTCCATCAGCGGGGACACAGAGCTAGCGTGTGTACATGGAGACCGCCACGCATGTGTCAAAACAGTGGGTCTGCGCGTTTAGCTAGTTGTCATAGTCCGCGTCAGACTATGTGTGGGGATAGGGACGACACATTGTGTCAACCCCAATACACCCGCACACAAGGAACACATTCATGCACGCACCACACGAGGGCTTTCGAGACGCCTCGGTACGGTAGATACAATAGTCAGGGAAAAGGTAGACCTACTCACATGAGAGAGACTGACATGGGTAGGATAAATAATAGGTCTCAGAATAATAAGCAGGTACCTATGGGAAGGAAACCAAGGATAAGGAAACAGAATGAAGATATATCAACAGTCAACGAAACGTACCATACGGATCCGAGTTCGTGTTTGATAACAATAGGTGATAGAAAAATCAGAAGTCTCTTGGATTCAGGCGCTAGTGTTAGCTTATTAAGATTTGGGTTATATAAACAGCTACGTCAGCCACCCAAATTGGAAAAAACATGCATGCAACTCACGTCAGTGTCAGGTGAAAGGTTAAAGGTGATGGAATGTCAACGTTTACGGTTCAGCATTGGAACGAAGTTGTTGACGCAAATGTTTATAATAGTGAAAGGTATGTCATGGAATTGCATTTTAGGCAGAGATTTTATGAAGAAATACAGCGTAAGATTGTACTTTGACATACAGAAGCTAAGGATTCAGGACGAGTACATTGACATGCAGGATGATATGCATATCGCATCAGTGATAAGATTACAGAAGCCGATTACTTTACGTCCGAATACGGTGAACATAGTCACAGGAAAGATTAAGAGATCACCATATTATAAAATTGGGCAGACGGTCAGAACAGTGGAATTCCAGGATGCAGACATAGCCGATGAACCATGCATAAACATGACGGAGGGGATAGTAGTAATAGGAAACAGATCTTAATTTCCAGTTATGCTACTCAACACAGCAGCAAAGCATGTCACGATACCAAGAGGATTCATTGTGGAGAGAGTACAACACATGTCACACACTGAAGGCAGCAGACAAGGACAGAATAACTATGATGAAAGGAAAGATAGACATAGTGGTATCCGAGATAGGAAAACATACACTAGGAGGGACAGCCAACAGTTAGGACGGGATTATATGAATACCAGTAATTGTCTAGCGTGTAGAGAACAGGAACGCATGTGGGGGGAAAGAAGATGGAGTCATAGAAACAACAATCGCAGGGAAAGAGACACGAAATGGAAAAACAATTGTCACAGACCGTACTACACATCAGATCGAGTACATAGGATAAAAATGGTTCAAGAAATGAGTCGACAACCTTACTTCGGAGATAGACATACGAATAGGAAGTTATATGAGACTAGAACCGGTCAACAAAGAGATAGAATGCAGGGACGAAATATACCACAGGTTAACATGAAGGATGGGATGAAGGAGATGAAGACACAGATAAGGACAGATCCCCAAAACAAAAGAAGATTACATGACTTTATCACGAAACATCATGATGTATTTGCGCTGAGAGACATGGAGCTAGGGAGAACAAACACAGTCCAGATGGAAATAGAAACAACGACGGACAAGCATATTAGCATGAAACCATATCGTACGCCACTAAAGAACAGACAGGTAGTAGAACGAGCGATACAAGACATGTTACAGGCGGGAATAATCGAACGGTCCAGGTCAGAGTGGGCATCGCCGATAGTCATTGTTGAGAAGAAGGACGGAACCAACAGATTTTGTTGCGACTACCGGGCGTTAAACAAGATTACAAAAACGATATCGTATCAGATGCATAGAATAGATGACATATTGGCAACACTGGGGAAGTCACAATGGTTTACAACTTTAGATGCGAGGTCAGGATTCTGGTGCATCCCAATGTCACCAGACGCCAAAAGGAAGAGCACATTTTGCACACATGTCGGAACGTTTTCTTGGAACGTGATGCCTTTTTGATTAAAAGGAAGCCCGACGACATATATGGCATTAATGAACGAAGTGCTTCAAGGGATGCAAGCGTTCGCTACAGCATACATCGATGATATACTGGTACATACGACAGGGTCGATGGAAGATCATCTATGCCATGTAGAGAAAGTATTTAATAGATTACGACATCACAATGTGAAACTCAAGTTAAGCAAATGCAACTTCTTACAGCAAGAGATTAAATACTTAGGGTTTATAATCAATAGGAAAGGCATTAGACCAGATGAAGAGAAAGTGCGAGCCATCAGACAAATGCCAGCACCAACAAATGTCCGCCAAACGAGGGGACTCTTAGGAACATGTGGGTATTTTCGGAACCATATCGTAAATTTTTCACAAGCAGCAGAACCCTTGATAAACCTCACAAGGAAATTCGCCAGGTTCAAATGGACACAAGATTGCCAGAGAGCTTTCGAATACCTCAAGAACGCATTAACAGAAATCCTTTATCTATCACATCCAGACCCGAATAGGGAAATGATATTGTATACTGATGCATCAGATACAGCGATAGGGGCATGTTTAGTGCAACCGGCAAAGGAAGATGAGGAACCAGTTTTGAAGAACGTGGGAAATAAGAAACCTAGTATTTCTACAACATGCGCTAAGCAAAACGCAGCGGAAATGGCCTACCATAGAAAAAGAGGCATTTGCCATACACTATTCAGTACAGAAATTGGACTTTTACCTAAGGAAAATGCCATTTACGGTTAAAACAGATCTCAGCCACTAGTGACATGGTTAACTAAAGCAAAAGATCAGCCAAGGAAATTGCAAACGTGGGGGCTAAACTTGCAAAGCTATAACATGAAAATAGAATACATCAAAGGTACCCACAATAGATGCGCGGATCTATTGTCAAGAATACCGTACCAAAAAGGGATGACAATAGAAGGGGATGATACACCAGAGATAGATGATCGATTCAAACAGATCAACATAATAAATTCAAATAGAATGGAAACACAGTCAATATCAGGAACGGATGAGGATCAGTCGGAAGAAGATCCACAATTGAGAGTTATCGACTTCAAGAAGGAACAGGACAAAGATCCAGAGATTAAACGGATGAAAAGGAAAATATAGAATGAAGATAAAGAGGCAAGGAACTTTAGAATAAACCCTCTTGATAATGTGACAGAATACATTAACCCGAAAGGAGATGGTTTGCCGAGGAAATACATTCCGAAACATCTGGTAAGGAAAGTACTAAAAGCTTATCATGACAATAACGGTCATATGGGGAGAGACAAGACGTTGGACGTCATTAAAAAGAGATATTATTGGCACATGATGAATAGTGATATAGTATCGTATGTGGACCAGTGCATCACATGTAAAGCACGGAAGTTGAGAGCATTGAAGTATCCCACCCAAGAGATGGATACGCCAAATTATACGATGGAGAAAATCAGCATGGATATATCTGGACCTTATCCAACAACATTAATAGGGAATAAATACATACTACATTTAATGGATATGCTATCAGGTTAGTTAGAATCTTATCCACTCAGCGAAGCTACAGCTAACAACATATTGCAAATCATAACCAGGGAATTTATCCCTCGACACGGATGTACTTTATCCATACTTACGGACAATGGCAAGGTGTTTACAGGAAGAGAGTTCCAGAAATTTGTAGATCAGTGGAACATTAAACATATTAGAACTTCTGTTTATCGGCCCCAGGGAAATGGAAAGAACGAACGCCTCCATTCCACCTTACATAACATCATGGCGAAGGAAGTAGAAGGAAAACCGCAATATTGGGATCTGTATTTACCGCAGGCACTAGAAGTAGTCCGGATGAACACTAGTGAAACTACAAAAATGTCGCCGTTTTATATGATGTACGGCAGGGAACCAGTGATGCCAATGGACACTATACTGCAGCCAAGGAGGAAATATATGGGAGAGGAACCCATGGAAATACTAATCCGGGAAAAACACCGAGCACACACCTTAGCACAAAGGAACATCAAGAAAGATTTTGAAAGGAGGCAAAGGAATGCGGATACAAATGCAGTTGCACAGGAATTCAAGCCGGGAGACACAGTGTTCTATAGGATTAACGTTAGGAGTGGGAAATTAGACCAGAACTGGATTCCAAATTGGCAGGTGTTACGACGCCTTTCAGAAACAACATATTAAATATGGAAACAAGATCAAAATAAAACTATCAAGGCGCATGTACAACATCTAAGGTTACAAACGCAGAAACCTATAGACATACCACCGCAGGAACAGAATAAGAGGAAAACCCATTATGTAGTGGCACCAGAGAACACAGAAGAGACTACATCAGAAGAAAGTTCTCCAGAAGAGTCATACAGACCAGGAGCAGGTGGAAGTCGGATAGTCACTAGAGCGGAGATACATACACAACCGAAAAACCCAAACCAAAGATCAGGAATTTTTAACGATTCACAAAACAAACATGATGAACGGGAGAGAGGAAGTGAGGAAGATAAGAGAAAGCAGGATACAGAGAGAAATAGGCAGAGAAAGCAGACAGAGGTAGAAATAGAGGAAGAAGAGGAAAATGTACAACGTGATCAGGCGAGAACGGCGGAGAGAGAAGAGGTTGACAGAACATTACCAGAAGAACTAAGGAGGTTAAAAAATGTAAGAGACAACTCAGAGAGCGAAGAGGACATTCCGCTCATGGAATATGTACAGAGACTGCAAGAGAGGGAAAATAGATTAGCAGAGCAAGAGAAACAATTACGACAGTTGCAAGTAGCGGAGAGACAACAAGAAAATCAGCAGGAAGAAGAGGAGATGGAGGCAGATAGACAAATAGACGAACAAGAGAAAAGGGCGATAGATATTAGACGAGGGAAGAAGAGATATTACACGTCATCTGACAATTCGTCAGAATATAATATGCCACTCGCGAAGTTAAGAAATACAGCGCAAATGCAAGTACGCCCAAAGTGGAGAGGCAGACACAGGGAAAAACAAGAAGAGGATAGACCGATACGAGGAAAGGGTCGGAAAATGATTAATGAGGTAGAAAATAGGAGCAGACGGACAAGGACTCCAGAAGAGGTATCGATGTCAAGTGACTCGAACGGTATGTTGTCTGAGGAGAGTGACGAGCGTCACAGACATAGCAAACGGAGATTCCAGAGAAGAGAAATAAAGGACGGGAGTACACGAAAGACGAAGAGATGTTGGTCGTCTACAGACAATTCATCAGATTATAAAAGGCGCCTCGAAAAGTTGAGACAAGTAGAACAGGTAGATGAGAAATCCAAGAGTAGAGATACTATGGAGGCAAGTAGGGAGACGAGTCGAAGAGAATACCGACCAAAGACTAGAGACAACAAGGAAAGTAGGAAATGGAGAAATAGTAGGGAAAGAAGGAAAGATACAGATCGAGGGGATTTCCGATCTAAGAGCCGAGATAGGCTGAGAAATAGAAGAGATACGAGTCGAAGGGAATACCGATCTAATAGTCTAGAGGGACTAGATACACAGAGAAATAGAACACATACGGATCGACGCGGTTACCGATCCAAGAGCCGGGAAGCTAATAGAAACAGTAGTAGAAGTAGAGAAACTACTAAGGATCGAGTAAGATACCGATCTAGTAGTAGAGAAGAGTCAAAGACGAGAAATAAGGATGGAAAAGGTACAAGTAGAGGTCGAGGTAGCGACATAGAACCTGAAAGAAACTCTGGAAGCACGAAAAAGGAAGAAATTGAACATAGAGAGAAACCGAGGCAAACGGTTGATGAAGTAAGAAGTAAGGAGGTTGAGAGAAACTCGGGAGATACACGAGATACAGAGGTAGAGAGGAAGCAAAGTGTTGACGAAGTTAGAGGAGTGGAGGAGACGCAAGATATAGATAAACAGATAGCGTTAGAAACGCTTCGAGCCAGAGAGGCTCGCATGATGAAATTGATGGAGTTGATGAGTAAGTGAGATAAAGAGGGATAGAGGTGGCTATGTGAGGAGAGGCATAGCATATTAAGAGGTAAACAATATGGCGGTGGTTGCTGTTGAAGGACTTTCGTGTGTGGTTACTGGTTGTATTGCTTGAATTCTGATCGTGCTAATATTCGTACGCGAATGGGGTGAACCTCATTTTTGGTTTGTCGTAATGTCTGAACTTGGCATCAAGATGTAAACAACTGTTCATCTTATTAACTCAGCAACTTGATATAAAATGCATAATTCATAAGATTGAATGGTGTAACGTGATTCAATCAATAATGCCTCCGGTTCGAGTCCTTCACAATTTAATATGGATTACACACATACATAAACAGTTCAATTCACACATGAGGTACATGCATCAATCAATCAATAGC
This sequence comes from Oreohelix idahoensis, assembly GCA_024509875.1. Lineage (NCBI taxonomy): Eukaryota > Metazoa > Mollusca > Gastropoda > Stylommatophora > Oreohelicidae > Oreohelix > Oreohelix idahoensis. The sequence goes on from JAMPIV010012166.1 coordinate 28,018, forward strand.
GTAGACTGCTGTTTTACGTGTCAATGTCCGTTTAAGGATACAATGCAGTAATTGTCGTCAGAACATCACAGCTATATGCACGCGCAGATAGAATGGCTACCTGCCGACAGTGAGACTGTGAGTCTAATTACTTCGTATAAAGTAGACGATTATCTTTCTCCTTCCAAGGATTTAGTTAATCACTAACCTCCATAAGTTTCCTCTCATGTAGAGTTCTGGGACTGACCCTGGTCCATCATAAATGCACATATAAATGGCTATATCATGCCATTGAATTGGAAGGTTAACAAAACGCAGCTATTCAGCTTGGCGGTCAAGTAGCAAAGGGTAGCGTTTCCTAGTTACCGACTGTGACCCAAACAACGCTATACACGTCATAATCGATCGTGTATGGAGCGTTCAATAATTGAAACATCTATCGCAATATATTAAATGCCTTAACCTTTACAATTGCACGTCCGCTAACCTTTAGCAGACGGCGTTAATATCATATACCGTAACAATTCCCTGTACACCGGGGAAAAAAAAATCGATAGATTTTTTTTCAAGATCTATCCGACTTAACAATTTTTTCAAAAAAAATTTAACACAATTGTGACATATGGCCGACGATGTTCTGAGTAGAACCGTGTTGCGGTCATGTCAACTAACTATTTGTCATAGTCATCTAACATTAATCACATTATATATCAATTATACATATTATTATATCAACTAAATAAAATGTCCAATGTTAATAGTGAATGATAGAATTAAATTAAAGTAAGGTCTGTCGTATTAGTATGTCATATAGGAATTAATTTGACTAATTAAAATTAAATTAATTAATTAAATTAAGAGATAAATTATTAAGATTCTAATGTAACGCGATGTTATGAGAGAAAAAAAAACAAAATAAGTGAGAAGAAATAGAAAGAAATTCGAATATAAGTTTAACTTAATTGTGTGTGTTAAGTGTTAGTGAATAATAACTATCTAATTTAACTAACTAAATAATGTATAGGTACATTTAAAAAAAAATATTAATTTAATACTTGTGTGAGATTTATTTTCTCTTTTCATAATTTCTTCTTTTTATATTTCGTTCTCTTTTTTTGTTGTTCTTTCATTTCATTTTTTTCTCACATTTCATTTTATTGATAATAATTCAATTAAGAAGTTAAGTTAACTAATTAATTAGTATAGGATATGATGATCCATCCGTAGTCTTGATCCTGATGAATTCTTTTAGGCAAAAATGTTCAAACGTTTACGTTGGAAAGAAATGTCATTTATCCCAGCATCCAAGAATTAAGTGCACATAGGATAATAAGTTCGACTTGTCGTCAGATATTGTTCCATGATTGTTCAACGAATATTCATATATCGTGTATGGACGTTAGACGAAGTTTCAATGTCAATATGTATACCTTGATTGTCTTTTAGTTCAATTCTGTGATGCATATAGTGTTTATAAAGTTTAAATTGAAGGCAAGGTTAGTTCCCTTATAGTTGATATGTTTTAGGAATGTTAATGTTGATTATTCGTCGTCAATAGGATTACGTGACAACGCATCCGCCACAATGTTTTCAGTGCCAGGAATATGTTCAATGGAGAATTCAAATGGCTGTAGGATGATTGCATATCTGGCGAGTTTTTGGCTCTTATGATTAGATCGACGCAAAGATGCTACAGCACGTTGGTCCGTCTGTATGGTGAAGGGAGCACCAAGCAAAAACTTTTCAAGTTTAGTTATTGCCCATATCACTGACAAAAGTTCCTTGTCCACTGTGGAATACATTGTTTCTGCCGGCTTTAGCTTTCTTGATATATATAAGGTAGGATGTAGAATGCCATCATGGTTCTGGAGCAGGCATGCACCAATGCCGTAGTTACTAGCATCTGTTCGTAAGAAAAATCTTTTGGAAGCATCGGGAAGTCTTAAAATTGGTTCATGCGAGAACAAATTTATAATTTTGTTGAAAGTTTCATTGCATGTACCAGTCCATGTCACCTTCACCGGCATGTCTTTCTTTAACAATGAAGACAATACAGCCGTGATGGATGACAAGTTTGGTATGAATCTACTGTAATATTGAACAAGTCCTAACAAACTCCTGACCTGTTTCTTCGTCTGAGGAACTGCTATGTTTAGAATTTTGGAGACTGTACTAGGTAACGTTCGGATATATCCCGATCCAATGATATGTCCCAAAAAGGTTATCTCATTACACGCGATTTGCACCTTTGTAGGTTTAGCAGTTAGATGATAATTCCTTAGAGTGTCGAAAACATATCTAAGTCCCGAAACATGTTCCTCAAACGACGAACTAAACAAGCATATGTCGTCAATATATGTAATAACGTCTGGTCTACCTGATAAAATTTGTCGCATCAGGCGAATGAAGGTAGCTGGCGCATTAACAAGCCCAAAAGGCATCACATTCCACTGGTATAGACCTTGTGGAGTGGAAAATGCGGTGTAGTACTTAGCCTTTTCGGTCAGTGGTATCTGCCAATAACCTTTAGTTAAGTCTATCTTACTAAATATAGTTGCGTTGGATAGACGTGGCAGTAAGTCGTCGATAAGTGGATGTGGTTCGCTGTCAACTATAGTCTTAGCATTTAATTTTCTATAATCAACACATAGTCTGATGTTATTGTCCTTCTTCCGGACAATCACTAATGGAGAAGAGAATGGCGAATTACTAGTCTCAATGATTCCCAGAGACAACATCTGTTCAAGTTCCTTAGTAGTTTTAGCAAGGAAATGTAAAGGAACAGAATAGGGATGTACACGAATAGGTGTATCATCATTGAGAGTAATGTCATGACTGATAGCCGATGTGCGACCCGGGACGTCGGTCAATACATCTGGATAAGATTGTAATAGATTAGCAATCTGTAGACGCTGTTGCGGTGTAACCGTTGAAGAGATGGTTACATCCCGCCAAGATTCAGTAGGTTGAACTACTGGTACCGGTAACGGTAACTGTACCTCAGGAAAAGAAGATTCTTCTTCCTGGATGACAGATAAGTTAGAATAATAACAAGTAGATACTGTGTTGTCATCTAGTTCATGAAAAATTGACTGTAAGTGTTCAGGACGTGTATGAAAATTGCTTGAGCATGTTAATATGAAATATCTTTTTGTGTCCCTTGATATCTAAGACGTAATCAACGTCGGAAATTTTATCAATGACTTTGTAAGGACCATTCCAAGATATCAATAATTTATTGTTATTGTGAGGAAGTAACACATAAGCCTCGTCGCCTGGGAATAATTGGCGTAATCGTCGAGACCTATTTTGTAGAGATCGAGCCTTAGCTTTTGCAGCCTCAGAAGAAGCTGTTGCCAACTGGCAAGACTCAATAATGTTCTTCCGAAGATTAATCACGTACTCGTAAGATGACTGAGTGTCCTGAGTCATCTCCGCGTCAATTAATAAGTCTTTTATTAGTCCCATAGGACCTCTTGGGGGAGCACCAAAAACTAATTCAAGGGGAGAGAAGCCAGTTTGTTCATGCGGTACCTCCCGATAAGCAAATAGAACAGCTGGGAGTGCTCTGTCCCAGTCATGAGGGTGCTTAGCAGTAACCTTATGTAGTAGTTGTTTAAGTGTACGGTTAAGTCTTTCAACCGCACCATTACTCATAGGATGATAAATACTACTTAAATTCCTATCAATGTTCCAAGTTTTCATGACTTCCTTCATGGTGTCAGATATAAACTGTGACCCATGGTCTGATAAAAGTTTTCTAGGAAACCCTATTCTAGAAAAGATGAGATGTAGTGCATCAGCTACATCTGTGGTAGTGGTGGTCTTTAATGGGATAGCTTCTGGCCATCGTGTGCACAAATCAATGCACGTAAGGACGAATCTATGTCCTCTGGCCGATGGTAGCAATGGACCAATAATATCTATTGCCATCTTGTCAAACGGTCTTACTGAGATATCGCAAGCCTGAATAGGCGCCGTGTGAAAAGCTCCACGTGCTTTCACTTCTTGGCATGTAGTACAGGAACGTACATACTGCGAAATATCTCTTGACGCTCCTGGCCAAAAGAATGAAGACAGTACTCGAGATCGTGTTCGAGTATATCCCATATGTCCAGCACAATGTGAGTCATGTGCATGTTGAAGAATGTACCGTCTAAAAGTATACGGGACCATAACTTGTTGTTTCATTTGTGATTTGTCATTAAAACATCTAATCAATATGTCATTTTTAATAACAAAACAATGTTTGTTATTATTACCTGAGGATAGATTGTCAACTTTATCAACCAACTTAAAAATTTTTTTTAAAGATTTATCCTCTTTTTGTTTGGTTGCAAATGTTTCCCTGTCAATAGGTGAATTGACTACAAATTCCTCTTGGTTGTCTGCATCCATTTTATTATCATCAACTTTCTCCATGAGTTGAGTCTGCGCTCTAGTCGTCACGGCGTTTCCAGTGCATAGGTTATGTTTCTCCCATTCTATAATCTCATCTGGAGTACAATCTTTACTGCCGTGTATACGACCAACCATCAGATCGGCTATAGGCTTTTTTAGCATACATACTTTTACGTTCCCTGTGAAAAAAGGTGTGTTAACATGAATAATATAGCTGTGGGGTAAAACTCAATAGTTCCCCCAAAAGTCATGCAACGGACATATTCCCCCGTTGCACAGCTAGGATGTACCAGCGACTGTCGTACACCAATCGTTGTGGATCCTGAATCCCTCAGCACTGAGACGACGGATCCATTAACTAATCCCCTGTTAAAAATTAGTAGGCCTGTTCCATCGTTGACTGCAAGACCTACCTCTGGTGTAATATGTCCGCAGTTAAGCACTGTTTCTTTCGCCTTCTGAAAAAATAAGATTGCATTGTTGGCAACTATTTGCCACATTATAATTAATAGCAAAACATGCAGCAGAAGACTGTGTTGTATTATTGTCAAGTGGGACCTGAGCTATAGGGGTAGTATTATTTGTAACTGCCGCCCCTGTATTATGGTTGTAATGAGATGATCCCCGAGAATGAGATCGATTCCGAGTATAATTGTTAGAATTATCTCGTCGTCCTCTATAGTAACTATTATCTCGATGTCTCGAGCCATGATTATTACCATTCCAGTTACTATTATTATTGGGAGTATGTGATCGATTATAATTAGTGTTATGTTGACCATTGTGGTAGTTTGTTTGAGGTGAATAATTTCTATCTCGTGATCTACCTCTGTTGAACTCATTTTTATTGTTGAAATCATTATTATGTCCCTTCTGAAAGTTAACATTGTGATTTCTTTGGAACCTGCTTCTGTCTACACTGTGATGTCTTTGTTTGTTATTATGATTGTAGGCCATATTAGACGCCACAGGTAGAGGTTCTCTTAATGAGGAGTTAGAAATGGTTGCATTCGGATGTGCCGAACAGTAGTTTAAAGAAATTTTTTCTAACTCGTCCATAGTACCTGGTTTACGCTCCTGCAGATATGCAAAAAATGGCTGGCTAACCGAAGATAATACCTTATCCCGTAGTAGTAAATCAACTAATTTGTCGTATGATTTGTTGACTTCTGCCAGTTCAACCCATCTATTAAATGTATTGCGTATGTTCGCAATGAATCCTGCAAAATCTTTTGGAGATTCAGGTAAAATTCCCTTAAATTTCAACCTACAGTGTTCCTCGTCCAGGTGAAACCTTCGTAAAAGCAAGGACTTAATAGCACCGTAGTTATTTGCTATTGATGGGTCAGCATTTTGAGAAGCCGTCAATGGTTCTCCAACCAAGAATTCATTTAACTTGAGTACCCATGACTCTTCAGGCAAATGATTTGTTTTGCAAGTCTGTTCAAAACGTGACAGGAACGATGAAAGGTCGTCCACGTTTAAGTTGAGAGTGGGTAATTTAAAGTTGTAGAAATGTTTAGTTTGGCTGGATGATGATCCATTTTGTGCGTTATTATTCTGGTTTGCATCAGCACTTTGTGCTTGTAATTTTGCTGTCTCCAATTTGATACGCGCCAATTCCATTTCTTGTTGTAAAATAATTTCCTCTCGTTTCAATTTATTCTCTTCTTCCTGTTGAGCAATTTCTCTTAATCTATTTTCCTTGGCAATTTGCTTCATCTCACGTTCTGCTTCCTCTTTCTTTAATGCAGCCTTTTGTTCCTCTTCCTCTTTCTTTAATGCAGCCTTTTTTCTCTGCTTCTTTTCTTTCATGTTTTTCCAGTTCTGCCTCAGCAAACTGACGAAGTTCTTGAGATTTATAACCATATTCCCTACCAATTTTAACGAAATGGTCTATAGTAAGCATTTTGACTTTTATCTGTAAGTAATTATTGATAATTACTGATTAAAATAGTCAATAGTAGTTTCAGAGTAATTATTATACTTACTCAACTTAGAAATATTCAATATAAATAATCACAATAGTACTGAACTCTAATGTCTAAGTTCAACTAATAGACAATATTTTGTAACAATATTGTATCTAAATAATACTATATCATAAATAGTTATGATATCTGTTAACTATTATGTAATTACTTCACACAATTAATCTTAATATCCAATAATGTTGGGTATGATTCCTAGTAATTATATTGTTCAATGTACTAAGTCACTCTCTTAGTACCAGAAAAGTATATTAAATAATATACAATGGGTTTATTACCTCAAAGGTAGACTATAAGATTATTTTATTTGGTCAATATATATAATATATTATTATGCCCTAGGCATCTCTTATAAATTGTAGTGCTACTTTCTTGGACTATCACTGCATAATTATGCAATGTCCCATATTAACCTTAAATATCAGAAAAAATTAATTAAATTAAATTACAAGTGTATTATTGCATATAATATCATATTATTAATGTAGTATTTAATATATATCATGAGGACAAACAAAACAATGATGCAACTAAAGGGTACAAACAATGTTAAGACGCAAACAAGACATTTTCACAATTAAAAATGAATTTATGAACTAAATAAAACAAGCGGAAGTGTCACAAGCCAAATGAAGGGTCAAGGTCTGACCCGAGGTCAACTTAATATTCAAAGTACACACAAAAAAAATGACTGCAAAAAATGATGACATCACAGGACTCATAACGGACGAACATTTAACAATCATAAAATAAATTATAGTGAGAGTAGTCTGGACGAAATAGTTAACGAACATGATACAAAACTGAATAAAATTGTTAACTGAGTACGAATAAAATACACCAGTTATCTACGGAACGGTACAGCTAACACAAATCGTCAAACGACAGCAGATTTGGACAGATAGTCCAATGGCAAACCTCAATGGGGCTTCCAAAAGTGCAATCGTTTAACTGCCCTAAGAAACGACCGAAATCAATTCAGGCATCGTGAGAGCCACAGAATCTAATTTCGGTTCATCCTCCCTACCTCCCACGAATTAACAACACATTAAGACAACAAAAAGTACATTAAACATAGGTAAAAACATGCCGATGTAGGCAGAGGGCATGGACTCAGTTAGCACTGTTTGCAATAACAACAGTTAAACACCTAGACTTATCTTTTCCGTTGCTTATATCAGTGCTAGAGGTCGTCAACAGCTAGGCCTGTGCCTTTGACTGTCTGCTCCTGATGGGCAGGCAACGGTAGTCCATCTTGTGCATCTTGATAAATTTGAAGCGAACTAGAAAGGCGTTGAAAAGATGTCTTCTTCACGGCGACAATGCAACAGTGACGTCATGTTGCTATTCATGATCACGTGCGTCACGTCAGCTTCGTAATGGTCATGTGATCGAAACTTGATCGTAAATATTATGGTTAATCTGTGCGTAAGGAACAGAAGTTTGTTTCTTTTTTCTGTCGTTCCCCGCATTCGGCCGCCACTTTTGTTGAAGGACTTTCGTGTGTGGTTACTGGTTGTGTTGCTTGAATTCTGATCGTGCTAATATTCGTACGCGAATGGGGTGAACCTCATTTTTGGTTTGTCGTAATGTCTGAACTTGGCATCAAGATGTAAACAACTGTTCATCTTATTAACTCAGCAACTTGATATAAAATGCATAATTCATAAGATTGAATGGTGTAACGTGATTCAATCAATAATGCCTCCGGTTCGAGTCCTTCACAATTTAATATGGATTACACACATACATAAACAGTTCAATTCACACATGAGGTACATGCATCAATCAATCAATAGCGTAGACTGCTGTTTTACGTGTCAATGTCCGTTTAAGGATACAATGCAGTAATTGTCGTCAGAACATCACAGCTATATGCACGCGCAGATAGAATGGCTACCTGCCGACAGTGAGACTGTGAGTCTAATTACTTCGTATAAAGTAGACGATTATCTTTCTCCTTCCAAGGATTTAGTTAATCACTAACCTCCATAAGTTTCCTCTCATGTAGAGTTCTGGGACTGACCCTGGTCCATCATAAATGCACATATAAATGGCTATATCATGCCATTGAATTGGAAGGTTAACAAAACGCAGCTATTCAGCTTGGCGGTCAAGTAGCAAAGGGTAGCGTTTCCTAGTTACCGACTGTGACCCAAACAACGCTATACACGTCATAATCGATCGTGTATGGAGCGTTCAATAATTGAAACATCTATCGCAATATATTAAATGCCTTAACCTTTACAATTGCACGTCCGCTAACCTTTAGCAGACGGCGTTAATATCATATACCGTAACAGTTGCTAGTCTTAACGAGACAAGTATGATTGGTCTATTCCGCACATAAGAGGTAAAACTGTGTACACCTGACCAATAGGGTACTGCAGTATAGGAAGAGACGAAAGAGGTAGATTTGAGGCCATGGTAGTACGGGTGAAATTATAGGAAAAGCCGTAGTGACGACGGCAGGAACAATGAAGATAGAGATAAGAAGAAGCCGTAGAGTTAGATGGCAGTATTATGACGGAAAGAGAGAAATATAAAGTATAGAGAAATAAATGGAGATAAACAGAATTATAATTGGGAAATCGGAGAGCACAGTCCAATGAGGGAATGAGAGGTAGAAGACATAAGGGCGAGAAGGAGAGAAGTAGAAAATTACAGCGGGAGTCTAGTTGTTGGAAAACTAGATGCAATCGGTTTACACTGAACATATTAAGAAGCTGAGTAAGTCTGAACAATAGACTACTGCAGTAGAGAGAGAATAGCTAGGACTCGAGTGTCGAGAATTCAGAGCAGAGGCCATGGGAGATTGGCGATAATAGTAGAAAAAGAAAAGACATAGGTAATGTCAGAAGAGAGGAGGGGAAGAAAAATGGTGAAGACAAGCCATGAGGAAAATGGAATATGGGAGAATTGAGAAGCTTAAAGGATAGGAATAATTAAGAAGTCATGGTGAAGGTAGCAAAAATGTTGAAGATTGGAGAAGTCGTAGGGGGATGACAGACAAGAGTATTTAGGGATACTGTTCCAGTTGGAACAAATACAGTAAGAGAAGTTTTAGGAAAAAGGGCAGAAGGTTATGAGGAGCAGAAGAATAGGAAAGAAAGAGATTGAAATACACGAATACGGAAAACGGGACAGATGAGTGCACAGGCACGTGAAAATAGAGAAATAGAAAGAAGAGTAAAGATATTCGGAATAGATAGACGATACGGAAACGCAAGTAGTTCGTATTAGGGGACCACATAATTTTTTCAGGTCCAAAAGATAGGTGGAAGTTTAGCCAGAGGGGGGAAAGCAATAATACAGAATCAGTGACACCATGATGTTTTAAATGGGTCACAAACGATTGTATATATTATAAAGTAAGTGTAACAGGCAGTTACAGTATATTATGTGAAAACGTGTTAACTACAGAAAAAGTAAATAAGAAAGTAAGTATGAGTATGATGATGCTCGGTAGGTCATGATGATGACAGCAGATGTAAAAAAAAAAAAAGTTCAGCTCAGAAACAAAGTAAGAAATGGAGAGGTTGAGAGTGAAAATGGAGAGTGAAAGATATAATAAATTGTGGATGAAAGAAGCGTACAAGGGATAAATAGGTCACAGTTAGTAGTCATTACAGATTGTTTTGTGGTCAGCATCATATGATTACAATATGATGAGGTAGTAGGAAGATGATGATGAACACATAATAGATTATTCTAAATGAGTAGAATCATGATATATATTTGATTTAAGTGTTTATGTATAGTATTACTGGTCATGGAAGTATACATATTGAGTTTAAGTTAGAGGTAGGTGAAGTAATAAAGGGGAGAGAAAAATTTGTCCTCAGGGACAAATCTTTTTTTTTTAGGGTAGGGCAGGTAATGTAACAGGAAAGGGAAAGAACTGAGACAGGAATAAGAAGAAATAATTTATGAGTAGTAGGACTTAGCTCTTACGTCATCAGGCACGAGAAATGAGTGGGCTGAGAAGAGAGTTTAAAGATCACTCTTGTCTCGTCATTTGGCTGAGATGGTCAACTCAGAACAGGTCTGGTAGACTTACCATAGTACCATCTGAAACTTAGTGGACAGCTCAAGTATCATTGTGTTATGATACCGCTGCATTTCGCAGAAAGGGAAAGATCGTTGCTCTGGAGTCAAAGAGTTAAAAATGTAAAGTTACTCATTAAAGTGTATTCCATTGTGTGTTCATAGACTACTACAGCTGTTAAACCTTATATCATACACATCACATTTGTAAGGTTCTTTCCTGTATGTATTTTTGTGTCTTCTCAGACAAGAATAATCTGTAAACCCCATACCACAAACATCACATTTGAAAGATTTCTCTCCAGCATGGATCTGACTATCAGGCGACCATATCATTCAATGGAAAAAGGACAATATTCCCTTTTATGTCATGGAAAAGAGGACATTATAATGAAAAAGTAGAACAACAAGCAGAATATATTTATTTTAAATAATAAATGACAATGAAACTTATTTATTACACAGACCTTCCAGATACTACACTCAACGGACAGAAAACTGAAAGGCAAGAAAAGCTGAAATACCTCAGGGTTACCTTCAATAGCGGGCTCTCATATAAGTACTATGCTGAGCAAATCCCACAGAAATGCAGGAGATGTCCAGCAGCCCTGAAAATAATGGCCACGGCACATCTGGGGCAGAGATTACTATGTCTTCTTAATCAACAGCTAGTCATATCGATCATTGAGTATGGGCTGGGAAAATTCATACTATCAGTAACACAATGTGATTGACTAGAACGAATTCAGAATGAAGGAATGCACATAGTTTTGGGCTGAACATGAGATACCCCATTGTGACAATTCTTGAAGTGCTGTCGATTAGATCCAAATATGCAATGGCCCAAGCAAAAGCCAATATACGAGTAACCACAGACAAATGGCATCCCCTACATGGAAACATAGCTGACATTAAGGGAGCAAGAATAAAGAGAGGGATGTCATGGATGGCACAGGCAGAGGCAACAATCAAACAGGTAGCCACAGTTTAAAATATATTCAAATGGAAAAAGTGGATTAAGTACCAGCAAGTCATCATCAGCATTGGCAGAGAGTGTAGGTCTTGAGGCAATGAAAAAGCAGTACTGGAAATTAATCAACTGATACATGATCACGCTGGGGATAATGATGCCATTGTGTATACAGATGGGTCTGTGATCCAGAGTGAGAAATCAGGTTGGGGCTTCTCTGCTAGGGTACAGGGCAGAATTGTCACCGAACATAGCGGAGCTTACAAGATAACAACTTCCAGCATGAAAATGGAGGTTGAGCTTTTACTACAGCCTTAAGGTAGATAATTGAAACTTCATTAACACAGGCAGTCATTGTGTCAGACTCTCAGTCCATGCTTCGCAAGGTTCAAAGTGGTTGGTTGTGGCATGAATGGAAAACATTCACTGAAGCTTCGAGTCTACATGAGCTGGTGTGGATCTACTGTCCTGGTCATGCAGGAGTATGTGGTTATGAGAGAGCTGACAAACTAGCACCAAGAGCAGACACTGGAAATGGATAAGGGAGAGATACTGTTAAGACAGATTTTGATATTTTGTAGTCAAGGGGAGTTTACATGTTGTAATACTAGGATGTACAGGCCAGATGTTGGTTATCTCCCTTGACTGGTTTAAAAATATTTGATCCAGAATTCTCTCGAACCTTCGAGATTGAGTTCAGTTCACGTTTCGTGGTTAGCTGTGCATGCGTGACTGTTTGAGCGGGACTGATATGCAGTATCCCGTGACAGTTCGCTCTGGGCGTTTGACCGGGCTGGTCAGCCATGTTTTCTAACTGTGTGTTCGGGAGGATATTTGTGGTGAGATAGAAAAGTTGGAGACTCCCTGTGATATTTCTAAAGCCTGGGATATATGGCTAGAATTTATATTGTGCAATGTGTTTAGATATTGTATTACCAGAGCAGAGGAGGTAAGAAGATTATTTATATGATTTAAAGCCAGGAACTTATACGGCTTATATATTGTATCGCCAGAGAAGGTGAAAAGGATATTTATATTGCTTAAAGCCAGGAACTTATACGGCTTATATATTGCATCGCCAGAGAAGGTGAAAAGGATATTTATATTGCTTAAAGCCAGGAACTTATATGGCTTATATTGTGTACTGCCAGATAAGGTGAAAAGGATATTTATATTGCTTAAAGCCAGGAACTTATACGGCTTATATATTGTATTGCTAGGGAAGATGAAAAGAATATTTACACGATGTTTTTCCATGATATGCTTTGAACTGTACCAGTGACAGTGAATCGTTTATGATGTACCTATGTACTGTATTACCAGGATGTTTGCGTTGATGTGTCGTTTGTAGCAGTACAATAAACAGTGTATAGACGTTTCAGCCGTCTCTTCATTCTTCTGACTAGGAGGTTTACCAGAGTTTGCAGTGTTACCTGTTATGTGCATTATGGTGTGTGATTGTTCATGTTTGTTCCAGAACCACATACATTCACGTCCTTTGATAGCTTCACACACACACACCCAGTCGGCCACCTGTAAGCCCGACCTGCTGATCGCCTATATCAGCGCAGCACATAATAATAATAATATTTTCATTCTTCTGGAAGTACCCGGCGTTGTCCAGAGGTCTCACACCCTTCAACACTATAACATCAACAGTGATTCCAGGAATAATAACAGTCGCCCCGCCCTTTATCAGTGGTGTCCCTACAATAATTTTTCTCGGAGACAACAAAGCCCATCAAATAGATATTTTGATCACAGAGGAAATAGTAATCGCGATAATGCAAACTGGGGTTCAAATCAGAACAATAGTTTCAATAGGGGGAATAGCAATGATTCCAATAGAGATAATAGTCGCGACAGATCACGATATGACAGTAGATCAAATAATAGATCGCATCGTCATGCGAACTCTGCTCAACAAGAGCCCCAGGTTGTTAATGGTCAAGGTAACAATAATAATAGCATCTCTAATACTATTGCTTGCTCTTCTTTCGATTTCGAGAGAGCATCTCAGTGCCCAGAGTGCACAACTTTGTTTCAACCTACAGCTATAACTACCTTAAGTTGCGGTCATCCTCTGCCTCCTCTTCCTGCCGCAGCTGTGCATGACGGAAGAGGGTCTCTTATTTTACATAAAGGTTTTGTGAATAATAATCCAGTCTCAGTTCTCTTTGATTCTGGATGCACAACTGTTGGGGTTAAACAATCTCTCATAGATCCTTCCTATGCCACCGGAAATGTAGTGAAATGTGTGACATTTGGTGGGACACTTGAAAAATTTCCGACTGCTATCATCCATATAGCCACTCCCTTTTTTACGGGACAGGTCCACGCATGTTTGCTCCTGAATCCCATTGCGGACCTTATCGTCGAACGTATACACGGAATTAAGGAGTGCGCCCCACAACAGATTGATATTTGGGAAGAGCAAAACATGCATGCTGCTTATGCAGTCACTACAAGAGCACAAGCTCAAGATCTTTTACAGACTTCATCTACCGAAATTAATGAAGTACATAACAAGGATGATCACTCCGTGATTTCCCGAGAGTCTTTTATCAAACTTCAACAAAATGATACGTCATGAAAAAAATTCTTTCTCCTAGTTAAAGATGATAATTCAAACTATGACACAAATCTTAAATCTTGGTTCTTAATCAAGAATGGAGTACTAGTTCGTATGGTACGAGATTCTACTCCGTCCATACGTTCGCAAATTCTGGTACCTACTGACATGAGAGTTCGGATTTTGCAACATGCCCACGACTCTCAGTGTGCAGGACATATGGGATTTTCCCATACTAAATCTAGGGTTCTTACTTCCTTCTTTTGGCCTGGCGTAAATAGAGATATACGTATTTATTGTCGCTCCTGCAAGATATGTCAGGAGGTTAGGTCGCGAGGTCCATGCCATGCAGCACCTATCCAAGCTGCAGATATCCCTATTCGTCCCTTTCAAAAAATGGCAATCGACATTATTGGTCCTTTTAAAATCAAATCTGCCAGGGGACACCAATTTATTCTTACATGCATTGACATGTGTACACGTTGGCCAGAGGCTATACCTCTCAAGAGCATTTCTACTGCTGATGTTGCAGATGCTCTTTGGCTAATATTCTCACGTCTAGGATTTCCCAAAGAAATCTTATCAGATCATGGCACACAATTAGTATCAGACACTATGTTGCAGGTCATGACCATGCTCCGCATAGAAAGGTCTCTAAGTAGTATCTATCATCCTATGTCAAACGGGTTAGTTGAGCGTCTGAATAGAACGCTCAAGAATTTACTGGGAAAGATAACTGAGGACCATCCTCAGGATTGGGGCAGGGTTTTACCCGCTGCCCTTTTCGCGTATAGAGAGGTCCCTAATGAGCATACAGGGTTTTCTCCATTCGAGCTCGTCTTTGGTGCGCAACCGCGCAGTCCCATGTCGTTGCTCCATAACCTGATCACTGCTGAGAACATCAGTGATGACACTCAATCTTCCTACGAATATGTCATTGCTCTGAGACAGAAAATTATCGAGGCATGTAAATTAGCTACCTCAGCATCTGAATTTGCTAAGGAGAAGGCGAGGCACTTCGCAAATAGAAATAGGTGTCTATGACAACTCTGCCATGGTGACAAGGCGCTTGTATTACTCCCTTGTAAGGACAATAGACTACTTATTTCATGGAAAGGTCCTTATACTATTATCTCAAGAATTTCTGATGTCGACTATGTCGTCGATGTGGACGGAAAGCAGAAAACCTTTCATATTAATATGCTGACAGAATTTCATGAACGACCAGATTACCTACAACCTATTTTTCAAGCGACGGACGATCCGCTGGTCCCGCATGGTCATTACACATCTCTGTCAGTTATTCAGGAGGAAGAGGCTACATTCTCAGACGTGAATCTTCCTCTTCCCGTAATCCCACTGCATTCAACAGAATCATGGGAAAATGTGACTGTTTCTTCAGAGTTATCTACTGAGAAACAGCAACAAGTCTCCTCTCTGTTACAAACTTTTCAGGAAGTTCTTACTGACATTCCTGGACAAACATCGATTATTACACATGACATAATACTCACTGATTATAACCCTATCAAGAGTCCGACCTTACCCAATCCCATTACATTTTCAAACACAGGTCGAGAAAGAATTGGATGAAATGATACAGATGAAAATAATTGAACCATCTACTTCTACTTCGGCATATTCCTTGTCTGTGGTTATTGTCCAGAAGAAAGACAATAACATACCGTAAAATCTCGCGTATAATACGCACAATTTTTACTCATTTTTGCCCGCTAAAATTCGGGTGCGTATTATACACGAGTACTAAACAATACGTAATTTTCGATATCGAAAGTAACCTACATTGGAAAGTCTGTCACGTTTTTGTCACAATTTGACAGTGAAAATGGCGCAAAATTGAATGTGCCATGTGTTTTCTTATGTGTCAGACATTGTTGCAAAACGCATTTCGCACTCTTGGTCTTCAATCTGTTTTGATATTAAGCTTGGTTGTGAAGTTTGTCATTTGATTATTTTGAGTTCTAACAATGAATTCGAGAAAATGTTGTACTGCAGCAGAAAAGCTCTTAGTGGTAAAATATACAGAATCTAACGGCAATCGGGCAGCAAGTCGACATTTTTCCATTAACGAGTGCAACATTCGATTATGGCGAAAAAACAAAGAGGCGCTGCAAGTGTTGCCTAGTAAGAAAAAGGCGAATCGTGGGTCAGCACCAGATCTTCCAGACCTAGAAAAAAAACATTATTGGACTGGGTAGTGGATAGAAGGCAACAAGGCATCGGTGTTTGATGCATTGAAGTCCGACTTAAAGCTCTGGAACTTAAAAAATCTCGCACAGGCACAACATCATTTAAAGCGTCATATGGATTGGTCAGTTCGTTTTATGAAGCGACATGGTCTTTCAGTTCGTCGAAGAACTACTATCGCGCAGCATCTTCCATCTTCTTTCAGTTTTTTAACAAATGTTTCAAAAAATAAAATCTTGAAAAATTATGGTGCGTATTATACACGAATTTCCATTTTACCAGAAAATTTTGGGCTAAATCAAGCATGCGTATTATACACGAGTGCGTATTATATGCGAGATTTTATGGTACGTCTTTGCATCGATTACCGTAAATTAAACCAGGTGACGAAATTCGATGCTGAACCTATGCCCTTATTGAAAGATCTACTTATTAAGCTTTCTAATTCTTGGTTCTTTACCAAACTCGACTTGTCTAAAGGTTATTGGCAAGTTCCTCTTACTGAACGCGCCAAACCTCTTACTGCTTTCTCAACACCTAGGGGTTTGTTCCAATGGAACTTCATGCCTTTCGGCCTCATGAATGCCCCAGCTACTTTTGTACGCATGATGCGTCGTATACTTTCACATCGTCCAGATGTTATTGCGTACTTGGACGATATTTGCCTTTTTAGTGATTCTTGGTAAGAGCACTTTCAAGGTCTTTCCGAACTTTTGTCTACTCTACGCTCTTATAATTTGACGGCAAAACCATCTAAAGCCTATGTTGGGTTTAGCGACATTTCTTTTCTGGGTCACCGGGTTGGTCATGGTCTCTTGCGGATGGAGGACAACAACACTTCTAAAATTCTTAACATCACTACTCCTAAGACAAAGAAGCAAGTCCGTAGTCTCTTAGGTTTAATCCAATTCTATGGAAGATTTATTCCAAATCTATCTTCAATCACGGCACCTCTCTCAACTCTATTGAAGAAGGGGTCACCTAATATGGTACGCTGGTCCCCAGAATGCCAATCCTCATTGGACAAGATTAAGTCACTATTTTCTTCACATCCTATCTTAAGACTGCCCACTGCAAATAAGACTTTTATTCTTTGCAGTGATGCTTCATCCACAAGAATCGGAGCCACATTGATGCAAGAGTATTCTGAAACTTTGCATCCAGTGATGTATGTCTCTAGAAAGCTGACTGCAGCAGAACGGAATTACTCTGTACTAGACCGAGAATTATTAGCTATGGTCTGGGCGATTCTTAAACTTCAGAGATTCCTTCTTGGTGCACATTTCAAAGTAGAAACTGTGTGGCCGGAGGAGTGGACGGGAGTGGCACCAAATCAAGTTAGATGTGACCGGGCTTGGTCACGGTGACAAATCAAGTCTAGTGTGACAGGGTGAGAATGGGGTGGAATCTTGTATCAATGTTCATCTGTTGTTTTACTGGCGACTGCCAGAGATGGTGATTACAGAATAGGAATTTAACCCAGGTGGTTCTTTTGGAGACTCGTAACTGTGTTTATGTTATAGGCTGCATGATCGTCGAAAATATGGTAACATTCTTTTCTCTATTACCTGATGTAAACAAACGACACTTCCTACTGACGTTCAGGAAATAAGTTCAAGCTGGACTAAATATGAATGAACACCTTTATTAAGTGTCTGTAACCTCTGACAACTTCATAATAGTTCATAAATACATGTGCTTCTGTGGTATACAAACCAGTCATCCCAAGAAATAACACACAGCCATCGAACTTACAAGATGGTCCAAACCCCAAAATCACTGCCTCGCTCGTCTCGTGCCTAAAACCAACTCACTTAACCCCCTTCTCTCAAACCATCACTTCCGTCCTAACTACTGGGCAATTCTACCCCAAGTTTGATGACGTCATTTCTTAACCTTTAATTAAATCACTCATAGAATTTGTGACTAGTGTTATTACGCTAACTAGACACGCTCAAATACTTAGTGTTTAATCTTGCTAAGTATTTTTACCCTAACTATAATTAAGTGGCAGCACCTTAGTGTTAATCCGACGTAACAGTCCGTACTGTCACATACGCCCGGGGCCACTAAAGTGTATCCCGTAGGAGACACTTTATTCCCTAGAAAAAAATTTACTAACTCTAAAAAAAATTATTGGGATTCATGTATCCCACCATAAGTCATGTCAGAAGGACTACAATAAACAATAGATGGGAATAATGGATGAAATAACACCATTAACATTTCACACACAAAAAATCGATCATGAAGGGGTAGGGACTGATGGACATAACATAAACGAGGGACACATGGAAAAAAAACAAAAAAAAAACTATGGAGGTTATGGTAGCTACAATTAGTACTAATAAGTGGCAAAAAAAAATATATGGGCAAAATAGAACAGTAACTAACAATCATCAACAAACTAACAAAACGCTTTATGGGTTTATAGTCATCAATATCTCTCACACTTGTGCGAATCATAAAACATAAAATAACATGACAAGCGAGTTAACGTCGCAAGGAAAAAACAAACTGGCCAAAAAAAAATATGGCGGGTGCACATAAAATATAGCGGATGCCCAAAATGGCTGTCACCCTACACTTCACTGAAGTGGGTGATGAAAAAAATAAGAATGGAACAAATGGAGATAGAACCACAAACTACTTGGTGGCAAAGTATGGGCAAAATGGGTAAGTCTCATTTAAAAAAAAATGACTACGCCGGTATAAACAATAACCGGAAACAATGAATGGAATGGAAACATGGTAATCAATGGACAATGGTATAGAATATATAAATGGGCAAATAGTTAAATCACATGAATGAGTGTCGGTGTAACAATAACCGAAAATTCAAACAATCATAATGCAATATGGTGTCATCATCATAATGAATCGTGAATGATGCCAACATTAGTGGCGGGTGAAGATGTACATTAGTTAATCACTTTTATTTGGTACAACAGAACAATGTAAACACCCAGAAAAATCTGGGCAAAATCTTACATAAAAAAAACATGGCAAAAAGAAAAACACAAAAAAAATCATAGGGGTACAAAAGATGGTTTAAAAAAATGAGATCAGACAAAAATAATGTGACATAATGACGCTAACGCGTGTAAAAGGGAACTGCATCAACTACAATATATCAGGACTGCAGAGATCGTCTGAGTTGGTGGATCTCCATCAGCAGTGGTCGAAAGGATGTTGTAAGGGAAATGTTCATGTACCGGTAGATTCAGCAATATCTTTCTTGCGGACGAAAATGTAACAGCTCTCCATAAATAACGGCTGTTGGACTTTCCTATCTGAACTGGAAATGTGCGTAAAGTGTGTAACCCAGATGTTCAAGGATGCGTAACGATTGGTCTTCGCGGTAGCATCAGGATCAAGCAATTCAGCAGGAGGGGTATTGTGTATGAGACCTGCATCGGAAGACACGAGAAGCAGGGTCGACTTCATGCTAAAAATAATAGCATGGCAGGAAATGTCAACATGACCGGAGACGGCATCTGGAGGTAAGTGCAGTTCAATTTGTAAACATCTTTGCAAAAATGTTCATTGTTTCCAATCTTTCAATGGCTTACAATAACAGGCAAGGATCGTACTGTGTAGGTTGGGATGTAGGAACAATGGCATGGACTACGGGAAACAACGGGAGGATCGGGGTGGAGGCTGCGGACTGGTATGAGGATAACGGAGGGGAACACGCAATCTACGGGACGGAGGTGTGACAGGGGGAGGGAGAGGCGGAGGAGAGGGACTACGGTAAGGAGAATGAACAGAACCACGGGAGCGACGAAAACGGGTTCGTACATGGGCGGCCCGCTGGTGAAGGGGCTTAGGAAAGGGAACAGAATCGTAAATGAATTTTGGATGACGACGTCTAAAGAGAAAACGAGCTGAGGGAAGAGGAACATCAGGTCCAATATCAAAAGAAGAATAATCGGGGGAAGAGTCAAGATCAGAGGAAGGGGGAGAAAAATAACCGGAGGGAGGTGGAGGAAAATAACCATAAGGAGGAAGAGAAGGTTCAACATCTGAAGAGTCAGGCTCATGTTCTGTATCAAGGTCGGAGGGAGGCGGAGGAAAATAACCATAAGGAGAAAGAGAAGGTTCAACATCTGAAGAGTCAGTCTCATGTTCTGTATCAAGGTCGGAGGGAGGTGGAGGAAAATAACCATAAGGAGAAAGAGAAGATTCAACATCTGAAGAGTCAGACTCATGTTCTGTATCAAGGTCGGAGGGAGGCGGAGGAAAATAACCATAAGGAGGAAGAGAAGGTTCAAAATCTGAAAAGTCAGACTCAGGTTCTGTATCAAGGTCGGAGGGAGGCTGAGGAAAATAACCAGGGGGAGGAAAAGTGGGGTCAGAAGAGAGATGAACAGAGGGAGGAAAAGCGGGGTCTGAAGGGAGGTGAACAGAGGGAGGAAAAGTGGGGTCTGAAGAGAGGTGAACAGAGGGAGGAAAAGCGGGGTCAGAAGAGAGGTGAACAGAGGGAGGAAAAGTGGGATTAGAAGAGAGGTGAACAGGGGGAGGAAGGGAGGTATGGACAGGAGTTGCGGCAGTAATAGGAGGTACAATAATATCATGCTGAGGGGAAGCATGAGAGGGGCCTGGAGTAACGGAGGGTAACTCAGCCAAGCGAGCATCACAGGAGAGGATATGTGAGTACAGCTCAGGTGGAGGGATATGAACCTCAGCTGTGAAACAGGAATGATAACGTCTGTTAAAGGTTTTTCTCCACTGTGTTACTGGCTTTATATATGCTCTTAGTCCATTTTCTGTCGTTATCAAACATCTTTGTTTGTCACTCGTAACATTATTTATTTCAAATATCTTTCCTTGTTTGATTACATTGATAATGTTTCTCACTGTAATTCGACAGTGTCTTTTATTGAGACTGTTCCAGTGTGCCCTTCCAGCAGCTGTTTGTTGCTGTGACAATTGTTGTTGAAGCAGATGGTTTTGCTTTTGCAACAAAAATACTTTATGCTCTAGCTGTTGAATGGGTGAATCCATCATAAAAAAACAGTTAGGAGCTGGTCACGGGCACCAAATCAAGTTATGTGGCCGGGGGAGTTGACGGGAACTGCACCAAATCAAGTTAGATGTGACCGGGCTTGGTCACGGTGACAAATCAAGTCTAGTGTGACAGGGTGAGAATGGGGTGGAATCTTTTATCAATGTTCATCTGTTGTTTTACTGGCGACTGCCAGAGATGGTGATTACAGAATAGGAATTTAACCCAGGTGGTTCTTTTGGAGACTCGTAACTGTGTTTATGTTATAGGCTGCATGATCGTCAAAAATATGGTAACATTCTTTTCTCTATTACCTGATGTAAACAAACGACACTTCCTACTGACGTTCAGGAAATAAGTTCAAGCTGGACTAAATATGAATGTCTGTAACTGACAACTTCATAATAGTTTTATTACAGTGTCTGGTAACCCTCTGCCACAACTTCAAGATCCAAACCCCAAAATCACTGCCTCGCTCGTCTCGTGCCTCATAAATACATGTGGGCAATTTCTGATGTATTTCTTACCTTTAATTAAACCAGTCATCCTAAAGAAGAAATAACACACAGCCATCGAACTTACAAGATGGTCCAAACCCCAAAATAAAGTTGATCCACATCGCTGTCTAGTTGCTCTAAAACCTTTTCACTACTTGACTCTCATTTTCTAGATCTTCTTATAGATTTCGGGGTTATTTATATACCCACGATGCGGTTATACATTAACACTCTGTTAGTACATTTTTTATGACCCTGTCGAATTCATGATTCTAAATTAGTTTGTACTACTTTCTCTGTTACCTTTTCTAGTGTAATGGAGGAAGGTTTGATTATCACCATACAGGGGTTGGAAGTTTATACATTCGATATATTAAAATTAATTGTTGTATATCATTACATTTTTTCCTTTATCAAACAGAGATTTCATTTGTATTTTTTCTCAGTGTATGCTTTTCCATGTGAGTCAGTACAGCTATATTGTTGATTTCAACCGTCTACTGATGATATTCCACAAGATTTGCTGGTCCAGTTTAACTTATCGACAGTGTGACTCTACACTAGATCTTGGTGTCTTCTTACCATGGGACATCTTAAGCCTACGGGACTCATCTTATATATGGAGCTTATTTGATATGACAGATAATATTGAATATTGCATATTGTTATAGCACAGTCTATTAGAGAGTATTGTATTAGTATATGATGTAATTTTTTATGATATTATGTTGGTGCATATTTATGCACTATTGCTCTATTGTATTATTCATATACTATTGTGTATGGAAATGATGAACATATGATTATTGTAGTGATGCCTCTAATTTTTTTTTAATGTAATTCATCATTGCGATATATTTCAGCACTGTAGTTTTCAAGAATATGAAGACAGGAGAAAATGTAATTTTTTTGTGTCATTGTAATGTTTTTTCTGTGCCCAGCACTTCATTGTGCGTCTGCTCTTTTCTTTCGTATTCCTGCTGGTCTTTGTTCACTTTTCACTTTTAACTTACGGTGTCATGGCGAATTTATACTTTTATACTTCATACTTCTTTGAGGTTGACGTTCTTCGTATGGTTGTCCCATTATCTGTCTATACTTTACTTTGTTTGAAACTTATAATATTTGTATACTTGGCTGATTACTTTGTATGCTTCATTTTTTACTTTACACTTACTGTTTATATTTTTTGTCGATGGATTCATAGAACTTTACATAGGTGAATTCTTATATGCGGGCTATTGGAACTATACCGACCTCTTGTTTTTTGTTGATGTAATTTAAAAAAAAAAAATGATATCTTTTTTTTTTTTGGGGGGGGGGGGGGGGGGGGGGGGGGGGGGGTCGGTGTAGACTGTTAAGACAGATTTTGATATTTTGTAGTCATGGGGAGTTTACACGTTGTAATACTAGGATGTACAGGCCAGACGTTGGTTATCTCCCTTGACTGGTTTAAAAATATTTGATCCAGAATTCTCTCGAACCTTCGAGATTGAGTTCAGTTCACGTTTCGTGGTTAGCTGCGCATGCGTGACTGTTTGAGCTGGACTGATATGCGGTATCCTGTGACAGTTCGCTCTGGGTGTTTGACCGGGCTGGTCAGCCATGTTTTCTAACTGTGTGTTCGGGAGGATATTTGTGGTGAGATAGAAAAGTTGGAGACTCCCTGTGATATTTCTAAAGCCTGGGATATATGGCTAGAATTTATATTGTGCAATGTGTTTAGATATTGTATTACCAGAGCAGAGGAGGTAAGAAGAATATTTATATGATTTAAAGCCAGGAACTTATACGGCTTATATATTGTATCGCCAGAGAAGGTGAAAAGGATATTTATATTGCTTAAAGCCAGGAACTTATACGGCTTATATATTGCATCGCCAGAGAAAGTGAAAAGGATATTTATATTGCTTAAAGCCAGGAACTTATACGGCTTATATATTGTACCGCCAGAGAAGGTGAAAAGGATATTTATATTGCTTAAAGCCAGGAACTTATACAGCTTATATATTGTATTGCTAGGGAAGATGAAAAGAATATTTACACGATGTTTTTCCATGATGTGCTTTGAACTGTACCAGTGACAGTGAATCGTTTATGATATACCTATGTACTGTATTACCAGGATGTTTACATTGACGTGTCGTTTGTAGCAGTACAATAAACAGTGTATAGACGTTTCGGCCGTCTCTTCATTCTTCTGACTAGGAGGTTTACCAGAGTTTGCAGTGTTACCTGTTATGTGCATTATGGTGTGTGATTGTTCGTGTTTTGTTCCAGAACCACATGCATTCGCGTCCTTTGATAGCTTCACACACACACCCAGTCGGCCACCTGTAAGCCCGACCTGCTGATCGCCTATATCAGCGCAGCACATAATAATAATAATATTTTCATTCTTCTGGAAGTACCTGGCGTTGTCCAGAGGTCTCACACCCTTCAACACTATAACTTCAACAGTGATTCCAGGAATAATAACAGTCGCCCCGCCCTTTATCAGATACTTAGAACAATTAATGATCCCATATTAGAGAATGACACTGCAATAGATAAGAGGCTGTTGACACTTTTGTCTACTGTTCTTCACTTCTGTTGACACATGCCACAAACCAACTTTATTGTAGTTGTTGATTGTATGATGTTGGTTCAAATCACTATCCGGGACCCAAAGATGCAGCAATAGAGAATGCAGTCGGCGACCCATAGCTTGACTGCTTGCATCAGGGTCAGCGAACCAGAGCTGACCACGACCCTACTCCACCTCCATGTGGTGGTCCTGGAAACAGGCTGCATCACTGCAGTCTGGCTGAGAGAGTAGGGATCGCAGAGGGAAGGCAAACCCGGTCCCAAAAAATGCCGTGCTGAAGTCGGATGTGTCGACCGAAAGGTGCAGATATCACAGCTCTGGCGTAAACAGACACAACACAACCAACGTCCTTTTCAGGACGAACGAGGAAGAAGAAGAAGACACTATCCTTCTGCATTAGCTCTAATATCATGTTATTCCAAACAAGATTCAATTGACTCACATATTTGATGAGAGCGATGACAGCAAGGCTTCTCCAGTTTTATATCAAATTTATTTACAAAACAAGAAAAACTTGAAAAAAGGACGGTACAGTTCACAGCAACCAGCCTTCCAACATCTTGCTGGCTCCCTTATGTAAAACAAACATGTGATGTCCTTCGCTTTCTCACTCTTGTGGTGTTCTGGTCCCATGATGAGAACCACTGCATGTTTACACGGTTTTTCTCACTCCTGTCATTTCATTCATTAGCAACATTCTCTTCTTCACAGTTACTTTATAAATGTCATCTTAGTATATCATTATGAAACTTGCCTAACTGCTAGGGATGTAAGGTTTACCAAGTTTTTATTCTACTTCTAGCTACTGCTCTGTTTTCCACAAGTCTACTTTACTCAACACTTCAAAACTACAGGTTTATTTGTAACACATACTTGGTGTTCAGAAAACTCAAAGTCCTCATAAAAATATTGAATATCAAAAATCTCTCCAGTATGTATTCTTTTGTGTGCTTTCAGATTAGACGAATTTGTAAACCCTACTCCACAAACATCACACTCGTATGGCTTCTCTCCAGTATGTATTCTTTTGTGTTGATTAAGATCACTACATCGTGTAAACCCTGCTCCACAAACATCACACTTGTATGGCTTCTCTCCAGTATGTATTCTTTTGTGTTGATTAAGATCACTACATCGTGTAAACCCTGCTCCACAAACATCACACTTGTATGGCTTCTCTCCAGTATGTATTCTTTTGTGTTGATTAAGATCACTACATCGTGTAAACCCTACACCACAAACATCACACTTGTATGGCTTCTCTCCAGTATGTATTCTTTTGTGTTGATTAAGATCACTACATCGTGTAAACCCTACACCACAAACATCACACTTGTATGGCTTCTCTCCAGTATGTATTCTTTTGTGTTGATTAAGATCACTACATCGTGTAAGCCCTACACCACAAACATCACACTTGTAAGGCTTCTCTCCAGTATGTATTCTTTTGAGTTGATTAAGATCACTACATCGTGTAAACCCTACACCACAAACATCACACTTGTATGGCTTCTCTCCAGTATGTATTCTTTTGTGTTGATTAAGATCACTACATCGTGTAAACCCTACACCACAAACATCACACTTGTATGGCTTCTCTCCAGTATGTATTCTTTTGTGTTGATTAAGATCACTACATCGTGTAAGCCCTACACCACAAATATCACACTTGTAAGGCTTCTCTCCAGTATGTATTCTTTTGTGTTGATTAAGATCACTACATCGTGTAAACCCTGCTCCACAAACATCACACTTGTATGGCTTCTCTCCAGTATGTATTCTTTTGTGTTGATTAAGATCACTACATCGTGTAAACCCTACACCACAAACATCACACTTGTATGGCTTCTCTCCAGTATGTATTCTTTTGTGTTTATTAAGATAACTACATCGTGTAAGCCCTACACCACAAACATCACACTTGTAAGGCTTCTCTCCAGTATGTATTCTTTTGTGATATTTCAGATGAACAGACTGTAGAAACCTTACTCCACATACATTATCACACTTGTAAGGTTTCTCTCCTGTATGTGTTCTTTCATGTATTTCCTTCCTACTAGAATGTGTAAACTCTAATCCACAAACATTGCACTTGTATGGCTTCTCTCCAGTATGTATTCTTTTGTGTTTATTAAGATTACTACATTGCGTAAACCCTACACCACAAACATCACACTTGTAAGGCTTCTCTCCAGTATGTAGTCTTTTGTGATTTGTCAGATGAACATACTGTGCAAACCCTACTCCACAAACATCACACTTGTAAGGCTTCTCTCCAGTATGTATTCTTTTGTGTTTATTAAGATCACTACATCGTGTAAGCGCTACACCACAAACATCACACTTGATAGGCTTCTCTCCAGTATGTATTCTTTTGTGTGCTTTCAGATTAGATAAATTTGTAAACCCTACACCACAAACATCACACTTGTAAGGCTTCTCTCCAGTATGTATTCTTTTGTGATATTTCAGATGAACAGACTGTGCAAACCTTACTCCACATACATTATCACACTTGTAAGGTTTCTCTCCTGTATGTGTTCTTTCATGTATTTCCCTACTACTAGAATGTGTAAACTCTAATCCACAAACATTGCACTTGTATGGCTTCTCTCCAGTATGTATTCTTTTGTGTTTATTAAGATTACTACATCGCGTAAACCCTACACCACAAACATCACACTTGTAAGGCTTCTCTCCAGTATGTAGTCTTTTGTGATTTGTCAGATGAACATACTGTGCAAACCCTACTCCACAAACATCACACTTGTAAGGCTTCTCTCCAGTATGTATTCTTTTGTGTACTTTTAGACTAGTAAGGTGTGCAAACCCTACTCCACAAACATCACACTTGTAAGGCCTCTCTCCAGTATGTATTCTTTTGTGTACTTGCAGACTAGAGGAACGTGCAAAACCTACTCCACAAGCATCACACTTGAAAGGCTTCTCTCCAGTATGTATTCTTTTGTGTTCTTTCAGTCTACAAGAATGTCTAAACCTTATTCCACAAACAACACACTTGTATGATGGTATCTCTCGAGTATGTATTCTTTTGTGTTCTTTCAGAGTAGACCAATTTGGTAGCATTACACCACCAACATCATGTTCATAATTGTTCTGTACTTCCTTACTTTGTATGTTGTTTATAAACTCACAACTCATATCAACCCCCTCATGTTTATCACTTTTCTGTTTCATATCATCTAACCCACTTTCATTTTGAACTGTGACCTTGAAGTCATTCTGGGTCTTACCAATGTCTGCTGATTTGTCATGAAAAACAATGGAGTGCACAGATACATCACTTCCTGTTGTTCCAAACTCATCACAAATGTCATTTGTCAACAATACAAAACTGGTATAATCATTTTTGTACAATCTTTTACTGGTGTTGATGATCCGGGCTTGGTAAGGCACATCTGAAAATATATGGGATTTTGACAGAAATAAATAACTAGTAGAAGATAAGTAATCAATCAATACCTTTTAGCTCCCCCAAGTCCTCCTGTCCCGTGCCATCTGCTCAAGTTCTTTCTATGTTGTCCTCATCATTTTCACCTCTGTCTCCAATTTTCTTCTCCATGTGTTTTTTGGTTTACCTCTGCCTCTCTTTCCCTGGGGATTCCAGAACAAGGACTGCCTTGTAATGCTATCAACAGGTTTCCTCAATGTGTGTCCTATCCATCGCCATCGTCTTCTTCTCTTGTTCAGCCGGCACTTGTCTGGCTCGTCATCAGTTCCACATTTGTGTCATACAATTTCAATCCTTCTGTTTTTTGCAAGCACCCGTTTATGAAAGTCTTATAGTTGTAAATCAGTTATTAGACATCTTAAATTGTGTAGCTCTATAAAATTTTAGTAAGACATATAGTCAAAATTTAAAATTGTGGATAATCAGACATTTCAGCATCATCACATTTCATTCCTTATCTTGAATGTCCATCATTAGAACAAAAACAAAGTGTCCTTCATTATAAGCACAGTTTTTTTAAACTTATGTTTACAATAATGTCTGCACAAATTTACTTTGAATCTATACGAATGTTTGCAAATTTTGTGGATTGTCCTAAAATGTTACATTTTTAGAGAATTTGTGTTATGTTAGTTTTGGAAAACATTTTAAATTTGTGTTTATGACATTACTGATGTTAACTCTTTAAGTCCCGATCAAAGTTACATCGGTTTTCCAGTTCGACCTGTTTGACCTGATCAACGTTATATTGTATTTTGTATCTTCTGCTCCTTTCTAGAGCTGTTTTCCAATTTTAATAACCCAAAACATCATTTCTGACAGGAAGACCTTTCTAGTAAATACCTTGTGTGTTTAAGAGAGAACGTGTTTTTCTGGTTAGATATTAATTTAAGATTTTTTAAGCACATATTTTATAAGATCAAATTGCCACGCCCACTGCTTCTGGTTGACCTCTGAACTAACTTCAGAGCAAGCTAGAAAGTTATTTGAAGAAATTCTAGATAGTGATAATAATTCAGATTGTAATATTTATTCACAGGATATCGAAGACGACTCAGATTTTCAACAGGAGCCTGATATCGAATGATAATGGAAGGTCTGATGTCGATAATGAAGTTATGGATAGAGGAGTATGTAATCAGACTGTAATAAGTTTATATAATATGTCATGATAAAGTAATGTTTGCTTATTTCTATTATGATAATTGCTTGATGTAAAATTTTCTGTCCACAGTTCTGGATTGACACTAATCCTCATGCACCCAATGAGGAAAGCAGACAGTGGCAGGACAACACCTTATTGACTGGGGGCTGCCCAGCTTGAAGTGGGCAGTAGCTGTCCAGTGAGATCTTAGAACCTCTCCCACTGTTGGAAGTAGCCCCAAGTGCCTTGCCCTACACCAATTGGGCAAAATGCTTATAACCGGTAACTGCTACTTCCCGTGTTTTGCCGACACCTATAGGGTAAAGCTCTGCCATCAATGGTACCTATACCTTGTAGCGGTATGGCAGCTTGCGTACCCTGATAATCCCCAGAGCTATGCCAGTGGGAGTTTTACTCCTGGTAGGTTCAACCAAGCTGGACTGGTCTGTGTGGGTAGGGGTCAGACAAAAGCTGGTACCCTGGTCCTCCAGGTTGGGGGTTTTAGCACAGGGCTGACACCCCTGTCTGTGTAAAAAAAACAATGAAGTTACGGAAACAATAATAAATGAACAAACTTTGCTGCGGGATGGACATTCGGAGTCTGTGGCTCGTATGACTGTCAAGGGTGAAAGCCGAAAGGAAGCCACTGACATGAAAACGGATGTCCTGATCGCAAAACAGGATACAAGAATAGGATTTTGGAATGTCAGGACAATGTATGAGACAGGTAAACTAAGACAGGTCACGGCAGAAATGAGAAACTATAGGTTATACATTCTAGGGATAAGCGAGAGCAGATGGACAGGGGCAGGAAAAGTTAAAACAGCAACAGGAGAAACAGTACTTTACTCTGGAAGAGAGGATGGACAACACAATGAAGGTGTAGCCATTATTCTACAGAAAGGAATAGAAAGGACATTACTGGAATGGAAACCCATCAACAACAGACTGATAAGATTAAGATTGAGAGGGAGATTCACCAACACTACAATAATACAATGCTACGCACCAACGAATGATAGCGATGAGGAGGTCAAGGATGAATTCTATCAACAACTGCAGAAAGAAATGGAAGACACACCTAGATATGATCTTGTTATAGTAATGGGAGACCTCAATGCGAAAGTTGGTACACACAATACATATAATGAAAGAACAATGGGGAAATGCGGCAGCGGAACAGCAAACGAAAATGGGGATAAACTAATAAGTTTCTGTAGCATTAATAACCTGGTCATTGGAGGAACACTCTTCCCACATAAAGAAATTCACAAATTAACATGGGAATCACCAAATGGTCGGGACAGAAACCAGATAGACCACATCATGGTTAACGGTAGATGGAGACATGCATTACAAGATGTGAAGGTAAGAAGAGGTGCAGATGTGGGAAGTGATCACCATTTAGTAGTAGCAAAACTGAAAGTGAAACTAAGAAGGGCTGCACCAACTGTAACTACACAGAAAAGGTTTGACATCAGCAAATTGAAGGACTCCCTTACCAGAAAAGCTTTTACGGCCGACATAAAGAAACGATATCAATTTGCCAAAAGTCAGGAAAAGACATTGACTGATGTTATAGACCAGAATTTCAACACCATTTCAACAATATACAAAGAAAGCAGTAAATCATGCTTGGGATTCCAGGAAAGGAAGAAGCAAGACTGGATAACACCAGAATTTTTAAACACCATAACGATGAGAAAGGAAATGAAAAGAAAGAAAACAGAAGCGAAGTCCCCCAGGTTAAAGCAACTATATAGCGAACAGTACAGTCAGCTGGACAAGGAAGTTAAACGCCAAACCCGAGCCAACAAAAGAAATTTCCTAGACGATCTTGCAAGACAGGCAGAGGAGGCAGCACTGAGAAATGAACAAAGCACAGTATACAAAATAACTAAATTCATCAGCGGAAAACGAGGTGCAAACAATATTACATTAGTAAGAGATAAGCAAGGTAATCTCATCACGACAGCAGAGGGACAAGAAACAAGATGGGCAGAGCACTTCAGAGAAACTCTGAACAAGGAA
Organism: Oreohelix idahoensis; assembly: GCA_024509875.1. NCBI lineage: Eukaryota > Metazoa > Mollusca > Gastropoda > Stylommatophora > Oreohelicidae > Oreohelix > Oreohelix idahoensis. The sequence continues at coordinate 58,925 of JAMPIV010012166.1, forward strand.
CCACCAGAGACACAATTGAATGTTCCTGAGGCTGAAAACGATCTAGATGTGAATACAGACATTCCACGAAAAGAAGAAATCATCACAGCAATCAAAGGGTTAAAGAACGGCAAAGCTCCGGGCCATGATAACTTAAATGCAGAGCTATTTAAGACAGACCCTGAGCTAGCAGCAGAACTATTAGAACCACTATTTGCACAAGTCTGGAAAACGGGGACAACACCATCAGAGTGGAACAAAGGAATAATTGTCAAATTGCCCAAGAAGGGAGATCTTGCAGACTGCAATAATTGGAGAGGAATCACTCTTCTCTCAGTTCCCAGCAAAATACTAGGCAGGATAATTATACAGAGAATTTCAAAGGCAGTAGATCACAAACTGAGGAAAGAACAAGCAGGATTTAGAAAGAACAGGAGATGTGTAGATCATATATTCACACTCAGGAACATTATAGAGCAGTGCTCAGAATGGCAAAGACAGCTTTACATTAATTTCGTTGATTTTGAAAAGGCTTTTGACAGCATACATAGGGACAGTTTTTGGAAAATACTGAGGGCTTATGGAATTCCAAGCTGCATAGTGTCAATCATAAAAAGCCTCTATGCAAACTTTACGTGCAGTGTTGGGCAGAGCAACCTAACCTTTGAGGTGAAGACAGGAGTACGACAGGGATGCCCCTTATCAACCACTCTATTTTTAACAGTCATAGACTGGGTGATGCGCCAGACAACAGAGGGCAGTCCAAGAGGAATAAGATGGACAACATTTTCTACATTGGAAGATCTGGAATATGCAGATGACATTGCACTACTAGCACATTCACATCAACACATCCAGGAAAAAACGGATAGACTTAATAAGTTTAGCCAGCAGGTGGGCTTGAACATCAATTTAAAGAAGTCTGAGGTCATGACGCTCAATGTGAGCAACCCTGAGCCCATATCAGTAAGGAATAAGCAATTGGTACAGACAGATACCTTCACATACCTAGGAAGCATAGTAACACCAGACGGCGGGGCAGGCAAAGACATCAACATCAGAATGAATAAGGCAAGAACAGCCTTCTTTAGCCTAAACAACATCTGGAAGTCCTCCCAATATAGCACAAGCACAAAATTAAGATTATATCAGAGCTGTGTGCTTTATGGTGCGGAATGCTGGAGAGTTACAGAGAAGAAAATGTCGAAATTGTCCTCTTTTCACACAACATGCCTAAGAAAAATTCACCGAATCTTTTGGCCGAATACCATCACTAACCAAGATCTGCTTACTCGTAGCAAGCAAGAGGACATGCACACCATCATAGCTGGCAGACGCTGGAACTGGGTTGGTCATGTCCTCAGAAGAGACCCTGATGCCATCACAAGAACAGCTATGCTTTGGACCCCTGAAGGAAAACGAAAAAGAGGCCGACCAAAAACAACGTGGCGGAGGACTGTGGAGGCTGAGATGCAAAGAATGAACCAGAGTTGGGGCACTGTACAAAGGATGGCCACCGACCGAGCAAAGTGGAATCAATTTGTTGTTGCCCTACAAGACGCCACTAGGCGTGATGGCCACTGACTGCTTTGACGGTCGGCGGCTAAGGATCAAAGAAAAAGAAGAAGATAGGGTAAAGCTGGAGTGTCCTCTCCAGAGTGTGAGCTTGGGCACAGTTTTATGGAGATCAAGCTGTTGCCCTTGCAGCATGTTCCCCCTCTCCAAGCAGCCGGTAGGTCCAAAGGAACGGCAGTAGCCGATACAGTTTGGTACCAGCCATGTCGCTGGAGTTGCCAGAATAATGTCGAACCAACATTAGACTGTCTTAGGGACTCGGACTCCGGATTTATTCTTGGGGTTTACTCCTGAAGCCAATTCCATAAATGCATATTTCCACAAGCACACGGTGGTTTGACTTCAGAACTCTTTTTCTTAGATAAGCTGCCAACCAAGGTTCACAGGCCATATCTGCCTGAAGCTGCTGGTTTTAAAGCACCAGTGGCTCACCGTAGCCCCTTCTCTTGTCAGTGGAAACAGTTCCACCGGGCTCAAATTGAGCCATGCATGAGGGCCAGGAGTTGGGCTATTTGAGGCTTATGCCATAGAAGTATTTATCTGCAGTGAGAGCTTATCATCACTACAATTCCTGGCTATAACAACCTTTGGAATAATAAATCCCTATTCTAAATGGTGTTGTTGATAAATACATCCATAATTTATATATTGTTTGAATTGCTGTGATCCTTTCTAATTATGCAATTTTCTTGACAAGAACAGGGTTCCAGCAGTTTATATCTTATAAACTGAAAATTCACTATAAATATTTATATACACATGCATAATTTTACATACATTGTTGAGGCTGCTTCATGATGTGATTTTTATCGCGGCAACTTATTATTAGTGCCGGATTTTTGTCACACCATGTCGTACCTCAACTGAATGCAAGAGATACATGAAAGCGGTCGCTGTGAGATGAGTATCTAGGTATGACGCATGAGGCAGAGTTGGATGTGACGTCATAGCGTCAAGATGTGTGCCTAAAATGGCTTGTGTATCAACCAGTGTATTGGATTGTGTATTCAATAAATATTTCTAAGGATCATGGTAAGCTATATGCTTAAATGATAGGCATGAGAAAATGCCAGGATTATAATTAAATTCAATACGGGACAATAACTCCCAAGACAAAGAAGTATGTTAACCTAAAATTATATGAACAAATGTAATTGAACAGGTGTTATTCCGGGAGGTATCATTCCCCGAAGATATAGGAATAAAATTAGTGGAATTGTTATACCGGGAAGCGACATACCCCGAAGCTTATGGATTGATGTGGATTTGATTTGTGGATACTTGAGATACTGGGACGCTTAAATTCCCCCAATGTTGATGGAAAAATTATAATGAACTTTTGTTATGACGGGACGCTAAATACCCTGCTGGAAATAGTGATTAATAAATGAGATTATAAAGATATGTAGAATGGAGAAGTCAAGTGACATAATTAGAAAGTCGAAACAGGTTTAAGCAAGACTGTAACACAGAGAGGGAGCATACATGCCATGTTCGTAATTGTGACCTTGTTAGTGTGTACTTACTCGTTATTAAACTGTTGCCAAATCGTCCAAGCACAGTAGTTTATTCATTCTCTCAAGGTTAATTTACACCGTTATTAACTTTATGCAGTACTTGAGATGTTGATATGGAAAGGTGTATACAAGATGGGTGGTTGCCAGAATATTCAACAATATAAACCAAAGCAAGATGAATGAATTCTCACTTCTTCAATAACACAAATAAACCCCAGACAACAAAAGAATTCGGGCAATTTCTCCATCCCTTAACAGAGGAGAAATAACTGGGGGCTCGTCCTATAACTGGCAGGCTTGTCTACATGGACTACATCTCGAGACATCAAGAAACTAGTTTTTCCTACTACGAATCTGAAATCAACTGAAGCTGGACTACTGCATGGAACTTGTACGCAGGACTTTGGACATTTTAAGAACTGTACGATCATAATTCGTCAAAAAAGACTGTACATTCACTGTAATTTCATGATGGAAGATGACATGTAACGGCTGCTCCCTGTAGAGGCATCAAAAATCGTTGACCTGACCTTGAGGACTGTCAAGAGTCAACACTTCAACATCAAATTGATTCGGTTTGGACTAGGATTCTTTACATTCAATATTTCAATACTGGCAATTCACGCATTTGGATGTGGAATGTTTATGGAAATCTGGCACTTTTTACTCAGTGACTTCATCAAAGCCGGCTAACGTTCAATCTGTTCAACTTGGAATCAGGCGAGGTTTTCATCCATTTATGTGTTTCTGAGAGCAAATTGAAGCACAAACACACTGATTCCTTATCTGCAGAGGTTCTGAGTTCAACAAGAAATATAAGTAGTGTTTTTATTTGTCTAATGCGTGACATTATTTGATCATTTCAGTACCTTTGCCAGTCAACATCCATTCTTCCATGTTTTTTTTGCTTAGTCCTACATGTTTATCTGTATAAATTAATCGGGAGGTGGTGGCGCTTGCTATTTGTAATTTTTCTTTGGAAATCTTACAAATGACGATGTCCTATTAGGTTATTGTTGGTTGTCCAGTCAAAGAAAATAGCAGTGGAATTTTAGTCTTTGACTGCATAACAGACATCAGTATTTGTATAGATTGTTTCGTCAAGTCTACGTCACATATTTTCATTCACTAATTTACGTAAGTGGGTCACTTGTCTGTACAGCTGTTTTGCTATCATTCTTGTCTCATTGTGAAATTTGACGATTTGCTGTTATTATGCGTTCTTTTCTGTCTTGTTTATTTTACAAGTAATTATTCAAAGTTGTTGTTGCTTGTCAACATGTCTTTGTTTCTTTTATTTCCTTTATATTTGTCTTGCAATGTGCTGTAATTTGACAGATCTATTCATTATCATCTTCATTGACTTGTGCCATTCTTTTCACTGTGCTCGTCTCTCATTCTTGGTATGTTCATTCCTTCATAAGATATAAATTCAGTCAATGCCATAAGTTATTGTACGTAATTAATTGAGAAATATGTCTGCCATTGAGTATTTTCTCAGGCAAGGAAAGGAGACTGGATTACAAGGATCAGCTCTTCAAGAATTTATTATGGAAAATTTAGAGGAGGTAGAGATGGAAGGAGGCGATGAGTTCTCAATGGAAGGAGAATGGTATTGGAAGGAAAAGAAGTTGTTGGGAATTATTGATGATAGGGAGAGATTGATTGATGAGTTAAATGATGAGGTGAGAGTATTAAAATGTCAATCAGATGTGGATAGATCTAATTTTAGATCATTACAAGATGATTTTTCAAAGTGTAGGGTGTCTTTAGATACTGCTTTGAGGGAGAAGAAAGTTGTGGATGCTGAAGTGCTCAGACTGCATGATAACATTACAGCATCTCAGATTACAATGTCTAAACACAGTGGTGATCATATTGAAAAACTTACTGCTATTAAAGATAAGTTTTATAAAGCAAAAGAGGCTTTAGAGGCCAAAATTCAGGCACAAGCTGTTCAAATTCGTGGTCTAAGAATTCAGGTTGCTGTTCTTCAGTCAGATATGAAAAAGGCAAATGTAATGAGATTAAAGAAATTGGCAACAAAGAAGAGAGCCATGTTAGAGGCAGAATTTAAGAGCAAAATTTCAGAAGGTGAGACTGAAGGTAAAAAATTAAAATGTCCGCAGGGTCAACAAAAACAAAGTTTGACTCAGGATGAGGTGACTACCTCTAAGGAATTACCTATGGAAGAGGATGGTAAAATGGTGGACCTTCATAACATTATTAATAGACAAAATAATGATATTGCACTAAAAGTATTAGAAATTGCTAAATCTAGAAGGAGAGTTGATTGTTTACTTGATGTTGTGATAAACAACAATTTATTATCAAATACTAGTGGTGGGAAATCTAGTGTACAAAAGGTCAGTGCCATTAAAAGTGATAAAATCAGGTCAACACATCCTGAAAGTATGAAGAGATCATGGCGAGGCAAGTACAACTTCCCTCGATGTCACTTTGATAATGGTGATGCTTACTTACTTACTTAGTCGTTCCCCTTCTACCGTGAGGTGTAGAGGTTTGGAAGAGAGAGCGCCAGACTATCCTATCGGCTGTCTTCCTCCTGGCCTGGTTCCATTCTAGTCCTCGATCCTTCAAAGATTGTCTAATGTTGTCCTCCCAGCGGACTCTGGGTCGTCCTCGGGGTCTGGATCCTTGGCTCTTTGTTTCCCATGCTTGTCGTGGTATCCGATCTTCTCCCATTCTGCAGACATGACCAAACCATCTTAATTGGGACTGTTCTACTTGGGTCTGCAGGGGGTAGGATTTAAGGCCTTGACGTATCGTCTGGTTGCGTACCATGTCTCTTCTTGTTACTTCAATCACCTTCCTCAGATACCTCATTTCTGAGGTTTGGATCTGGCTTTTATGGGTTGTAGTCATTGCCCATGACTCGCATCCGTATGTCAAGACTGGGACATAGGTGGAGCGGTATACAGCCATCTTCGTTTTCTTACCAACCTCTCTCTTGCTGAGGAATCCTCGATTTATGGCCTGAAAAAGTCTCCCAGCTGCTGCTTTTCGAGTGGCCAACTCTTCTTTGATGCCTCCCTTTTGGTCTATAATAGCTCCAAGGTATTTAAAGTGGTCGACCTGCTCCAGGACCTGCTCTCCCAGCTTAATCTGATGTTTTCTTTCTTCTCGTGATATCACCATGGATTTTGTTTTAGAGCTGCTTATGACCATCCCTCTCTTCTCCAGCTCTTCCTTCCAGACTTGCAGGTTGGATTGGAGATGTGCCTCTGATTTAGCAATCAGGGCAACATCATCAGCAAATGCCAGCTCCGAAATATAGCCCTGTCTCATCTTCCAGTACCCCACTGAATACTTTCTTGTTCTCTCCTTACATGCCTTGATGACATCGTCCATAAGGAGTATGAAGAGGTAAGGTGATAGGATATCACCTTGTCTTACACCAGTGGTGGTCCTGAACTCTTCCAACTTATGGTTTGCTGTCCTCACATAATTTCTGCAAGACTTGTAGAAGCTCTGTATAGCATGAATCAGAGGTGCTGGAATATTCTTCCTTGCCAAACAGTCCCAAAGTTTGCTCCAGGGGACCCTGTCAAACGCCTTTTCCAGATCTATGAAACAAAGATGCATCTCACTCTTATACTCAAGGGCCTTTTCACTCAGCTGTCTGAGTGTGAAGATTAGGTCTTGAGTACTTCGGTTTGCTCGGAATCCGCACTGGACCTCATCCAATTGTGGCTCAGCTAGGCGTCGGAGTCTCTGCTCTAGGATTCTAGAGTAGATTTTACCAGGGACACTGAGAAGGGATATGCCTCTATGGTTTCCACACTGTCGATTGTCACCCTTTTGAAAATTGGTGTTATGATGGCAATCTCCCAATCCTTTGGTGGTTGTTCGTCCATCACGGGTGATGAAGACCACTCTGTTCATCCAATTATTTAAGAATATGTTAGGTTAGTCTATGGGTACGAAGGTGACTGAAGAGCCCGATGCGGGCCTGGAAAGATCTTGGACAGTGTGGGCAGGGAATGTTTGCTTCATGTGAAGGTTTTATTTCACGGTCCTTTCTAGCTTGTCTCCGCTGTTCCGCTGCTGCTCTTCTGGATGATTCGCATGCTGCTGCACCTTTACGAAGAGATGTGCGCCAAGCAGTTCGGTCTTGCGCAGCAGCTTCCCATGTGTCTGGGTTTATGTCAAAGGTTTTCAATGACGTCTTTAACGTGTCTTTGAAGCGCTTCTTTTGGCCACCATGGGAGCGTTTACCCTTCTGCATCTCACCATAAAAGAGTATCTTTGGCAGTCGATGGTCTGGCATGCGGACTACATGACCTGCCCAGCAAATTTGTGACTGCATCAGAATAGTATCAATACTAGGGATACCAGCTCTGTCAAGAACGGCGGTATCCGGGATCTTGTCTTGCCATTTGATGTTCATTATCTTCCTGAGACAGACTGTATGGAAGTGGTTTAGCTTCTTTACGTGGCGCCTGTATACAGTCCATGTTTCACATGCATATAGCAGCACTGGAAGCACCGCAGCTCTGTACACCTTCAGCTTTGTCTGTAGACTAATGCCACTTCGATGCCAAACGTTGGTGTATAGTCTGCCAAATGTGCTGCTGGCTTTGGAGATCCTGGTGTTCACCTCATCATCAATGACAATGTTTTGGGATAGTGTGCTACCAAGGTATGTGAATCTGTTCACAACATTCAGTTTCTCACCATTAACCTTGATGACTGGCTCAGTATAAACTGTGCCAGGAGCTGGTTGGTACATGATTGCTGTTTTCTTCGTGTTGATGGTAAGCCCAAAGTTGGCGCAGGCTTCGGAGAATCTATCCACACTATGCTGCAGATCAGCCTCTGAACCAGCATTGAGGGCACAATCATCAGCAAACAGAAGATCTCTGATGGTGTGTGATTTGACCTTGGTTTTTGCTTGAAGCCTCCTAAGGTTAAACAATTTTCCATCAATACGATAACTAATGTCGATTCCTGTGTCCCCGTCTCTAAAAGCATCAGTCAGCATAGCAGAAAACATGATACTGAACAGAGTCGGTGCAAGTACGCACCCTTGTTTAACTCCATTTGAGACGGGGAAAGGCTCTGATAGCTCACCGTTTTCCTGAACTCTAGCCTGCATTCCATCATGCAGTTGCTGCACTATTGTGATAAATTTCTTTGGGCAGCCGTATTTTGCCATGATCTTCCATAGACCCTCTCTACTGACCGTGTCGAACGCCTTTGTCAAGTCGATGAAAGCTGTGTACAGGTCACAGTGCTGTTCTTGGCATTTTTCTTGTAGCTGTCTTGCAGCGAACACCATATCTGTGGTTCCACGTTCTTTCCGGAATCCACACTGACTTTCAGGTAAAAGACCTTTGTCAAGATGAGCCGTAAGGCGATTCAAAAGGATTCTGGCGAATATCTTCCCAGCGATTGATAAAAGAGAGATGCCTCGATGATTGTTGCAGTCTTGGCGATTACCTTTACGTTTATATAGATGTATAATTGAGGCATCTTTGAGATCGTGTGGGATGGTTTCACTCTGCCACATTTGCTGGAAGATCATATGAAGTTTCTCTATCAGAACTGCACCGCCATCTTTATAAACCTCAACAGGAATTGAATCGGAGCCAGGGGCCTTTCCACTAGACAGTTGACGAATCGCTTTTTTAGTTTCCTCCAGAGTTGGTACATCATCTAATGCTTCATTTATAGGAATTTGGGGCAGGCGGATGATGGCTTCGTCGTTAATAGATGATGGCTGGTTCAAGATATTATTAAAATGTTCAGCCCAGCGTTGGAGCATTTTTTCCTTGTCTGTAATTAGTGTTTTTCCATCTGCATTAAGGAGGGGAAATGATCCTGATGATGTTGGACCATAGACCGCTTTGAGTGCAAGGTAAAAGTTTTTCAAGTCATGGCTGTCAGCAAAGCCTTGGAGCTCATCTGCTTTATTACTCAGCCATGAATCCCGCATCTGGCGTAGTTTATGTTGGACGATTCTACGCATGTTGTTGAAAGCGTCTTTCTTGGATGTAGATTTTGGATCATTTAAATATGCTTTATGGAGATGGTGTTTCTCAGCCAACATCTGCTTTATATCATCTGAGTTCTCATCAAACCAGTCATTTTGTTTCTTGATGGAAGGACCCAGGACCTCTGTAGCAGTGTTGTAGATCTGCTCACTTAGGGCTGCCCAATTTGTTTCCACACTTTGGCCGTCTAGCGAGATAGATTTGAGACGGTCTTCTAAGGTGTCAGTAAATGACTGTTTGATTTTTGTCTTCTTTAGTTTGGTGACATCCAGCCTCTTTTTCTTCCCCTGAGGGCGCCTGGCTGGTTGGATACGAATTTTAAGTTTAGATACAATGAGGCGATGATCAGTCCAGCATTCGGCACCACACATGGACTTGGTCACCCGGACATCTTGCCTGTCCTTCTTCCTAACAATTACATAGTCAATTAGGTGCCAATGCTTTGAGCGAGGGTGCATCCAGGAGGTCCTGTTGCGGGTAGGAAGTCGAAAAATGGTGTTGGTGACAAGGAGGTCATGTTCTGCGCAAGTCTGGAGGAGACGAAGTCCATTACTGTTACAGCGACCCACGCCGTACCTACCAATAGTGCCATTCCAGGAGATGTTATCTGAGCCTACTCTTGCATTAAAGTCACCAAGAATGATGAGCTGTGTTTTTATTTGGCTCTACATTTTGGATATTTTATTCTAAGTTGTTCCCATTTAATATGGATGATTTATACATCCCTGTGTTGGCGGTTTTGTTTGACATACAATGAAATTGTTTATATTGCAATTGTGTTAAATTCACGTATTAATATTGTGTTTTTTCTGTATGGAATGACGGTATTGTGTCCTGCCACCATTTGTCGATAAATCGAAAACTACTTCAACAGTTGTTACACATTCTAAATTTTGACGGTGACCTTCTGGCTATGGAACAATACACAATGTTAAATTACAGGGCCCTTCAGCCCTCAGGCATGTAATGTGATCATGGCGAGCGAGGAGAACAGCGTCGTCGTATCAGCGATAGTAAAACCACCCAGAGATGGAAGATTACGTCCCTCTACAGTCACTAAGAGCTACTGCCTTAACAAAGAAAAAGCCATACAAAGAAAACTTCACGCCTGGACCAACCCTCCACATCTGATCATCAAACAAACGAACAAGGGTCAATGTTGCTCTGTTGAATTCCGTAACAGTCAACATTACGAAATTTTCAAACACACTTGCCTAGAATACTACAAAAGCTGTTCCATTGAAACCCGGAGCGATCAACTAAACGCTATTGTTGAGGATAAAATAAGCACGGACCTCCTCACAATACATCTGTATCACACAAAAAATAAGATTTTAACACAAGGAACGACAGAGTGCGTACAGACATGGTTGGACGTCGAATTTTCTCACCTCCAAAGATCAGCTCTAGATAAAACCATGATTGTAACTGATCCTACTTCTTCTCCAACAATGATAGGAGACGAGTCTACCAACGCAAAATCTCAGCTAACCATTGAAGCCAGTCCTCCTACCCCTGATCTACCACCACCAACCTGTGATCCAACACCACCCACTTTCGATCCAACACCACCCATATTTGATCCATCAGGACCCACCTTTACCCCTGATCTAACACCACCAACCTGTGATCCAACACCACCCACTTTTGATCCAACACCACCCATATTTGATCCAACAGGACCCACCTTTACCCCTGATCTAATACCACCAACCTGTGATCCAACACCACCCATATTTGATCCAACAGGACCCACCTTTACCCCTGATCTAACACCACCAACGTGTGATCCAACAACACCCACTTTCGATCCAACACCACCCATATTTGATCCAACAGGACCCACCTCTAATGGACCGACAGCTCAAAAGCCCACAATAAATTATCTAGAAGTTCACATCAACCAACCCACTGAAGTCAGCGTAAACCACACTTTGAAAAATGCATTCATCACTTCTTCAGATAACCCACCCAATATGAACGAGACCAACCCATCCTGCCTCCCAGATACAGCTACTTTCCAAGTCAGTGTAAACCACACTTTGAGTGATGTATTCCCCAATTCTTCAGATAACCCATCCAATATGAACGACACCAGCCCATCATGCCTCCCAGATACAGCTACTTTCCAAACAAAAGTGCCTGTCAATAGCGCAGATGTCTACTCATGCTCCACAAAATATCTATTAGCAAATGAGTGTGTTATGGAACAACTAAGCCAACGAACAGAGAAACACTTCTGTCAGGAGCTGGAAACTATAATTGAAAGTTCTCTGAAAAACGTCATTGAAAAATTCAAGCAGGATATAGAAAGCTCACTGAAAACAGAGCTTGAAACACTGAGACATGAAGTTATGACTCTCCGCAGAGAAAACACAAGGTTGGTTCATCACCTAAACCACCAACCTTTTTCAAGTAATAAGAAAAAAGAAAATGGGGAGGTGATTGACAGCCCACGAGAAGCAATTCATCATGAATCTCCAGTTACACCACTTAACTTACCCACCCCTTCTCCAACACTCATTCCTCAAAACAAAGCATGCCCAGGACAGCATCATAATGTTAAAAGGCAAAAGGACATTAGCAGCAGTGTAGGAAGAAGATTAGGACCAAATAAAACATTCCCAATTGAAGTAAAAATTAGCAATCGATTTGGAAATCCATCAATCCTATCTACACAAGCAGATTCCGAAACAGCAACCTCAGAAGAAGATGACAGGGCACGTAAACTCCAATGTCACTTGACACAAGATTCTGCTGACCACCTACTGCAAGACAACGAGCAATGGCACCAACAACGCCGTCGTACTCGACCACAGCCACATCCTAATCGTCACATTCCTCACAACACAGCCAACATTATTATAGGAGACTCATTGCTAAATGGCATTCACAGCGATCGAATGTCAACAACACCAGGGGAACTAGTCACTGTTATACCATTACCTGGAGCCGGAATAGTAGAAGTTATCAATGAAATAAGCCGTCTCAACACAAACACCAACATAAAGAAAACAACAATACACGTAGGGATAAACGACAGCACAAATGGACACACTCTTAACCTATCAGACATCTCCAGAATGATTGACACCATAAAACAAAAATTTCCCAACACATCCACATATATTTCGTCAATTATTCCACCCAGCTATGGTAAAGCACGCCAAACTGTGGATATCAACAACAAGGTGCTTTACACTTTTTGTTCAAAGCATAACACGTCTTTCATAAACAACACACCCTTTTTCACATCTAAGTCAGGTGCGCCAAAAAAACTGCTATACAGAGATCAGGTACACACTTCTAAACTAGGGACCAGCTACCTAGCCAAAAATTTAAAGTTTCCTCAGAGGACACACCAGAAACACACACATTCATTCACCAGGGACACAAATTATACACTTAACTTAGTAAACCCAGGCACAACAGCTCATAACCATCAATCACCGTCCTCAGCTGACAAGCAAGTATCTAGAAAAGCTACATTTAAGCCCACCTCCCACGCTAACCTTTATGACCAAATGTATCCGCCACTACCCACACAACAGTCCAGCCAGCTGCTAACTGCACAACAGACACCACTGGACAGATGGACAGATTGGACTACAAGTAACACCCATTCACTTAATCGCAACGCAGGAACTACAGCAAGAAAATGGGAGTTTTCTCACCCCGTCTCCACCCGCACAGAACGGAATTCTCACAATTCATCCGTTTTACGGCAACTGACTCAATATAGTCCAGAAATATTAATGCAGGCTCTTCAGATGTCTATAAACGGCTCTACAGAACAAGATTAAAACCAAGCAACTTAAAACTGTTTTTTTTTAAAACAAGTTTGCAGTGTAACATTCGACCTGACGCGTTCTCTTCGGAAGCACTTTAGTGACCTTTGTCCTGAGATAAAAGAAATAGCTGAGTATCAGCGTTGAACTTTTAACTGTCACTTTTGGATGTTAATAATTTTTTTATTTTTTTTTTATTACATTGTCTGTTTAAACATTTCTTTCTGTTCGTCAGAGCAGGGCGTATCTAAATTTGTTTCCGATTTAGTAATAACTCTATCGTATTAATACTATTGTTTTCTTATTATTATTATCTCTGTGCTTATTCCTCTCATTCCTACGCTCACCATTCTCTTTTACATCTTTTATACATCTGCACCTTCGTTTTTTTTTCATTTTGAGGAAAATTAGGAAATCCTCACAAAACTAACTAACTAAGTCACAGCGTGGACCTTTAACTGTCCCGGGAGGATTAATTCTCTACATTGACTGTGGTTGAAGTAAAAATATTCCTTTTTGTTCGGAACAGACTGTATTTTAAGATAAAAACCACACTTTTTGCAGAGATTAAGATACTGTAAACAGTGTCCACGGACTCTAGCAGTGCATATTTTATTACTTGTCTACAATTTTGTATAAACCATTGTGTACCAATTTTATTGCTTCTTACTCATTCCTACTCCCCTCATTATTTCTTTCCTATTGACTATTATCATGTCCGAGTGCAAAAACTCTAATCAAAATATAGGCAATACCACTAATTCATGGCTTAAACTATCAGGGCTTAAAATTGGTCATTTAAACATTTACCACCTGCTAGGTAAGCTTTCTGAAGTCTCCACCTCCCTCCAACAAAACTTCCACATATTTGGTTTTTCTGAAACCCGTCTCAATGACAAAATTACAGATGACGAAATTAGGATTAATGGATTCACCACCATTCGCAGGGATCCTAACAGACAACATGAAACAGGGCTAGTCATATACATCTCAACATCTCTTCAGTACAGACGCCGTGATGATCTAGAACATACTGGCATTGAATGTTTATGGCTGGAAATAAAACTCCCCAACCTGACCCCCGTTCTAATTGGTTACCTGTACCGAAACCCTAGCTCTTCTGCTGTATGGTTTGACACATTCTCACGAATGATGGACAACGTTTGGGCTTCTTCGAAGGAAATTATTCTACTGGGGGATTTCAATATTGACCTTCACAAACCGAACAACACGTGGAATGATATTACCATCTCATACAACCTCATACAGTTAATCAATCAACCCACGAGAGTAACAGACTCATCATCTACACTAATTGATCATATCTATACGACCTGCCCAGAAAACATTATAGAATGCATAGTCCCACAGACATCATTAAGTGACCACTATCCTATTTGCTGTACCTGGACGAGAAAGGGGTTTAAAGCACCTAAAACGGAACACATCACAGTCCATTACAGGAATTTCAAAAACTTTAACATTCAATTATTCCTACAAGACCTACAAATATCCCCTCTCTCATACGTGTACCAACTTCCGCATCCAGAAGAAGCCATAAAATACTGGACACAAACTTTTCAACAACGTATTCGACAAACATGTTCCTATAAAGCAGGTTCGGGTCAAAAACATCAGAAAGACCCCATGGATAACCAACGAAATACTATCAACAATGAGAGAGCGGGACGAAGCACATAAGCTCAAAGATTTCAGCAGGTATCGGATGCTTAGAAACAAAGTACAATATCTCATTCGTCAGGAAAAGAAACTACATTTCAGAAAGATGATTCAAGACAAAGCAAACAGCAAAGAAGTCTGGGCAGCCATTAGAACACTAACACACAAATCAAAGTCACTAAACTCTTTACCAAAAAGCTGCTCCCTCACGGCAACTCATTTTAGCAACCACTTCAAAACAGAAATTAGCCTTCTCAAGTCGACACTAAAGCCAATGGACTGCGATATTAGTAAATTGACAGCCTTCTGCAACACTGAACACACCCCAACAGATCTAAGACATATTCCTTTTCTAACAGTACATGAAGTTCTCAAATATATCTTGGCATTAAAAAACAACAATTCATCTGGGCTTGATGGTATCAGCAATAAGATTCTACGTTACGCTGCGCCCATCATTTGCGACTCCTTAACCTATGTGTACAACCAATGTATTGCACACAACTACTTCCCCACAGCATTTAAATCTGCCAAAGTGTACCCCCTCTATAAATCTGGCTCACATAGCGATCCCAACAGCTACAGACCAATATCCCTTCTATCATCTCTTTCAAAACCACTAGAGAAACACATTTACAACACCACATTTCAACACTTAACAACAAACAAACTGCTCATTGATAGCCAGTCAGGTTTCAGACCCAAACATTCCTGTCACACAGCGCTCACCAAAATGGCAGACAACTGGCTGTCGAACATAAATGATGGAAAATTATGTGGTGCTGTTTTTGTCGACTTCAAGAAAGCATTTGACATGATTGACCACACTATCTTGGTTCAAAAGTTGGAAACCCTCAGAATAGGCTCTAATCCACTAAACATCATCAAATCATTCCTGGCAGATCGACAACAGTTAGTGCTTCACAACAACTCGGCATCAGATTTCTCGAAGGTAGTTACAGGAGTACCACAGGGCTCTATTCTTGGGCCCCTACTCTTCGCAATGTTCATCAACGACCTGCCACTACATCTAAAATATTCAACTTGTGACCTCTTTGCAGATGATTGTACTATCTACACTAGTGACAATGACTGCGTGGCACTTGAAATGACTCTTCAAAGCGATGTAGACAATCTAACAAAATGGAGTAATATGAATCGTATGCCAGTAAACACAACAAAAAACGAAATCTATGTTGATTACCACCAGACAGAAACTCCTAAGCTGCACCAAAAGATCGCTACAGCTACACGCGGAATCAATACAAATTGAACATGTAACAGAACACAAAGTTCTGGGGATCACGATTGACCAGCACTTAACGTGGAACTCCCATGTACGGAATTTAACCAAACACATAGCACAAAAGACGTACCAGCTAGCCAAAATAAAACACTTCTTAGACGCAGACACTAGACTATTGTTCTACACCTCACATATACAGACACATCTAGATTACTGCTCTACACTATGGGATTGTTGCCCTGCTTCCACCTCGAAGAGACTGCACTCCCTGCAAAAGAGAGCAGTGCGTCTGATCACCGATAATCGCACGACACCACACACAAGGACAGGAAAAGAACCCAAAATACTGTCGCTAAAAAAACGTCTTCTCTACAACAAAGCCAAGCTGACTCACACAATTCTATCTAACAATGCCCCGTCGTACCTAAGATCATTGTTTCAAACCAGTAGAAGGGAGGGACAACGATTACATCAGTTACGTCTGCCCAAACCTAGGATCGACCTGTTCAAAAAGAGTCTAGCCTACTCTGGTGCCTACTTATGGAACAGCCTTCCACACCACCTAAAAAGCCTACCTACACAATATTCTTTTAACAAAGCACTTTTCAAACACTTCCTCAACACTGATTATCTACCCCCATAGAAACAGTATTTGCCTGTCAACATCTCATCCATAGGTCAACATTTCTTTTCCTCTTCCGCTCATTTTTGTGTGTGAATAATTTGTTTTATATCCATGTAATATCATTATTATATTCACTTTAAAATATTATTATATAATGTAATGTATGTGTGAATGTACCCACATAATACTGTACTTTAGAAATGTGAGTCGTGAGAATGTACCCGCATACCAAAAATACAGATTAATTGTAGACGGATTGACCGCATGAGTGAGTGTCGGTATACAGAATTTATTTATTTTTATTTATTGTTTTATTTATTTTATTTTATTATTACTTTTTTTCCCCCATTTACTAGCTTGTTTGTTTCAAAAAAAAAAAAAAAACCCTACTCATTTTTTTTTATTATTATGCTTGCATACTGTAAATGAATGCTGTTATGGTAACTTTATAATGTTGCATGCCTTTAAATTAATGCTTAAAGCATCATGTGGGAATGAAAGGATATAGTATGCAAGATTAATGAGAGTGGAAGGGCAGAATGTTAGACGGGCCTGCGCGCCCAATTCTTTACCCTTCGAAAATAAAGTTCGTTCATTCGTTCGTTCGTTCTCTTCTGTGCTAGTGTTTATCATTTCTGATGCTTCACCATGCTCACCATCCAGGAGTTCTGAGAAATATTCTCTCCATCTTCCCATTACTTCCTTCGGGGCAGTAAGCAATTTGCCTTGCTTGTCCTTTATAAATTTGAGAGGGCATTGTTTTTCCTTCCTCATGTTCTTTAGGGTCTTATAGAACAATTTCTGGTTTTCTTGTGCATCTTTTTCTAGCTTTTCTCCAAATTCTTCCCAGGACTTCTGTTTTGCTGCTAGCACTTTATTCTTTGCTTCTGTTCTGAGTGTCACATATTCTCTATATTTTTCCATTTGTCCTGTTGTGTTTTTAGCTCCTAAGTATTGTTTCCATGCCATTTTCTTCTCTCTTATTTTCTCTTTGACTTCCTCTGTCCACCAAGGTGTCCTCTTTCTCTTGTTCCCAAGTCGGACTTCACCGCATGCTTCTGCAGCAGCTGTCTTTATGATATCCTTGAATTTAATCCAGAGGGTTTCCAAGTCATCAGGTCGTTCTTCTGTGTTGCTCACCGCTGCAGCAATAAGCCCCTGATATCTGGTCTTAATTTCTGGCTCTCTCAGCTTGTAGGTCCTAATGCTCATTTCTCCTGCTCGTTTACTTGGTTTCTTGCGTGATGTTGGGCAGTTCCTAGGCTGAGCAACTCTTTCAGTTGTTCTTTTGATTGTTAGCAGGTAGTGATCACTTCCAATCTCTGGCCCCCTCCAGACTCTAGCATCTCGGACATATTTGAATGAGCTTCTCCAAACAATGGCATAGTCGATCACTGACTTCTCATTCTTTGTTGGTTCACATCTAGTGTATGCATGTATGCGCTTATGGGGGAACTTTGTATTTGTAATGATCAGATTCTGCTCACTGCAGAATCTAAGGAGTCGCTTTCCGTTGTCATTGAGAGTATCTTCTCCATATCTTCCGATAACTCCACCCCATCTAGCATGGTCATTTCCAACTCTGGCATTAAAATCTCCGAGCATGATAACTTCATCTAGGCAGTCATCCACTGTCCTTTGAAGCAGCTCGAAGAATTCCTCCTTGACCTCTGCTCTCTCATCCTCATTTGGCCCATACACTATGACCAGGTTGACTATGGTTTCTCCTTCTTTTAGTTTAACAACCATAATGCGCTCTGAGACAAAGTTCCACCCCTTGATACTATCTTTTTGATTTTGGGCCACAATGCAACCCACGCCCCCTTTAGCTCTTTCAGATATGGGTACACCACTGTAGAGCAGCGTGTTGCCATCGAGATCCATGACTCCTTGTCCTTTTTTCTTTGTTTCCGTTATAGCCAGGATTTCTAGTTTTGCTTTCCTCATCTCTTCCACCAGCTCCTCTTCCTTCCCATTTATACTTCTTGTGTTCCAAGTTCCATAAGTCGTAGTCCGTAGTCCGTTCCAGTTCGTCGCCTTTAGAATCCGTCCGGTTTTCTCTCTTGTGTTGCTAGTAATCATGATTTAAAGCAAACAGGTGATTGGCCTGTTGTGCCTTTGCATGGTGGAGGGGCTGCCTCCTTACGGCCTCCATGCAGGCCGCCCTCCTCCTTTTTCATCCGGGCTTGGGACCGGCATTGGCGGAGTTAATGGTGATGCTACTCACATTATTACTGCCTCTTCTGGGAGTAACTCTTGGCGACATGACAACAGTGTTATAAACGGTATGACTAATGATTTATTTATTCGCCCTTTGCCCACAGGTAAAACGGTATTCCTTGAACAACATAAGGAGTGTGTATCTGGGCCTCAGAAGCCTAGCAGCAATGCTAAAAATATTTCACAAGGGCAGAACCTAGGTCGAAAAAGACAGACCAATCTATTCAGGGAGTTTCTAACGTGACGGATGATGTTCAGATTGGTTCAATTTACTTTGATGTGGACCACTGTAAACGGTTTTGTCAACATAAGACAATTGGGGCTGATTGTGATGATATCCATCATCCTTTTTGTAAACTGCATGGTAACAGTTTACCTACTCTTAAGAGTAATAAGAAGGTGAGATAAGATGACACTATATTTACTGATGAGAATCATAAGGTGACACTTCCCCATAACAATAGAGAGTATGGAAATAAATGTCCTATGCCAAATAATACCAATGCATCTGGGAAAAATGTGTTTGAAGTGCCAATGAAGCTGTCTTACCAGACAGGGTTTAAACCTACTGGCATGAATAGGAAGAGATCTCATGCTCAGTTCAACCAGCATGATGTACCCTACAATAAGGATAATGCATCAAGGAAAAGAAATAAAGCCCTTAATTATCAGGTGAATAAAAGGTGCATACTCACGCACTATTCTAGTAAGAAATCTGCTCCAGGCACTTCATGGCAGGCACTGGGTGAATTTTTTCAATTCACAGCCGACGTAAAGTTTGTACGTCTTTTACCCAGTGACACATTCAATAATATGGAAGCACTTGTGTATTTTTACTCCAATAGGGATGCACGCATGGTTGTTGAGCGTGATAACGGATCTTACTTTCAAGACTATTGTCTGGATGTGCAATTAAAGCATCATCCAGCATCATACAAATGTTAATGCATTCTTGGCATTATTTCAGTTTCTTTCAGGTATTTTCTTCAGAACAAGAACAGAGGCTTCCTGTGCTAATTATTATTTTTGCAGTCGTTTAGATCTACTAAACTTCTATCTTACATTTTTACCTAATTTTGCAGAAATTACGTCTGTATTAGCGTCACTGGTGGGGAAAAAAAAAAAAAAAAAAGATTCCCCAAATAGGTTTGTGTGCAGCCAAAAATGTCGAATGTATTGGTAGACAATCGGTAGAAATTGAATGTCTGAAGCAAACTGCTGCGGCAGAACTCCACGTTAAAGATTTAGAAATTAAGGATAGGGTTGCTAAAGAGAAGAGTCTTACTTCTCAGTTGGGTGATTTAAAGTCAGATTATAATAAGCTTCAATTCGATACACAGGAAAGAATACGCAAGGCTCTTGTGAAAGAAAAGATAATTAATGATTTAGCGATTACAAAACTCCGTAACAGAGTTGATGCTCTGTTGCATGTTGTCTTGGACAACAAGGTGTTGTCTGATGTCAGTGGTGACAGGGTTAGACATAATTTCAATTATCAACACCTCACAAAATCTATGAGTCAGCACCAAGCACTCAATGCTGATAGTCAGCGGGGTTTAAAAAATCCTACCGAGGCAAATATTCTTTCCCTCGACAAGTTTCTTATGCAGGGGTTTCCTCTCATAACAGATCTAACTGTGATGAAAATGGATCATGGCGTAAGGACAATGATAGTTATGTCACCATGACAAAATACCCACCACATGATGATTTTATTAAGAAGGTACACTTTAATGATCAATGGGTTCAGAATAGGATTCAAGATGAGAGTCAAACTCATAACAATCATGATCATTTTAGTGGTGTTACAACTGTTGACACGAAAGATGGGACATGTCAGATTGACAAGCATCTGGTTACACCCGAAGGTAATGAACTACGACATGAAAAATCTGCTCAGTTGGGAGTTGGTGATAAGCATACTCATTCCGATGATCATAAGTATAAACATGATTCCTCCACCACTACGACATGTAAGGAACCATGTGTACGTAATAATACTTCCATGCGCTTGACTCGCATGACACATGACAGGTTCAGTGATTCTCAGGCTCAGTTCAGACCTGGCCGAGATCATATTTCAATGAATCGCACTGTTTTGGTGCGCAATTCACCTTCTAAAGCGACTTGGTATGCACTGAGAAAATTATTTCCAGCATATCGGAGATGTTGAATTTGTTCGTATGTTCGAACTTCAACACTCGTCTCACCAACTGGCATATGTTCGCTTTTCTAGGTACTATGATGTTCGTAAGTGTCAGAACAACTATCTATAGATGCTGTTGGATTTAACCCTATCTGTACTGGGGATTTAACTCATGGCTCATTGTCTACAAAGTAGAACCACAGCACACAATAGCTGACATGAGTAATACGATAACGCCTCAAATACAGTAATATCCCTTTAATGAGAAGTACACACAGCAAACACTATGCATGAAACTGCAATACATAAGATAATGAATATATAAGCCAACTTACTTGCGATAATAATACCAACTCTCCTAATAGCACAAAGGCACAGCACAATGCACTGAAAACTGCCACATATCCTGGCGAACACTATAATTCATCATAAGAACCAAAATGGTTACCGACATAAACTCATCAGTGAAGGCACTGAACTATCGCTCAGAGGCGGCACCTAATACTAGGTTAGAGCAATACACAATAGCAACCAACGTATCACAGTTAATAATCAGGAAGGGAAAAATCACTAGAGTTTTCTAAGCACAATCTAGCACCCATCAAATATTCCTGAATATATGAAAAATCAGCAAGCACTGGTCAACAATTGGCACCCAAATAATTCCCCAGCAAAACTGCTGACAAAAACCATCTACGACCTCATAGGCCGGCGGACATCGCAAGAATGCCTTTTGCGCCAAAAGGTCCCGCTCGGCTTCCATTCTAATCGAAACTGACCGAGCAGGTTTTAAAGGATGAATAGCAGTGTTACCACTCTACAGGGTAACCAGTATAGACTTAGTGAAAGTCTATCCTGAGACAGTAAGGCTGTCAGATTCAAGAATAGTTCTTTGGTTGCACACCATCATTTAGACGTGCAACTTGTGCAAAACACTGCACCACGCATTAGGTAATTGCGTTCTCGGGTGCATTTTTTCTGGACAGGATGTTTTGGCACATCTCTGAGAATTTCTACAAGAATTCTATCATATATTCTTCTTTGAAATTGAACTGTATATTGTACTTCTATATCCCACTGTCTTTCGGATTTGACCCGCAAAGGTGCTCCTCTTGAATTACTTTGGTCAGATACTTGTCAGGTAGCATTGGATAAAATTAAAATACTATTCGCGAATCATCCTATTTTGATTCTGACAAATATCCATGAACCATTCTATATTTGCACACACGCTTCTCAGGTGGGAATCGGTGGCAGTTTGATGCAACTTGTCGACGATGTACTCCATCCTTGCTTCTTTGTGAGCCGGAAGTTGTCTGTGGTGGAAAAGAAGTACTCGGCGGGTGAAAGAGAGCTCCTTGCTCTCGTGTGGACGATATCAAAACTGTCCCGCTATTTGCTTGGAGAAAAATTTTACGTTGAAGTCGATCATCATCCTTTGAAGTCAATGAAACCGAAGGCGTTTAAAAACTCACGTACCTACAGATGGTTTCTGCTACTGCAACAGTTTTCATTTGAGATCAAACATATACGCGGTGAAGACAACTGATTGGCGGACTTGTTGTCAAGGTTTGCAGCTCACCATGACTGATGTATTTCACATGGAACTTTGGATCCAGGTGTATGGTTCCAGTTTGTTGGGACATCATATTGTGTCTTCTGGACTTGCTATTTCGTCCGGATATATGGACTCAAATTTTATTGCAATTTTTTGTTGGACTTTATTTCTTCTTCAGCCAGACTGCCTTGCAGACGTTTCCTGACCACCACGTGGAGGTGGACGGTGCGGTCTTGACCAGCTCTGGTCTGTGGTCCTGACGCAGGCAGTCAAGCTATGATACAGGATCTTGCACTTTTCCTGAAGTAAACACTCGGGAGCGTGAGGGGTAATGTTGAGGCTGCTTCATGATGTGATTTTTATCGTGGCAACTTATTATTAGTGCCGGATTTTTGTCACACCATGTCGTACCTCAACTGAATGCAAGAGATACATGAAAGCGGTCACTGTGAGATGAATATCTAGGTATGGCGCATGAGGCAGAGTTGGATGTGACGTCATAGCATCAAGATGTGTGCCTAAAATGGCTTGTGTATCAACCAGTGTATTGGATTGTGTATTCAATAAATATTTCTAAGGATCATGATAAGCTATATGCTTAAATGATAGGCATGAGAAAATGCCAGGATTATAATTAAATTCAATACGGGACAATAACTCCCAAGACAAAGAAGTATGTTAACCTAAAATTATATGAACAAATATAATTGAACAGTTGTTATTCCGGGAGGTATCATTCCCCGAAGATATAGGAATAAAATTAGTGGAATTGTTATACCGGGAAGCGACATACCCCGAAGCTTATGAATTGATGTGGATTTGATTTGTGGATACTTGAGATACTGGGACGCTTAAATTCCCCCAATGTTGATGGAAAAATTATAATGAACTTTTGTTATGACGGGACGCTAAATACCCCGCTGGAAATAGTGATTAATAAATGAGATTATAAAGATATGTAGAATGGAGAAGTCAAGTGACATGTTTAGAAAGTCGAAACAGGTTTAAGCAAGACTGTAACACAGAGAGGGAGCATACATGCCATGTTCGTAATTGTGACCTTGTTAGTGTGTACTTACTCGTTATTAAACTGTTGCCAAATCGTCCAAGCCCAGTAGTTTATTCAATCTCTCAAAGTTAATTTACACCGTTATTAACTTTATGCAGTACTTGAGATGTTGATATGGAAAGGTGTATACAAGACGGGTAGTTGCCAGAATATTCAACAATATAAACCAAAGCAAGATGAATGAATTCTCACTTCTTCAATAACACAAATAGACCATAGACAACAAAAGAATTTGGGCAATTTCTCCATCCCTTAACGTACATCAAAGTACATGGACACTTAAAAGATTCACACACACCAAAATACATGGACACTTAAACGATTCACACAGACCGAAATAAACAGACAAATGAAAGATTGACTACTAAAGAACAAAGTACTGTAAATGTTTAGTTTGTCAATGCGTGTAACTTTTGAGGAGTAGAAAGATAAAATCATTATAATTTTTTTATGACACAAACTATTACACAATGTGTGAATTTTTATTTCTGTTGTTAACTCTTACAGGATGAGAGGTCAATATTTGGGGCCGATTTTTTTTTTTTTAGTTCTTGTGGTGGCAGTCTAGTTTTCAGGACCAGTATACCGGAACTACACCCATGTGTTACCGGGGCCCAAAATGGGAGCAAAGAATAGTAACACTGTTTCCTGCCATGCATGTTGTAGAAAGCGACTAAGGGGGGTTGGGCATGGGGCTGGTTACCCCATCCTGTAAAAAATTTAAACCACAAAAACACTTCAACAAACATGGACAAGTCAATTAAGGAAAATAAAACACAGCCATCCAAGACAGGGGAAGGTCCTCTCGCAGAGAGGTGTATGATGCAACACAGAGAAAGCCGAAAGGAGTCTGTGTTACTGACTAACCTTCTTTCTTATAGGAGAACTTCCAGATTTGGCACCTGGAATGTTCGGACATTAAACAAACAAGGGAAAGTGGCACAAGTAGCAGCAGAAATGAGGGAATATAAAATCGAGGTTCTGGGACTGTGTGAAACAAAGTGGAAGGGGGTAGACAAGAAGAAACTCATCACAGGTGAATTGGTGCTGTCCTCAGGACATGAAGACAAAAGTTCACACCACAGTGAAGGTGTAGCTCTTATGTTATCTAAAGAAGCACAGAAAGCACTCATTGAATGGGAAGCCGTAGGACGCAGAATAATAACAGCTACTTTTAAAACAGCTAAAAAGAAAATAAATGTAAATGTCATCCAATGTTATGCACCAACTAATGACAAAGAAGAGTCTGTGAAAGAAGCATTTTATACTAAACTACAGGAAATTATGGATAAAGTAAAAAGAAGAGACATCACAATTTTGATGGCTGACATGAATGCAAAGATAGGTACAGTCAACACCTGTTTTGAAGAAGTCATGGGAAAACATGGGCTAGGAATAATGAATGAAAATAGGGAACTATTCTCAAACTTCTGTGCTTCAAATCATCTGGCTATAGGAGGAAGCATGTTTCCACATAAGAGAATACACAAGGCAACATGGATATCACCAGACCATAGAACAGGAAATGAGATTGATCATATATGCATAAACAAGACGTTTAGATCATCATTGCAGGATGTAAAGGTATATAGAAGAGCAGATGTGGCATCAGATCACCACCTTCTGATAGCCAAAGTAAAAATGAAACTCAAGAGATATGCAACAATGCAAAATTATAGACAACAATTTAATGTAGGACATCTAAGAAATCAAGAGACAAATTTGCGGTCACGATATCCAACAAATTCCAAGTGCTCCAACACCTGGAAGATGTAGAAAATACAGAAGACTATTGGCAGCAGGTCAAAACTGTATGGAATGAGACTTGTGAAGAAATACTGGGGAAAAGGAAATGACAACAAAACGCATGGATAACAACAGAAACCATCAATAAGATAACAGACAGAAAAAACAAGAAAGCAGATTTAAACACAAGCAAAACCAGAAGTTCCAAAGCCAAGGCTCAAGAAGTGTACACAGAAGCAAACAAAGAAGTAAAAAGAAGTATCAAAAGAGACAAGAGGAAGTATGTTGAGGAGTTGGCAAGAGAGGCAGAAGATGCTGCAGCCAAAGGAAATATGAGAGAACTGTATAGCAGCACAAAGAAGCTAACAGGGAAATACAAGCAAACAAGTTGCCTCATAAAAGACAAGAATGGAAAACTTCTCAGCAATATACAAGAGCAAATGAAGAGGTGGATAGAATATTTTGAGGACCTTCTCAATAGACCAGCTCCACAAAACCCCCCGGACATCCAGCCAGCAGAAGAAGAGCTACAAATTAACAGTGAAAGACCAACGAAGGAAGAAATAAAGAAAGCCATAAAACTTCTAAGAGATGGAAAAGCGTCTGGGCCTGATGGCATTCCAGCAGAGGCCATCAAAGCAGATATCCACATGGCTACAGAGATGTTATATAAATTACTTGGTAAAGTCTGGGAAAAGGAAGAGATACCAGCAGAATGGAAGGAAGGATATCTGGTTAAGTTGCCTAAGAAGGGAAATTTACAAGAGTGCACAAATTATAGAAGAATAATGTTACTATCAGTGCCAGGAAAAGTATTAAACAGGATTATCCTTGATAGATTAAAAGAGTCCATAGACAAGAAACTGAGAGATGAACAAGCAGGTTTTTGACAAAATAGATCCTGTACAGACCAGATAGCCACTTTGAGAATAATAGTTGAACAAAGTCTGGAATGGAATTCACCACTATACATCGGATTTGTGGACTACGAAAAGGCATTTGACAGTGTAGACAGAGAATCACTTTGGAAATTGTTGAGGCATTATGGAGTTCCCCTGAAGATCATTAATTTAATAAAGAAAACATATGAAGACATGACATGCAGAGTTCTTCACGAAGGACAGCTTACAGAACCGTTTGGGATAAGAACAGGAGTGCGACAGGGATGCCTCTTGTCTCCATTTCTTTTCTTGCTGGCAATAGATTGGGTTATGAGATCATCGACAACACACAACAGAAATGGAATCCAGTGGACTCTGACTAAGCAGTTGGATGATCTGGATTTTGCTGATGACTTGGCTCTTCTGTCCCATAGCCGTAATCAGATGCAGGACAAATTGAAAACACTCGATGAGAGGTCACAGCAATTGGGTCTGAAAATACACAGGGAAAAGACAAAAATAATGCGAATAAATGCAGGTAATGATAACAGGGTTGAACTTGAAGAAACACCAATACAAGATGTAGAATCATACACATATCTTGGCAGTAATATAGACAAAGTTGGAGGGACAGACAGTGATATCAAAATAAGAATACAAAAGGCAAGAGGAACTTTCATTGCATTGGGAAATATATGGAGATCAAGAGAAATAGGACCCAACACGAAAATAAGAATCTTCAACTCAAATGTGAAGTCAGTCCTATTGTATGGCTCAGAGACATGGAGAACAACAAAGACAACAACCAAAAAGCTACAGACTTTCATAAATGGGTGCTTGCGTAGAATAGAGGGATTAAAATGGTATGACAAGGTTACCAATGTGGAACTGATGACAAGAACTGGACAAGTGCCAGTGGAACAAGAGATGAGAAGAAGACGATGGCGATGGATAGGACACACACTGAGGAAACCTGTTGATAGCATTACAAGGCAGTCCTTGTTCTGGAACCCCCAGGGCAAGAGAGGCAGAGGAAGACCAAGAAGTACATGGAGAAGAGAGTTGGAAACAGAGGTGAAAATGATGAGGAGAACATGGAAAGAACTTGAGATGATGGCACGTGACAGGAGGACTTGGCATGTGTTTGTTGAAGGCCTATGCTCCTTTGGGAGTGGAGGGTTATGAAAAAAATGAATGAAAGTCTGGAATGGAATTCACCACTATACATCGGATTTGTGGACTACAAAAAAGCATTTGACAGTGTAGAAAGAGAATCACTTTGGAAATTGATGAGGCATTATGGAGTTCCCCTGAAGATCATTAATTTAATAAAGAAAACATTTGAAGACATGACATGCAGAGTTCTTCATGAAGGACAGCTTACAGAACCGTTTGGGATAAGAACAGGAGTGCGACAGGGGTGCCTCTTGTCTCCATTTCTTTTTTTACTAGCAATAGACTGGGTTATGAGAACATCGACAACACACAACATAAATGAAATCCAGTGGACTCTGACTAAGCAGTTGGATGATCTGGATTTTGCTGATGACTTGGCTCACTTGTCCCATAACCATAATCGGATGCAGGACAAATTGAAAACACTCGATGAGAGGTCACAGCAATTGGGTCTGAAAATACACAGGGAAAAGACAAAACTAATGAGAATAAATGCAGCTAATGATAACAGGGTTGAACTTGAAGAAACACCAATACAAGATATAGAATCGTACACATATCTTGGCAGTAATATAGACAAAGTTGGAGGGACAGACAGTGATATCAAAATAAGAATACAAAAAGCAAAAGGAGCTTTCATTGCATTGGGAAATATATGGAGATCAAGAGAAATCGGATCCAACATGAAAATAAGAATCTTCAACTCAAATGTGAAGTCAGTCCTATTGTATGGCTCGGAGACATGGAGAACAACAAAGACAACAACCAAAAAGCTACAGACTTTCATAAATGGGTGCTTGGGTAGAATGGAAGGATTAAAATGGTATGATAAGGTTACCAACGTGGAACTGATGACAAGAACTAGACAAGTGCCAGTGAAACAAGAGATGAGAAGACGGTGGCGATGGATAGGACACACACTGAGGAAACCTGTTGATAGCATTACAAGGCAGTCCTTGTTCTGGAACCCACAGGGCAAGAGAGGCAGAGGTAGACCAAGAAGCACATGGAGAAGAGAGCTAAAAACAGAAGTGAAAATGATAAGGAGAACATGGAAGGAACTTGAGATGATGGCACGTGACAGGAGGGCTTGGCATGTGTTTGTTGAAATCCTATGCTCCTTTGGGAGTGCAGGGTTATAAATGAATATTAGAACTAAGTTTTTGTTATGTGCTCTTCCAAAATCATATTTTATTAATCAACATTCAAACTCCTTTACAACAGAGTACAGCATTACCATACTTAAAAGATAAAATTAAAAAATCTACGAAAGAACCTACATTTAAACTTTAACACTATATGAAAACTCAAAGCAGCAGAAAATTATTTGCCTAAACATGGGCAAATCATTATGTCTATTAAGACTTAATGTCTAAGATTTTATTTATGTTTGAGTATTGATGTATGATAATAAATATTAATGCCAGACCATGGAAAAAAGTTTCATGAGTAGATTCACTATAATGTCTATATTAGTATCCAAAGTAATGCTCTGATTTTTTAGATTCTTTTTACTAAGCATGCAAAGTTAGATTCTCTTTAAATTAATAAGACACATTTAAAAAAAAGAAATAAACACACATACACAAATAAATCAATCAATCAATAAAACATTATTTCATCTATATGACTACAATTTCATTACCTTCATCTTTACATAAGCCAGGTTGTTCTACTTTCTTAATTCTTGGTGTTTTTGTATCCATGATGTCAACTATCTGGTCATGAGTATCACAGTCTTTAGTGTAGTTATGACCATCATGATTCTGGCAGGTCAACAAAAAATTAGAATTATTTAGTGCGCTTAAAAACTGGTAAATACATTTACTAAGTTGAGTATATGAAAAATGTTGTGGTGAATCTATAAAATTAAATAATTCAGTGGTGCATAAGTAGCTGTCACATTACAAGCAGATCAATGTTCAGGGCAGTGGTAGTTTGATAATCCCAAATCTGAAGATTGTTATACAATGAATGATTCCCTCATAGAAGTGATATCACTGATATTTTAAATATTACTTCTATATGTGACACCTTAATTCACATTCCTAGCAGCCTCATGGACAAACAAGTATGGCATCACACAGGTTTTTAAATAAAAAAACTGAAACAGGCATATTTAACATGGGTTTTGAAAACACTTTTAAATTATGAGTTCATTGAATTGAGCATAGAATTAACTTCTTTCTTCCCTTATAATTTTCTTAGCATGTCCCTGCCTAACAATAGAAACAACATGTTGACTGAGACAGGTAATAATTACAAATTGTTAAAAAAATATAAAAGATCCCACATGTCAAGGTACTTTGGTGATTTAGGGATGTTCTAAAAAAACAATCTGTGTTCGATTCCTGGTGAACTTTTATTTTAACTGTTCCTTATTCATTTTAACTTTTAGTATACATGTTCAAAACCCGTGTTTTTACTAGCTAATTTCAGAGAGTATATTTTTAGACATGACTGCTGATTTTGCATTAAATAATTTATTTATAATGATGACATACAGTGTTATATATCAAAATGTGGAGAAATGAAATCCCTATGACATGCACTTAACTGTTCAGTGATGTTAAACATGCATGTAACATATACAGTAATGAATGCAGAAAAGTTTTAAAATTTGACAAACAAATTGTCCATATCAATATATACAATTAATTCTAGTAAACCTTAACCCCTAAAAATACTTTCATTTTAAAGTACATCTGTTTTCACATAATGTAGGAAAGTTTCAGTTGCTTCTGAGCACAAATACAGTTTTTATCACAATTTGAAATTGATTGCATATTTAGACACACAATTTTTAGGCCTACATTTATAGACATGACTACCGTTAACGATACTGCACTAAATAATTTATTTATAATAATAACTTAAAGTCTTATACAACAAAATGTGGAGAAATGAAGGCTTTGTGACTTGTACTTAGTTGCTTAGTGGTTTTAAATATGCATGCCACTTACGCAGTACTGAGTGCAGAAAAGGTGAAACTTTTTAAAAATTGGAAAACGAGTTGTACATACCCACAACAATAATCTAATTTGGAAGCATGGAACTCCTAGAACCACTTTCATTTCAAAATACATCCATATTTACATAATGTAGAACAGTTTCTGTTGATTCTTATCATAAATACAGTTTTTATTACAACTGGAAATTTGTTGGCACATTTTGAAGACACACTCAAAAACTGAAAGTATACTATATACAATGTAAATTTTCCCTTCATTCTTAAAATTAAACTATTACGCCTCATGATATTTGGTAAGGCGGTCATTTGGGTGAAGGTGTGGATGATCTGTGCACCCATCACAATAAAACATTGTTCTCATTCTAACTTATGGTTTGGCCATGTCTGCAGAATGGGAGAAGATCGGATACCACGACAAGCATGGGAAACAAAGAGCCAAGGATCCAGACCCCGAGGACGACCCAGAGTCCGCTGGGAGGACAACATTAGACAATCTTTGAAGGATCGAGGACTAGAATGGAACCAGGCCAGGAGGAAGACAGCCGATGGGATAGTCTGGCGCTCTCTCTTCCAAACCTCTACACCTCACGGTAGAAGGGGAACGACTAAGTAAGTAAGTAAGTTCTCATTCTAACTTCACGGGTGCTACAAATGATGCACCTGCGCTGAAATTTGGATTTCCTTTACAATATTACTGGTTCCACACAGACGGTTCAACGGACTGTTGTGTTGATTTGCATGGGTAACTCTTTGTGGGATATTTTGGATAGTATCAGAAGCAAGAGGACAAAGTTCTGTTATATATTCTTGAACTGAAGTAAGGTCTGTTTCTTAGAATTATCTGGTCTGGTGAGTGCAAACATCACAAAAGCATTCAACTGGGAAATTTCAAAGATCAAAAAGAAAATATTTTTTCCACCACTTTCTGGTTTTTCTCTAAAGAAATTTGTTTTCTAGTTCCAGAAACCATTTCATATATCAGTTGTGTAGTTTTCAGCACCTTTGGAACATTTTTATGATTTATATTGACAGTTCCAGTAAAATACTGATTGTTGTCGAAGAGATTTCTTGCATTTATTCTCATTATCTTTTTTTTTGGTGTATTTTCAGATCCACTTGCTGTGACCTCTCATTGAATATTTTCATTTTGTCTTGCATCTGATTATGGTTATGGGCAGGAGAGCCAAGTCATCTGCAAAATCTAGATCATCAAGCTGTTTAGTCAGATTCGACTGGATTCCATTTCTTGTGTGTGATGTCCATGGTTTCATAACACATTCTATTACTAGTAAGAAAAAAAATGGAGACAAGAAGCATCCCTGTCACACTCCTGTTATTATCCCAAATAGTTCTGTATGTTGTCTTTCATGAAGAACTCTGCATATCATCCAATACCATAATTACCACTGTAAATATTTGGTCTGTCAGTCTGTCACACTTTGCACACCGTCGTTTGCGCACTTTTTCTATTTTCGAGAGAGCACATTAACTTTCAAGCACAGCTAAGGGGGTGCAACTGTTGTTGAAAGTTAGACAATAACATTGTATTGTTTCCCCTTATATGTACTCTCCCGAAAATAGAAAATGTATGACAGTGTGCACAAATATCAACTCTAAATCACAAAATTAGTGCACACATATCAACTCTAAATCACAAAATTAGTGCACAAATATCAACTCTAAATCACAAAATTAGTGCACAAATATCAACTCTAAATCACAAAATTAGTGCACACATATCAACTCTAAATCACAAAATTAGTGCACAAATATCAAATCTAAATCACAAAATTAGTGCACAAATATCAACTCTAAATCACAAAATTAGTGCACAAATATCAAATCTAAATCACAAAATTAGTGCACAAATATCAACTCTAAATCACAAAATTAGTACACAAATATCAACTCTAAATCACAAAATTAGTGCACAAATATCAACTCTAAATCACAAAATTAGTACACAAATATCAACTCTAAATCACAAAGTTGGTGCACAAATATCAACTCTAAATCACAAAATTAGTGCACAAATATCAACTCTAAATCACAAAGTTAGTGCACAAATATCAACTCTAAATCACAAAGTTAGTGCACAAATATCAACTCTAAATCACAAAGTTAGTGCACAAATATCAACTCTAAATCACAAAATTAGTGCACAAATATCAACTCTAAATCACAAAGTTAATGCACAAATATCAACTCTAAATCACAAAAAAGTACACAAATATCAACTCTAAATCACAAAGTTAGTGCACAAATATCAACTCTAAATCACAAAGTTAGTGCAGAAATATCAATTCTAAATCACAAAGTTAGTGCACAAAAAATCTTAAATAAGTAGAAACAATCAAACACACAAGGGCACTATATTAATATCCTGTATAAGCTAATTCACAAAACAGTGCCAGCAAAGCATAATTCCAGAAAATAAGAAACAAACTGCATGCAAGAAGCAAAGTAAACAAACAGGAAAAATGAGCACTAAGACTAACAAGCTGAGAGGTACCTGAGGAAGGTGGCTGAAGTAACAAGAAGAGACATGGTCTGCAACCAGACAATACTGCAAGATCTCAATACCCAGCCCCTGCAGACCCAAGTAGAATAGTCCCAAATAAGATAGTTTGGCCATGTCTGCAGAATGGAAGAAGATTGGCTACAATGACAAGTATGGGAAACTAAGAGCCAGGGATCAAGACCTCCAGGACAACCCAGAGTCCACTGGGAGGACATTAGACAATCTCTGAAGGATCAAGGACAAGAATAGAACCAGGCCAAGAGGAAGACAGTAGATAGGATAGTTTGGTGCTTTCTCTTACAAAACTCTACACCTTACAGTAGACCAGGAACGACTAAGTAAGTAAGAGAAACAAACTGTAATGACAGTAAGGTTGTGTAGTTCTCCAGTGAACTACAGTACAGTACTTTCTATTGGTTGGGAGAAAAATAATTTAATAAGCTACCTTCATAGGATATTATGATTATGATAAGGAAAGAGGTGTTTGATGCAATATTACAAGTGTAGATCTGTTCAATAAATGAGTGAGCTAAGACACATTGATAGTTTACTAAAATAATCAACAAATAAACTATTCACTTCATAACCTGGTTCCAGTTTTATTTTTTCACCACTGAATGCAACTGTAGTCTCAACATGACATGAAGTATGAGAAGAAAGAATGATGGACCATAGCAGGATATCTGACACTGCATTATGGGAGTAAAACTAATGAACATATCAAAGAAAGATTAAAGCTGTATGTGTAACACTCAACTTACAAATATTATCTACTTTAATTATGCTCCATTACATGAATATAAAAAATTTAATTAAATTATAACCTCATTATCTTGTTCTTGTTTCACCCTGACAGCCTGACCACAGACGCCATGTTTAATATTCATTTCATCCTGGTAGGGAAAAGAAAATCAGAAGGGGATGTCAGAAGATTCTTAAAAAAAATACATAATTTTTCTGACAATCTTTATAAACATTTAATCTATCCCACAGGGGTAGGGGCCAAAATTAGGAAGAATTAGTGTGTCAGTAGTAAAAAAGGAGAAATATACTCAATTTACAATCCAGCTCCAGTTTAATTTTTTAATTCACAAATGGGAACTGTGTTTGATTATTTCTTGGAGGCTGAAAAGAAAAAAAAAAATGAAATATAAAATAAAGTCTAAAGAACAACAAACTTTATTGGTGTACAACAGTGCCCCGCAAACCCTTTTTACTTCGCAGCACACTAAAAGTGCCTTTCCAAACTCCAAGGCAAACTATAATATTTAAATATGTGGGTATTGTAAATGTTTAAAGATTCGATGCAATCATCAGAAAACACTCCCTAATTTTTTGTGAGGCACTGGTAGAAACAACAGTCATTGAGGCATATTGGGAATATGGTGTCAGGCCCATATTTTCTTGACCATCAATACACTAGAGTTATGTGGTCAGCATCAAGCTGGCCACCTTAACCTTCCAAGAGTTGTTCTGGTACCCAATTAATGAGGCTTGGTCAAGTCTAGAGCAGTTTGCGGTCTAATAAATCCCACTTCAACTGGAGATAGTAACTCATCTCATTATTTGTAAAATTGTACATGTAAGATTCTAAAGTAATAGTTTACCATAACAAATAATTGTGTATAACACTATATGGTGTATTTTGCCTTGTGTCACAGCATAGCAAGCAGACACCGGTGGCCAACCAGTGAGCCTCAGCATGCCAGTTGCGAAGCATTGGTGAAGAAAATGATGTAGAGATGTAAGTGGTGATTAATTACAAACATAATTTAGAGAAATATTCACTTCTTAGCAAGATGCAGTATTCATCCCATCTAATAATCTTGCTATCTAATTTTTAGTTGCATGTATGTTGCATTCTTTTTCTGTCTTTACTCCTTTTATTTATTCTCTGTGGTAAAAGTGTAGGTGTTAACATTCATTGTGGTAAAAGTGTAGGTGTTAACATTCATTGTGGTAAAAGTGTAGGTGTTAACATTCATTGTGGTAAAAGTGTAGGTGTTAACACTCATTGTGGTAAAAGTGTAGGTGTTAACATTCATTGTGGTAAAAGTGTAGGTATAACGTTCCCTGTAGTAAACATGTAGGTGTGACATTTCCTGTGGTGGTAACATTGTAGGAAATAACATTCCTTGTAGAAGTGTAGGTGTAACATTCCCTGTGGTAAAAGTGCAGGTATAACATTTCATGTGGTAAAAGTGTAACATTTCCTGTGTTAAAAGTGTTGGTGTAACATTTCATGTGGTAACAGTGTAGGTGTAACATTTCATGTGGTAACAGTGTAGGTGTAACATTTCCTGTGGTTAAAGTGTAGGTGTAACATTTCCTTTGGTAAAATTGTAGAAGTAACATTCCTGTTGTTAGAATTTAGGAGTAACATCCCCTGGTGTAAAAGGATAAGAGTAACATTCCTTGTGGTAGAAGTAAAGCTGTAACATTTGCTGCATATCTCATGATGTGTTAACAGATTTATTGTTACAAGAATACTTTTATTGTTCATGTTCTCATTACATCATATTTTTAAAATAACCTTCTGTCAAGCCAGTATTATTATGTCCCTTCACTGTGTTTTTGTCTCCCCTGATTTCATAGATTTATCTTTCAATTATTCATGATGTTACAGCTTTCCATGAGGCATACGCCAACAACAAAAACAAGCCTAGCTCTTAGTTTCACATATTTTTTGTTGGTAGTTGATCTTCTTCCATTCTACATACATGGCCAAACCGTTGTAGTTGGGATAATTCCACTTGGGTCTGCAGAAGCTGGGTATTGAGGCCATGATGTATCATCTGGTTGCGAACCATGTCTCTTCTTGTTACTTCAACCATCTTCCTCAGATACCTCATTTCTGAGGTTTGAAGCTGGCTTTTATGGGTTGCAGTCATTGCTATGACTCACATCCATTTGTCAAGACTGGATCTTAGGCGGAGTGGTATTCAGCCATCTTTATCTTCTTGCAAATTTAAAAAATAACAGTCATCAAGCATTATTATTTATATTACTGTGTAGTGTAGAAACTGGGAAAATGATCAAGCAGTTAGAAGAATGAATTGAGGCCCTTAAAATCTGACCCCAATGCTATCACAAGAACAGCTATGCTATGGACAACCAAAGGAAAGTGAAAGAGAGGCTGACCAAAAAAAAACAAGGTGGAAGCAGTTTGTTGCTGTCCTACAAGATGTCACCAGGCATGATGGTCACTGACTGCTTTGACAGATGGTGGCTAATGATCGAAGAAGAAGATCTGAATATATAGAAGAAAAATGCGATTCTCATAAAAGGGGAGGATCCTAGAACAGCTAGGAAAGTCAAAATATTTTGATCATGTAAATAGGCCTACCACTTTGACGAACACCATTATGGAAGGAAAAGTTGAAGGCTTATGTGAAAGAGAAAAGCAGTGTTGTAAGTAGGAGGAAAACATCTAGAAACTTATGGGAAATAGCCGATTATATTGAAAAGAGACAAGACGCTAGAAATCTATTGCAGGTGGCCTTCCAAATGAAAAATGTCAGTTGATGCAATCAGATTTTATATATTTAAATCATATATATATATATATATATATATATATATATATATATATATATATATATATATATATATATATATATATATATATATATATATATATATATATATATATATATATACATATATATGTACGAGGGACGGTCAAAAAGTAATGCCTCATAATTTTTAATTTCATTCAATAGGCAAGAAAACAGATAAAATTCACATTGAAATGTAGCCCAATGTCTGACCTTCAAAAATGTATTTCTCAATGTAGTCTCCGTTATTTGTTACAGTTTTTGTCCATCTTCTCACAAGGGCATGTATCCCCGCACAGTAACAATTTGTATCCTTTTTCCTAAACCACTGGCGTACAGCGCGTTTAAGGGTCTCGGTGTCCTCAAAGTGATGTCCGAGAAGATCTTCTTTCAGTGGTCCAAACAGATGGAAGTCAGAAGGTGCAAGATCGGGACTGTAAGGGGGATGTGGTAATAATGTCCAGCCAAATTCTGCAATCGCATCAATGGTAGGTTTAGAGGTGTGTGGGGTGGCATTGTCGTGCAACAGTAGTGCAGTTCTCTGATCTTTTAATGGGTAAAGTCGCCGAAGATGACCTCTAAGCTTCTTCAAAGTTTCAATGTAACGGTCTGCATTCACCGTGTTTCCCTGTTCCAAGAAGTCGAGAAGAATCACACCCTTCTCATCCCAAAACACGGAGGCCATAACTTTCCCTACAGATGGTGAACTTTTGAACTTCTTTCTTGTCGGCGATGTTGTGTGATACCATTCCATTGACTGCCTCTTGGATTCTGGTTCAAAAAAATGAACCCAAGTCTCATCACCTGTCACAATATTCGATAAAAACTATTCTCCTTCAGTTTCGTAATGGTGCAGGAGGTTGATGGCTATGGTTTTCCTTGTTTCTTTATGTCTGTCTGTCAACATTCTGGGTACCCACTGTGCACAAACTTTTGAATAACCCAGGTCTTTAATGATGTTCTGGACACTGCCTTTACTAATGGACAACATGGAAGAAAGTTCATCCAGTGTTACCCGACGGTCACCACGAATGATGCCATCAACTTGATGAATGTTGTGTGGAGTCACTGCGGTAGACGGACGGCCAGTCCGCTTTGCGTCAGCCATTGAGGATTGACCTACTTCAGCTTCGTCACAATGATGTACCCAACGTCGGACAGTGCTAACATCCACTGTTGAATCTCCATAAACATTCTTCAAACGTTCGTGGATGCGAATTGGGGTCTCGACTTCAGCATTGAGGAATTCTAGGACATAACGTTATTTTAACCGAACGTCTTTGGCAGCCATTTTTAAATTGTTACAGTGGTGCCACTTGTTACTCAAACAGGTTGGTAATGCTATACAGTGCAGAAGAGTGTTTGAGGAATCCTGCTAAATTTACAAATTGCACATCGATGCAGTATTTACATACATAAAAAATAGGAGGCATTACTTTTGGACCTTCCCTCGTATATGCCCACACAGTACACATACATCACGTTATAAACTAAATTAGTATACATCTTCTGCCATGTTGCCCATCATAATTGTTCTGTCAATCATTACAAACATTTAATCTATCCCACATGGGTAGGGGCCAAAATTAGGAAGAATTTGTGTGTCAGTAGTAAAAAAAAAAAAGGTAAAGGAACCCGTTACACGCCCATTGAGGCATATTGGGAATATGGTGTTAGGCCCATATTATCTTGACCATTGGCACACTAGGGGTGATGTGGTCGGCATCACGCCGGCTGCCTTAACCTTCCCAGAGTTGCTCTGGTACCCATTTGGGGCTGGGTCGACCCAGGAGCCGTTTGTGGCCTAAAAATTCCCGCCTCATCTGGGGATCGAACCATAGACCACTGCGCTAGGAAGCCAGTGCACTAACCACTATGCTACCGCAGCTCCCTGTGTCAGTAGTAACAAGGAGAAATAAACTCACTTTACAATCCAGCTCCAGTTTAAATGTTTCATCCATAAATGGGAACTGTGTCCGACTATTTCTTGGAGGCTGGAAAGACAAAAAAAAAATGAAAATATAAAATAAAGTCTAAAGAACAAAAAGCTTTGAAGAAATCATGGGAAACATGGATTAGGTATAATGAATGAGAATGGGGAACTATTAGCCAACTTCTGTGCTTCAAATCAACTAGCTATAGGAGGAAGCATATTTCTACATAAAAGAATCCTTAAAGCAATGGATATCACCAGACCACAGAACTAAGAATCAGATTGATCACATATGCATAAGTAAGAAGTTTAGGTCATCACTGCATGATGTAAAAGAATGTAGAGGAGCAGATGTGGTATCAGACCACCATCGTCTGTTGGCTAAAACAAAATTAAAACTCAAGAAATGTACAACAGTATATAGCTATAGACAACAGTATAATGTGGGATTTCTAAAAAATCAGGAAATAAGAGAAAACATTTCAATCACAGTATCCAACAAATACCAAGTACTCCAACAGCTGGTAGATGAAACAGATAAAGAAGACCACTGGGAACAAGTAAAAAATATATGGAACGAGACATGTGAAGAAGTACTGAGAAAAAGAGAACATCAGCACAAAGCATGAATAACAACAGAAACCATTAGTAAGATAGAAGACAGGAAAAACAAGAAAGCAGATTTAAACAGAAGCAAAACCAGAAGCTCCAAAGCCAAGGCTCATGAAGTGTACATAGAAGCAAACAAAGAAGTAAAAAGGAATATCAAAAGAGACAAAAGAAAGTTGGCAAGGGAAACAGAGGAAGCTGCAGCCAAAGGAAATATGAGGGACCTGTACAACAACACAAAGAAGCTAACAGGGTAATATAAGCAAGCAAATGGCCTCATAAAAGATAAGAATGGAAAATTGTTTAGTAATATATCAGAACAAATGAAGAGATGGACAGAACATTTTGAGGAACTTCTCAATAGACCAGCTCCAACTAATCCCCCAGACATCCAGCCAGCTGAAGAGGAGCTACAAATCAGCTGTGAACGACCAAGAAGAGAAGAAATAAAGAAAGCCATAAAGCTTCTGAAAGATGGAAAAGCAGAGGCCATCAAAACAGAAATTGATACCTCTACAGAGATATTATACAAACTACTTGGCAAAGTTTGGAAGAGAGAGGAAATACCAGCAGAATGGAAGGATGGTTATCTGGTCAAGCTGCCTAAGAAGGGAAATTTACAAGAGTGCACAAATTATAGAGGAATAATGTTACTATCAGTGCCAAGAAAAGTATTAAACAGAATCATCCTTGAGAGATTAAAAGAGTCTATAGACAAGCAACTGAGAGATGAACAAGCAGGTTTTCGACAAAACAGATCCTGTACAGACCATATAGCCACATTGAGAATAATAGTTGAACAAAGTCTTGAATGGAATTCACCACTTTATATGGGATTCGTGGACTATGAAAAGGCATTTGACAGTGTAGACAGAGAATCACTTTGGAAATTGATGAGGCATTATGGAGTTCCCCTGAAGATCATTAACTTAATAAGGAAGACCTATGAAGACATGACATGCAGAGTTCTTCATGAAGGACAAATTACAGAACTGTTTAGGAAAAGAACGAGTGAGACAGGGAGGCCTCTTGTCTTCATTTCTTTTCTTACTAGCAATAGATTGGGTTATGAAAACATCGACATCACACAACAGAAATGGAATCCAGTGGAATCTGACTAAACAGCTTGATGATCTGGATTTTGCAGATGATTTGGCTCTTCTTTCCCATAAACATAATCAGATGCAAGAGAAAATGAAAATTCTCGATCAGGGGTCACAAAAAGTGGGCCTGAAAATACACAGGGAAAAGACAAAGATTATGAGAATAAATGCAAGAAATGATAACAAGATTGAACTTGAAGAAACACCACTAAAGGATGTAGAATCATAAACGTATCTTGGTAGTAATATGGACAAAGTTGGAGGGACAGACAATGCTAAAAAAAGCACCAGGAGCTTTCAATGCATTTGGAAACATATGGAGAACAAGAGAAATCAAGTCCAACACGAAATAAGAATCTTCAACTCAAATGTGAAGTCAGTCCTATTGTATGACTCTGAGACACAGACAGCAACAAAAACAAAAACTAAAAGCTACAGATTTTTATAAACGGGTGCTTGCGTAGATTTGGAGGACTGAAATGGTATGGCAAAGTCACAAATGTGGAATTGATGACAAGAACCAGACAAGTGTCAGTAGAACTAGAGCTGAGAAGAAGATGCTGGCGAGGGATAGGACACACATTGAGGGAACCTGTTGATAGCATTACAAGGCAGTCTTTGTTCTGGAATCCACAAGGAAAGAGAGGCAGAGGTAGACCAAAAAACACATGGAGAAGAGAACTGGAAACAGAGGTGAAAATGATAAGGAAAACATGGAAAGAACTTGAGCGGATGGCACAGGACATGAAGACTTGGCATGTGTTTGTTGAAGGCCTATGCTCCTTGGGGAGCTAAATGGTATTGATTGATTGAGTAACAAGGAGAAATAAACTCACTTTACAATCCAGCACCAGTTTAATTTTTCCATCTATAAGTGGGAACTGTGTTTGATTATTTCTTGGAGGCTGGAAAGAAAAAAAAAAGTGTAAACTCCAAAAGTGAACAAAACACTTTATTGGTATAGAACAATGCCCTGCAAAGCCTTTTTACTTCACAGCACACTAAAAGTGCCTTTCCAAACTCCAAGGCAAACTATAATATTTAAATACGTGGGTATGGTAAATTTTTAAAGATTTAATGCAATCATCAGAAAACGCTCCATAATTTTTTTGCGAGGCTCTGGTAGATAATGATAGAAAAAAAAAAGAATCCTGTTACACGCTCATTGAGGCATACTGGGAATATGGTGTCAGGCCCATATTTTCTTGACCATCAACACACTAGGGTGATGTGGTTAGCATCAAGCTGGCCACCTTAACCTTGCAAGAGTTGCTCTGGTATGAAGTTTAATGGGATGTTTATATCAACTCCATCCAGCTAATTCACACACACACCATCAAGGTTAGGTTTAGAATTCCTAAAAATAACCCCTTTTTACTGTGTTTCTGAATTTTGTTTTGAAGCTGCATTTAAAAGATGGCAGACTTCATTATTACATTTTGGATTTGTGTTCAGGTTAGTGCTTGAGTTTTTTAATTGAAATAAAGAACAGTTGACCACATTCTTCTACATCATCCTAGAATGTCTCCAACATTGTTAGGGTTAGGATTAAAATTAGGGTTTAGGGTAAGGATGTCTAAGCCTAACTTAGAGCCTTCTTATTTTTTGTATTATCGAAGCGACACGGTGGATGTATCGATATCATTTTGGCCAACATGGTGGCCTTTGTCCACTGTTCTTCAATTCTACGATACGTTATAACCAAGTTCCTATTTTATTTGTGTTGTTTCTTCACATTTCTTCATTTTTGTAGCCTACAGTGCTGGAGCATAGTTCCTTCTGGAGTATAAATGGCGTCTTTCTCAGACTTAATGAAGGAAAGATATTTTTTTTAAAATGAGGTGCGTATCTTTAACCTTCCGCTTATCCGCCTTCAAATGTGAACAGTCGAGCTAGCAAAATGGTTACAGCACTGGCTTCTTAATGCAGAGTTACCGAGTTTAAAACTAGATAGCGACACACATTCGTCTACCCATAATAGGGAAACAACATCATTAATAGGCTGGACTGCCATAGGTAAATTTCCGGTGTTATGTGTTGCGGATCGCACTAATGACCCGTCATCAAAGTATCATTTTTTTTGGTGATGAATAGATGGCAGGGAGGATAGTGTGATTCGCTTGCATAGCTAGGTAGAGGTGTCGCACGGAAGGTCCTAGGTTCGAGTCCCGGGTAAGCCACTCACGTCTGTTTTTTTTCTGTTGTCAGTTTTCTACTTCTTTATTTCTCACGAGTGCCTGAAAACATACCTTTATGTTTGTCTATTATTTATTTATTGTTCGTCTACCCAGCTGTAAATGGAGAGTAAATGGACACACGACGTTTGGCCTTTCAAAGCATAGAGTGCCTCTTAGTGAGCTCCCCTTATGGGAGCATTCGATGTATGTCAGGGATTGTTAATTTTGAAATATTGTTTTGTACATTTAAATATTATGATATAAAAAAAAACCAAACGGCTACAGCGTCATACAAATGCGAATAAGTTTTTTTTCATCCTTGGCCATCAAGTACCAAAATACATATATGTTATAATAATAGCCCCTTCAGTCATAACTGACTATGGGAATGCGCCCCTGAGGTGACAGCCCTCAGCTGCTTATTTTCCTGGTGCTCCTTTCGACGTTTTCTCCTCACCTCTGCTTCTTGTGTGAGCCTCTCTTCGCGCAATCTGAGGTGGCG
Organism: Oreohelix idahoensis; assembly: GCA_024509875.1. NCBI lineage: Eukaryota > Metazoa > Mollusca > Gastropoda > Stylommatophora > Oreohelicidae > Oreohelix > Oreohelix idahoensis. The sequence continues at coordinate 101,521 of JAMPIV010012166.1, forward strand.
CCGTAAATAGCATCGCCACTTAGTGCGATCGGCAGCTTCATCCTCCCATGTTGCTGGATCCATGTCCAGTGCCCTCATATCTCTCTTGCACACATCTTTGAACCTCAGCTGTGGTCGCCCAACTGTTCTCTTGCCATCTGCTAATTGTCCGTAGAAGATATCCGAAGAAGATTGTTAAAGATAACAATTTAGAAGATATTTACAAAGAGCACCAAATGATTAAAAACAATGGAGAAGCACCCAATTGTAGGAAAAGAACAGCAATAAAACAAGAGGGAGAAGTCAATGTTTAAAAGCAGATAACTGCTGTGAGAACACAAATATTAATTCAAATATAAAGGAAATCAAGAGTCCTGATAAAGATAAACAAGAAAACATGCAGCATGTTCATCAAGTGAATCAGAAATTCACTCGTCTTATTGATACACTAAAGGTGAGAGTGAAGATAATCCAAATGAGTGGTGATGTTCTCAGACATAAAGCATTATCTGATTGTAAGATCATAAATATGCTAGAAAAATGTATTGACAAATGATCAGTTGTACAAATAACGAAAGCACAATATGGCATGATAATTACACTGATCAGTACTGAAAAGGTGGCAGCTCTACTAAAAGACTTTGACAAACAACCTATTTCTTTAGATTTGACACATAGTGTTAAGGTCAAGATAGAAATTGTCAAAGAAACAAGGAAATGTGTCATCAAAGGTATAGATTGGCTATTGACTGGAGAAGAGTTTATAAATTGGCTGAGAACAGACAATTCTCAATATAAAATTAATACAATTGAACAAATATCAAGAAGATTGGTAAATTCAACTGTAGTTGTTACACTATAAGAGACTTGTTATTAGCTGGTGTAGTCCCAAGTTCCATATGGAGCAAGGAACGAAAGATGAAAGAAATTATGTAGGCCTATGATAGGAAACTCTTTACAGAGCGATACAACAGGAAGCAATCTGATCATCAGAAGAAGTCCCCCCATCCGACAAGTGTTTCTGCCCGAATACTCCTTTACACTCTAAGGGGGGCGGGCCCACTTGGGTCATGACTCCCAAGCGTCTCAGCTTCCTGTTGTCTTGTATCGAAAATGAACCCATTTCACCCATGGCAGCAACTTTCAAATCCACAACGCCAGCCGTGGGGGCAATTGTGAAAGCAACAAAGAGAAGACAAATTATTCCGTTCGTTCCGTCGCCCTTCACAACTAAGGACACACACTGAGACATAAGCGCGCAGCCGATGAGCCTTAGCTCCTGCGCGCCGCAAGCCACTGAAATTCTGTACCTGACACTCCCTATAGTATACATCGCCTGTTGCCCCAGAGTCGCAGCCCTTTCACTAGTACACCAATGTCACGTAGGGTTTATATTCATTTAATTTCCTACATTTTCTTCCTATTCGTTCACCCAAATTCTCTCTTTTATTATCTCTGTATTTCATTTTTTTCCTGTATATTTTTCATCCATTCGTTTTGCGAATATTATTTTCATATAATTCGCAAACTTTACCTGTTTCTTTCTCAAAACTGAGAATCGCGCTAGGACGATATTACGTAGATGTCAGGGCTGCAGGGCGTCAGAAGGCGTGATAAGTCGGTTCGCTGAACACAGGACGTAGCAAATCGTCTACATTCTCACCGAGCGCGCGAGCTTCTTCTCGGCATAAGTCCCGGTGAGGTGTGATACTTTACATCTGCACCGGTCAGTATCCAGACATTTGTCTGGAAAATCCCAAACTGACACGGCGCTCACTTGGGCCATGGTCAGCTGTAGTGTGAAAACTGCCCTGAAATGGAGTCAGGCTGTCTGGGATTTGAAACTGACACGCGTACATCGTGGTCAGTAGGTGACAGTTACGACACGCGTTAAGCGGACGTAAATGTTGGGAGTAGGGGAGATAATTTCGCTTGGCGAAATAAGTTTGGGCCCTTTGTCTGATTTTAAGATATTGGCCAAGTTTGAAACTTTAATTTCATTCTCGCTCATAGACTCCACAGTAGATAGGTCGCTCGAAAACAGAATAGCTGTTAGCGAAGATCTCAGTTTGTTTCGGCAATTTGTCGAACTTCTAGACTTCCAGAAATATTTTCAGCATTTTTATTCTTAAGTTGTGCGACTACCTGTAATTCTGTGGTTGAGGTAATTAATATGATAGATATATAGATTTTGTGAGTGTTAAAGTGTTAAATCGCTTAATTCATTTTAATCTATTTCTTTAGCGCAGAAGAGAAATAAAGTGGTAGGCTATTATATTTTCTAGGGAAGCATTCAGTGGAAAGCAGAATAAAATTAAAATTTCTAGCTTATAACGGCAATTGTAGCTATTTATAAATTTAATTTAACTGCTAATACTCAGTCGAGTGTATTTTTCTAAACTAACGTATAAACTCTAGAATCCAGCCTCATGAATGGTGACGGAATACGCACGTGTTCTTAATTTATGAGGATTGCTGATTTTTAAATATAACTTACGTCACGGGAAGTTTAAATGATAAGCAAAGCTCTCTGCTTGCAAGTTTAAATGTAAGTTTTAACCAGTACAGATTCTGTTTATTATATTATATGTGTTATTTTTCCTCCACACAGTGAAAGTTTTGGGGTGACCCTAACTTTACCAGCACCTAGTAGTAGTTTCCATACTTGTGAAGAAATAGACAGTCCTTATTTTGAACCACGTGGGTTTTCTCAAGTAACACTGATCTGACGGTGCAAGTTAGACAGAAATACTAATATCCCTATAACGGGTTTTCAAAGACTGTAATGATAAATACTGGACCTTGGAGCCAGCACTTAATTTCTTCTAGAAACTCTATATAATTTGCTGCCTGGTGGCGTGAATATTAACAATCATTTCCCGACTAGATTATATCTTGTGGACAAATCTGTGGTGTGACTAAAGTGAATCCTATACTGAGGGAAGGCACCGACCTGACATTCATCATTTTTTAGAAACCTACGCTATTGACACTGTGCTCTGCTAACTCCCGCGCCTGGAATAATTGTTAGGTGACTTAATCAGACATTTGAACAAATTTGCATACCCAAGTAGTCGTTCCCGGAGACTCCAAGTTAAATACGTCTTTTGGAACTGGGGACTTCTTGGCAGAAGACTGCATTTTTTTGAGTCTGTGTGAAAATCTAAAATCAATGTGTTCCAAGAGGCAGCAAGCAAAGTCGTGAGTACAAGTATGAGAAGCCATGGCGGAATGAATGAGTGTACGCTGGTTTGAGTGATATTTTTTCACTATTTTATCTTTGACACCCTGTTGCTGTCCTAATTTTTTTTCCAATCTGCATAATTTGTTGCTAAGGCTAGAGTTCTTGTGTTTTTGTCTTAGGTTAAATCAGATTTTTTTCAAACTCTGTGCATATAATTACGAGATAAAACAAAGACAACTCTTAGAATCAAACTCTATGTATCTGTGACTCGGGCGCCATCATCTGTTCTCTTAACGGGGCCGGGCTAAACCTAGAGTTAACACTATAACGGGGCTATCATCCTTGCAACATTTCCTTGATTTTTTATGACTATGTGTATATGTATTTTCCTTGATGTACTTTCTTTGATGTTGTGAGCCGATTTTTCCTGATAATAAAATCGCTCTTGAACTTAATACTCGTGTTTGGTCAGCTCGTTCTAGATAATATATATATATATCATTGTTATAGTTTTCCCACGTCTGTGTGTTTGCCTGTCGTCACGTGTATGTGCGTGCCTGTGAGTGATAGAAATATACGTAATATGTATATTGGTGTAGTCTGTCTGACGCTGTAACAACTGTTGTAGAAGATAGGTGAGAGAGAGAAGAATTCTTTTCGCTTTCAGAGACAGCCACTATATCAAAATCTATCATCTCACGTGTGTGGAAATTCTATTACTTTCACTAACTCTCACTGAGTCTATCACCTATTCAAACCTATTCAGAAGGGACCAAACCTAGTCTTAATTCTCCTATCGGAAATCTACGACAAATGGGGACTCGTTTCCGGTCTTTGAACTTAGAATAGGAAGACGAGTACGACAAACGTGGACTCGTCTATCTGGATTTTGTACTTAAGATTCTGTATTCTGATATAGAGTAAGAGTGTGATGTCTTGTGAGTTTTGTATCTTTTTAAAATAATTACCCCCTAGACTAGCGATCTGTTTACGGGCGTGCTGACCACACAAACTAATAAGTTTTTTTTTTTTTTCCACAGCATCTTTGAATAATATACATTTTGGTTACAGGTTGATTTTGTCGGGATATATGTTAACTGCTGATTGTAATACTAAATGCTGGTAAAGTGGTGAGTGTATAACATTCACTGGGTACTGAGGCAGAACGGCGTTTGAACTAAGTTAAGGAGTGTGTTTCGGACTTTTTGTCCAGATTAATTCCCTCCCTTACCCGATCTGACTTCAGGGGCGAACTTATAGTGGATTTTTTAAAAATTAAGGGATTATTTTTCTCTTTAATTTTTGCAATATTCTTTTGCTTTTCCACTGTAGCAACTTATTTTTCAGAAGTTATCTTAACTACCATTTAGTTGGCGTAGTCGTGTTTTGCATTAAGTGCTTTATTGCCGATAATAGCAGCGATAGTTAGATTTTATTTCGGAGGAGGTATCCCAGGGTTAAGGATATCATCTTTTGAATTTTTGGTTTTTTTTTCTCGTAAGGGGTAGGAACCAGGTTATTCTTTTTCCTATTTTCTATCTCCACGTGTCTCAGTCACTGACATAATATGGCCGAGAGGGCAAAGCTTAGACAACTCCTCAGGGACGAAGCGAGAGAGGAGGGACTGGAAGGAGAGGAAGCGAAAGCTTTTGTCAGGGACGAACTTGAGAGATATGACGCGGAGAGAAAAGCAGCTGAAGCTAAAGAGGAAAAAGAAGAACTAAGGAGGAAAGAAGAAGCAGCCGAAGCTTTGCAGCAGAAGAAGATGGACGAGGAAATGGAAATTCGCAGGGCGAACGAACGAGAGAAGGAGAGACAGCATGAGGAAAGAGAGAAGGAAAGACAGCGTGAGGAGAAAGAGAAGGAGAGACAACATGAGTTGGCTCTTAAAGCTCTAGAACTTCAAAGTCGTGGTGCTGCCTCTACCTCCAGCAATGGAGAGTCTTCTCCTCATTCTTCCTTAACTGACCCTGCTAACACTCAATCTCTTCAACTAAATGCTATGTCTTTCACTCTTGAATCTTTTCCTTGTCCAAATGAGAAGATTGACACATGGTTAGAAAAATTTGAGAAAATTGCAACTCTGTACGGGTTAGAGAGGTCGCGTTGGAATATGAAACTTTCCCAGGCCCTAAAAGGTTCTGCTTATGATGTTTATTCTAAGCTGGAAAGTAGCCAACAAGACGACTACGATGTGTTGAAGAAAGCGTTACTGGAGCGCTTTGAAATGAACGCTCGCAAGTTTTTGCAACTGTTTCGCAACAGCCGGAAAGAGAATTCTGAAACTTTTCACCAGTTCTCATCTCGTCTTAAGGGATATCTAACAAAGTGCCTTGAGCTTTCGCAGCTCCCCTCTACCTATGAAGGTCTTGAGGAACTTGTTCTAACTGAACAAATAAAGAACACTTTGTCTGCTGATACCCGGAGATTTCTCGCTGAGCAGGGGGCAGAAAAACTTGAAGACATTTTGGAAAAGTCTGAGCGTTATCACAATGCGCTGGCTGAACTACCGGCCACAAAGCGGAAACCGACAGAGGAGCATTTTCGAAAACATAACCTAGAGCAATCTTCTCAGGCTTCTAACCAAAATAACCACAGAGAAACTGGACCTCAAAACCCCCCTCCTGAAAAATCCAAGTTCTACAAGAACAAGTACCCCAACCACCCCAAACAGTCTGATCAACCCGACCGCCCTACATGGCAGCGTAGCCAGAAAGGACAAGGTGGCAAAGGGAGAACCCCTGAGCACGGGACATATGATCAGAGCGAGCACACCGAGCCGAAACGCATCGGATGCTTATTGACAGTCTCGCAAGGCGGAATTGTTGACAGTGATTCCAAACCTGTTGGGGATAGACCCTCAACGCGAGGTACTGTTACTTTGAACGGTTCTCAAACTTCTTGCTTATTTGACACGGGGCTTTCTTACGATTGCATTGTTGCCAGAAACCTGGTCAAACCCGGTCAAGAGACAGCAGAGACCGTCCAACTTTGTGGAGTTCGTAAGAGTGAGGCACCTACAGCGCTTCCCATCGCATTGGTGGAGATACACTCTGACTTTGTCAGAGGTGTGATCAAAGCGGCTGTTATGGATGATCCCATCTACCCAGTCATACTTGGCGGGAGATACGTGTGTATTGGGAAACCGGAAGAGCCGATTGTGGCAGCTGTAACTACAAGAGGGCAAACCAAGAAGGAACGGGAGCCTGCGCCAAATTTGTTACCTATGGAACTTAAAGAAGCGCAATACAAGGACCCTACTTTGGCACCCTGCTTTAGGAAACTGCCCATGGCGAAGGAACCAAACAGCACGGGGACATTTTTTTCTAAGGATGGCGTACTTTATCGGAGAACGGGCAAGCCTGACCAAGGTTACAACCAGCTCCTAGTACCGAAACAGTACAGAAGCCAAATCCTAGAAATGGGGCACTCTCTTCCCTTCAGCGGACATATGGGACAGAACGCCACAAACCAACGTATAACCACTCATTATTGGTGGCCAGGAGTAAACACTGATATTATCAGGTACGTCAAATCCTGTGCCCAGTGCCAACGGGTACCACCCAAGCAACGGACACCCCCAGTCCACATGGGTGAAATGCCAATAATGGGAACACCATTCGAACGGGTTGTGATCGACATTTTAGGGCCTTTCGACAGGACTAAAAGAAGGAACAGGTTCATCCTGACCTTAGTCGATACATGCACTTTATGGGCAGAAGCTATACCGCTAACATGCGCAGATGCCAAGCATGTCGCAGAAGCCCTCGTGCAGATTTTCACTCGGTTGGGATTCCCTCAGCAAGTGTTGACGGATAATGGATCTCCATACCGAAACCTGTTGATGGATGAGATCGTTAAGATCTTGAGGACCCAGCACATCCACACTAAGCCATATACTCCGGCCGGAAATGGGCTCGTGGAACGTGCTAATGGAAACCTCACCATGATGCTAAGTAAGCTGGCACAAGTGAAACCTGAAGATTGGGATCTCTGTATTCCTGCAGCATTATTTGGCTACAGAGAATCTCCTCATACTTCCACAGGATTTCCGCCAGCTACACTCTTATTCGGCAGACCCATTAAGGGCCCGCTTGAAGCCTTACTTCAGTCTCTGACAGACGAGAAGGCTGATGAGACAGTTGTCTCAGCCAGTAAATATGTGTCGGTTTTAAAGGAACGGTTGAAACTAGGGTGGGACCTAGCAACGACTAACTTTAAGCGAGCACGCACCAAGCACGCTAACCGATACAGGAAAGTCGCGGAAGAGAGAGAACTGGAAGCAGGAGAGAAAGTTTTGGTGTTGCTCCCTACCGAGAACAACCAACTGAAGATCGGATGGCAAGGGCCGTTTACCGTCCTGAAAAAGATTTCTAAGGCTAACTACCAGATCTCTATTGAAGGAAAGGAGAAGGTTTTCCATTTAAATCTCTTAAAGAGATACTTGGAAAAACCAGTGCCAACCTCCGACCATCTCCTGACGATCGCCAAAACTGACGAAGATGACGATAGTGGCAGGGATATTCCACCGCTATCACAGGAAATCTTTCAAAAATGTCAGAAGCGGCGACGCTCTTTCAAGCGCGCATATGAGACATTCCAGGGGAAGGAAACTTTGAGGAGTGGACTTGAGTAGGAATTGGACAGAGATGGAGGGGAAGAGGAGAGGGAAGAGGACAGACACCCCGAAGCTACGGTTATAGGAAATTAAACTCCATAACGTAGACATGGAGTGCTTCCATATCTTAAAGGGGGGAGGCTCTGTCACGTAGGGTTTATATTCATTTAATTTCCTACATTTTCTTCCTATTCGTTCACCCAAATTCTCTCTTTTATTATCTCTGTATTTCATTTTTCCTGTATATTTTTCATCCATTCGTTTTGCGAATATTATTTTCATATAATTCGCAAACTTTACCTGTTTCTTTCTCAAAACTGAGAATCGCGCTAGGACGATATTACGTAGATGTCAGGGCTGCAGGGCGTCAGAAGGCGTGATAAGTCGGTTCGCTGAACATAGGACGTAGCAAATCGTCTACATTCTCACCGAGCGCGCGAGCTTCTTCTCGGCATTAGTCCCGGTGAGGTGTGATACTTTACATCTGCACCGGTCAGTATCCAGACATTTGTCTGGAAAATCCCAAACTGACACGGCGCTCACTTGGGCCATGGTCAGCTGTAGTGTGAAAACTGCCCTGAAATGGAGTCAGGCTGTCTGGGATTTGAAACTGACACGCGTACATCGTGGTCAGTAGGTGACAGTTACGACACGCGTTAAGCGGACGTAAATGTTGGGAGTAGGGGAGATAATTTCGCTTGGCGAAATAAGTTTGGGCCCTTTGTCTGATTTTAAGATATTGGCCAAGTTTGAAACTTTAATTTCATTCTCGCTCATAGACTCCACAGTAGATAGGTCGCTCGAAAACAGAATAGCTGTTAGCGAAGATCTCAGTTTGTTTCGGCAATTTGTCGAACTTCTAGACTTCCAGAAATATTTTCAGCATTTTTATTCTTAAGTTGTGCGACTACCTGTAATTCTGTGGTTGAGGTAATTAATATGATAGATATATAGATTTTGTGAGTGTTAAAGTGTTAAATCGCTTAATTCATTTTAATCTATTTCTTTAGCGCAGAAGAGAAATAAAGTGGTAGGCTATTATATTTTCTAGGGAAGCATTCAGTGGAAAGCAGAATAAAATTAAAATTTCTAGCTTATAACGGCAATTGTAGCTATTTATAAATTTAATTTAACTGCTAATACTCAGTCGAGTGTATTTGTCTAAACTAACGTATAAACTCTAGAATCCAGCCTCATGAATGGTGACGGAATACGCACGTGTTCTTAATTTATGAGGATTGCTGATTTTTTAAATATAACTTACGTCACGGGAAGTTTAAATGATAAGCAAAGCTCTCTGCTTGCAAGTTTAAATGTAAGTTTTAACCAGTACAGATTCTGTTTATTATATTATATGTGTTATTTTTCCTCCACACAGTGAAAGTTTTGGGGTGACCCTAACTTTACCAGCACCTAGTAGTAGTTTCCATACTTGTGAAGAAATAGACAGTCCTTATTTTGAACCACGTGGGTTTTCTCAAGTAACACTGATCTGACGGTGCAAGTTAGACAGAAATACTAATATCCCTATAACGGGTTTTCAAAGACTGTAATGATAAATACTGGACCTTGGAGCCAGCACTTAATTTCTTCTAGAAACTCTATATAATTTGCTGCCTGGTGGCGTGAATATTAACAATCATTTCCCGACTAGATTATATCTTGTGGACAAATCTGTGGTGTGACTAAAGTGAATCCTATACTGAGGGAAGGCACCGACCTGACATTCATCATTTTTTAGAAACCTACGCTATTGACACTGTGCTCTGCTAACTCCCGCGCCTGGAATAATTGTTAGGTGACTTAATCAGACATTTGAACAAATTTGCATACCCAAGTAGTCGTTCCCGGAGACTCCAAGTTAAATACGTCTTTTGGAACTGGGGACTTCTTGGCAGAAGACTGCATTTTTTTGAGTCTGTGTGAAAATCTAAAATCAATGTGTTCCAAGAGGCAGCAAGCAAAGTCGTGAGTACAAGTATGAGAAGCCATGGCGGAATGAATGAGTGTACGCTGGTTTGAGTGATATTTTTCACTATTTTATCTTTGACACCCTGTTGCTGTCCTAATTTTTTTTTCAATCTGCATAATTTGTTGCTAAGGCTAGAGTTCTTGTGTTTTTTGTCTTAGGTTAAATCAGATTTTTTTTCAAACTCTGTGCATATAATTACGAGATAAAACAAAGACAACTCTTAGAATCAAACTCTATGTATCTGTGACTCGGGCGCCATCATCTGTTCTCTTAACGGGGCCGGGCTAAACCTAGAGTTAACACTATAACGGGGCTATCATCCTTGCAACATTTCCTTGATTTTTTATGACTATGTGTATATGTATTTTCCTTGATGTACTTTCTTTGATGTTGTGAGCCGATTTTTCCTGATAATAAAATCGCTCTTGAACTTAATACTCGTGTTTGGTCAGCTCGTTCTAGATAATATATATATATCATTGTTATAGTTTTCCCACGTCTGTGTGTTTGCCTGTCGTCACGTGTATGTGCGTGCCTGTGAGTGATAGAAATATACGTAATATGTATATTGGTGTAGTCTGTCTGACGCTGTAACAACTGTTGTAGAAGATAGGTGAGAGAGAGAAGAATTCTTTTCGCTTTCAGAGACAGCCACTATATCAAAATCTATCATCTCACGTGTGTGGAAATTCTATTACTTTTCACTAACTCTCACTGAGTCTATCACCTATTCAAACCTATTCAGAAGGGACCAAACCTAGTCTTAATTCTCCTATCGGAAATCTACGACAACCAAAAAAACTCAGCGTTGTGGACTTAGAAAAAATTTTTATGTTTTCTGTACCGCAGCGTTTATTGTCACGATTTCCATTGCCCATTGCGGTTGTTCCACAGCCAGCCTGATGCCTTTTCGGCAGTTTCGCTAAGCCTCTTCAGTGCCCTTGTTCTAGACTGTCCCTTCAGCCCCAACAGTTTCAATAAATCATACACTGATGCAGCCACAAGCCCTCTTGCGCCCACTTCAACTGCCATGACCCTTGCACTGAATCCATCGTGTCTCAGATCCGCGGCCAGATAGCTATACTTGGCCGCTTTGAATGAATGTTGCTCGTCTAATCTGGATTCAAATGGCACGGTCAGTTCAATGAGTATGACCTGAAGCGTTGCTGAAGAATGAAGCACTATATCCGGCCGTCTCCGCGATTTTCTGATACTCTCTGGATATGCCCCCCGTCCAGGTAGGTCTACCGCCATCTCCCAGTCGTTTGCACAGTCAAGAAGAGATGGTAAACTGCTACCAGGTTTACTCGGCTTGGGGTGTGCTGACTTTCCTGCCATCAGAAAGTATGTGTTTGCGGTGTCTGGCCGGACTTTGCTATTCGCTTTAATTCTTGCCTGATCTATTGTCGCAGCAAGCTCATTTAGCACTTTATTAGGGTGCCAAGTGTATCGCCCTTGCCCTAATGCCACCTTACACGCTGAGAGCACGTGTTCAAGTGTCTGCCTCCCCTGGCACAGGGGGCACTGCTCATCATCCGACTTTCCCCATTTCACAAGGTTGGTGGCCGACGGCAGCAGGTCATACATTGATCTAACCACGAAGCTGAGCCTAAGAGGTGCCATATGCCATATATCATTCCATGTCAATGACCTCTGCAGGGCTCCTTCCCATGTAGTCCATTGGCCTTGTTGGACCTGCTGCACTGCTTTTTGCAACCTCTTATCATTCTCAGCTCCTCTCATCTCCTGAACCACCATGTCTCTGCGCTCCCTGCTTGATGCCTTGGACCACCAGCGGATGTCACCATGCCCAAATCTCCGTCTATTCGTTTGTGTGTATCCGATTACCTCTCTCAGTTTAAGTGACTCTTCAGCAGCATCAACAGCTTCTTCCACTCTCCACTTCCTTCCCGTTTTCAGTGTGGGCTGAATGGACTTAACCACGTCATCAGCTGACTCGCGTAGCATCATTGCAAGCATTGCTTTTCCAACTTTGTACTCTTCAACAACTGACTTGAAGGGAAGCAGAAGTTTTGACTTTTTGCAGTACAGTGCTACATCTGACAGACCTGGTGGTACCCCTAGCCATTTTCTCATGAACTTGTTGACCTTCTGCTCTATAGCTTCCACTGTACTTGTGCTTATTTCATATATAAGCAGTGGCCACAGCAACTTCGGTATCAACATGAACTGGAGGCACCACAGTTTGAACTTTCCCAGGAGTCTGCTTTGGTCTATGATCTGTAGTCCTCTGTCTGCCATTTCTATTGTCTGTAGCACTGCCTTCGAGTCTTTTAAAGAGACATCGTACACCCTGCCAAGACTTTTAACAGGTTCCTCAATGACAGTAGGGATTCTTTGGCTGGAAACCGTGAATATGACCTCTGCTATCTTCCCTTTCCTGACTGATAGGCTTCTCGACTTCTTGGGTTTGAAGCTCATTCTGCACCAGCTGACTAGTTCATCCAGGCGTGCTAACATCCTTCGGGCCTGATGTTCATCTGATGTCAGAATTGTTGTGTCATCCATGAATGCTTTGAGCGGTGGCATGTGGCACATTCCACCGAGCTTTGGGCCTATAGCCATTCCTTCAGCCGCATTGAGGATTACCTGCATAGCCATGACGAATAGTATCGGAGAGATGGTACATCCCATCGCAATTCCAACTTCAAGGCCAATCCACTTCGTTGTGTACTCTCTGGTTGAAAATCTGACAGAAAACCCTGCGAAATACAGCTTCAGCATTGCTGCAATCTCTTGTGGAACATGATACATTTCTAGGGCCTGCCACAACATCTGGTGTGGAACGGATCCATAAGCATTCGCTAGATCCAACCAGATTACATGGAGGTTTGTTCTGTCAGACTTTGCGTTTTGGATTGCTTCCCAGATCATTGCGGCATGCTCTTATAATATTTATATTTTCAAACCAGTGTAAATGTCTATGTAAACATATTCACTTTAAAAATAATGAAAGTTTTCAAGTTTTTCAACCAGTGTAGATGCAACTAAAAACATATTCAATATATATTGTGAACATTTTCAACAAGTGTAAATGTAAACATATTCTGTCTATTCTATTATCCTTTTCATTTAAATGTAAAGTAAATATAAAGCTATTCAATTTAAATGTAAAGACATTTTCTCTCGAGGGATGAAGCTTAATTCTAATTGAGGGTAAAGTCTGAGGTAGATGGGATGGTGGAATAGGAAGAAGGGGACACATAACTATGTGTCGGGGAGCCGCGCTAGCGTAGTGGTTACAACACCGCTCTGGCGACCGGGTGATACAGGATCAAACCCGGGCGACGGCATTTGAGGATTTTTCGTCGACCGGGATTTGGACTGGATTAACTCGAGACCTAGCGAGGACATTTGAAGGAGTGTCGTCGACCAGGCACTGGCGGCTCCTGAGCCGACCCAGCTGCAATGGGTACCTCCGAAATCGGAGAGTATTTGCCTGAATGGCGAGGGACACCTGTCTCTGTACAAGAAATAAAGGGATACTCACGTAAAATCAATGTCAGGTTAGACATAAAATAATAACCTGAGATTTCGCCTCGAGTATTAGCGGGCGAACGAAAAAAAAACAAACAAAAAAAACTATGTGTCGGAAAAATCAATACTCAGAGGGTATATGTTTCTATTCTTTTACAACACTAGTTGGTGGTACCAGCTGAGAGTACTATCTCTGTAACAAGAAAGGAAAAAGTGGCCTGTAGTTGAAGCTAGATACCATCATCAGACGATGCTTTAAGACGAGGGACCAACTTCGTAGACACTCCCTGAAACTTCTGGAAACGTGCTGCACCCTACAACTTTGACAGCGACGAGCGCGATCAACGACCCAATCTACCAGGAACCAAAACATCAGAAGGAGCAGAACCATCACTGACATCTAAGTAATACATAAAAGCTGCCAAGTGACCACCTTGTGACGTTAATATGTAAATATCGCCTCTGTATCCGTACACCTTTGTTTTCCCATCCAGCGTGTATAATTTTTGCTACCCAAAACCCACGCAAATTCGCTGTCTGTTAACTTATATTTAGCCACGCCTATTTTTCCTGTGTTCATGCGCTGATGATCGTCCACCTAGATTCGAAACTGTCATGGCATTCAGGGGAGCGAATCAAGTGTGTTTGCCTGAGCTCATGTGAGCTGAGCCGTCAGGATTACGATGACTGGCAGATTGCACGTACCCAAAACACGTGGAAGGTAAACAGCTTTGAAGTTCTCTACAAGGGGGAGCAAATCCTGTGATGTTGTACATACAGGGAGACAATCGCCGATATCAGAAGCCTTTGTTGTCGATTGGCAACGGCGAATAGAGGGACCATAGAATTCTTTATCTCGGGAACGAAGCTTCTTGATTTCCCTGGCCAGGACGAAGGTGCGAAAATTCGCATCCTTTAGAGATAATTACACCAATTCCGTATATATTCTGTCTGCACTCCTATTCAGTTATCAGTCCCTCCGAAATTTTGGATAAGTCTAAGCACGCCAGACTAGGAACCATTTTATTCGCTAAATGTGTTAAATTGTCCTGTGGGGATTTAAATTTCTGATTGTGGTAATATTTTAGGTGTGCTTAAAATTAAATGTGTTAGAAGTTTTACCATTTTTATTCACTGCTATTCCCTAGCGTTAAAACTAGCGAAATAGAAACGCGCAGATATGCTCTTACCAGTGGTTCAGTAATGTAAAATCCATCAACCATTTTTTGTGGTATAATGTTTAAAGTGCCAGAGTAATACGCGCATTATATTTCTTTGTGTGTAAATTGTTTTAAAGACTAGTGTTTATATCACGTGTTACATACGATAGACGTCAACAACCAAATAGCTAGTAATGACCAGCGATATGTGTTAAAGGAGTCTTAATTAAACTAACCCTGATTTTGTGCGCTGAGAGTTTACTGGGAGAGGAAAGGCGCATACCTGACACCCAACCAGTATCCGCTGAAGCGATGTGCGATAAGTTAGACTAATATACCATGTGCCTCTTAATTTAACTATAGGATCAGAGATCACACTTTACGCGTGATAGCATAGTATTGTCATTTTGGGTTAAATGGTTTGTTTTCTTCCTAATTTAGGCTCCATCAAAAACCAGCAAACTAGCGGTCTTATAAGCTAACAGTGACATTATTGCTATTATTGGGTCTTCGATTTGACCTGTGCGGTCCACGTTGTTCATTCATGAGAGAGCACAAACTATAAACAATAACAATAAAATTAAACTGGACAAGGCAAATTCCAGATTTTCCTATCAAATTTTATCAGCCCGCTTTGGCAAAATATATATCAGTTTATCCGACCTATGACAGTCGCTTTCCCAAGAGGATTCACTGTTTCATAATCGGCACTCAAATCAGAGAAAAGCCGATAGGATTCTTCACTAACAGTTGCATAACGTAACAGTGTATCAGCAACCAGAGGCTAGACAATACAAGAACTATTTTTCTTTCTATGACTGTGACCGTCCCGAATACGTCTCACTCCAACCATTATATGCAGTGATACAGGATTCATCTAGGAAAACCATTAACGCACCAATTTTGGCGATTACCTTGACATTATTATTAAGTATCAAGGCTAGTCTGGGGCCAGATTTGGCAACCAACCTGACAATATAGGGTGATACTATTGTTAGTGTTTTTCCAAGAGATACCTACGACAACTATTGGGTAAGCAAGTATGTTTGTGGCCACAGAATGACAGGGTGAAAGAACAGAGAGAGAGAGAGAGAGAAAAATATGTATGTATGTATGTATGTATGTATGTATGTATGTATGTATGTATGTATGTATGTATGTATGTATGTATGTATGTATGTATGTATGTATGTATGTATGTATGTATGTATGTATGTATGTATGTATGTATGTATGTATGTATGTATGTATGTATGTATGTATGTACGTCTTCAACACTTTATGTAAATTCTAATGATTCTCCTATTTGCCATGTTGTATCTATTATATCATGTCTGTACATATTAATGTATTTTATGGAGAATAAAGATTCTGATATGTATGTATGTATGTATGTATGTATGTATATATATATATATATATATATATATATATATATATATATATATATATATATATATATATATATATATATATATATATTGATAAGGTGTTATTCTGGCCATCACATAGATATCTTCATAAAGTAGATGACTGTTTACTTGTTTGACAGTCATAAAGGGTACAGCACTGTGTATGTGAGTGTATAGAGGTCAGGTCAACCCAAGCAGTGCAGTACAAGAGAATGTAGGTCAGCCTGTTTCAGTTATGTTGAAGCGCTGGCAAAGTGCAGTGTTGACATGGAGTGAGAGTGTAGAGATGACATACGCGAATGGGTGTACAGTTCTAAACATTGGCTCAGCACTCACTCTAGTACAAGTATAAGTCAGTGAAGTTTGGAACAGCAACTGACTTTTCACAAGCTTTAATGTAGTACGCTACAACAAGACGACGATATCAGGACATGATCATATAACAAGATTCAGGAACATGTAGACATGACGATAGTACATGGATAGCATCATATTTCACAAGTCAGTAAGCTGGGCCTAAGCACGATTGTTGATCACAATCTAAGTTCCCTTCCAAACAAGCCTCAGCAAAAATACCCCGCATTGCTCGCGGGTGTTGATACACGAGTTAACCAACTCTTTCCTGACATGAGTTCATCAGTTGTGTTGCTTGCATGCAACAGGCCTTAAGGTAGCAGGCCTATAAGTTTAACTAGCCTCTGTGACCGGCAAACAAGGTGGGTCAGACCTTGTCCATAATATATTACCGCTGAAACAGCGGGATGCATCAAAATGCAATGTTTCCTGGGTGTACACAAGCCCTAAGCTAATAAAGTCAGCCTAAATTAAGAGCTTAACTCACGTAGACTGTTAGATTCTTTCCCACCCTGGGAAAAGTCAATGAGCTGACAAATATATGTGGTACGGGACTCTGATAGGCAAGGAGAATAACAAAATGTCCATTTACCTTGATAGACCTTCAGAATGCACTAATAACACACACACACGTCTCCTAGACGTTTGAAATATATCACTATCATCGGGGAATATCTTCAAATACTTCTAAGTCCATCCACAGAGGTTTTCCATTTCCCCAGGCATGAAGCCGAAAACACAAAGACGTCGAAACACGTCTTAACCCTCTGACATTTTTCGCTCGACTTCTAGATCGGAAGTCTCGCTTAACCCTCTGGACATACGCGCATGCGCCGTAGACGCTACACTTCCTTGAGCTAAACTCAGGGGCAATGTTTCAATACATTCCAGGTAAAGACTGACCATTGAAGCCTTATATGGTCATGAATTAAGACCTAAGCTCTAGTTGCAAACATTCTTAGAAAAGCTAGCCATTGTAGCCAAATATGGACATGCAACCAGACCTCGGTTCTAATTTTAAACCGGTAAGTTGAAACCAGTGGACAGACAACCACTGTTAAATACACCTCCCAGAAAAATCCTGGATGATATCCCTTAGGTCAGGAATCAAGATTAATATCTACAAAATAGACATTTACACTAAAGCAGAATATTATACACAGCGAGAAACTGCACGCAACAGTTTACCGCACCTCCCGGGAAAAAAAAGAAACATTTTTCATTTTTAAAAGAACATCCAAGAGCAAGCTACAACAGGCTCATAACGCACGAATGATGCGCGGATGAATAGTATCACAAATAAATATAATGCCTAATGTGAGGCTTAGTCGATGCTTGGAGCATCAGGTTAGAGTAAATCTCATTAGAGAAAATAGTTCTCTAAGTATAATATTCCAGGGAGAAGCCACCAACGTACATTACAATGCTGCCATAATTATAATATAGCAAAAGTTACATATATAATCTTATCTGATATCAAGTAACTTATCTTCAAGTCTAGAGATCATAACATCATCAAGAATAGCGGTGCTATAATCTAAATATACCGCTTTAGATATACAAACAAGTAGCAACATAAAGATTACTTCATGTTAATATACAACAATATTTTTTACATAATCTTATTCATAATATTACTAAGTATATGAACAATGAATTCCAGATCCTACACTGAGAGGGCACATCTACTGTAACATCCCAAGTGTAAGTAAGCACATCTCAAAACTTCATGGTTGGCATAATGTACTGCTTCTCTGCGAACATCAATGACTCGCTAAGAGAATACAAACAATACAATTCTATTTGACAACCGTAAGATTTTCTAATATACAATAATGAAACATACATTCTTAACTATACTGTGGCCGAGTGATATTACGGACATTATATTGTGAGCCTTAAACCTTCCCTGCTATACCAAAGATGGAAACAGAGAAAGGCAATCACCCAGTATAATACTATGAATTAACAAAAAGTGAGAATAGATGTGCAGATATGTAGATGTAGTAAAGTATTGTTATAAGTTTCAAAGTAAATCAGGAAAACTAGGACACAATAGTCAATTGGAATCATGTGGGCATCTGGACAGAATGTCCGCCATCACATTATCCGAACCACGTATAGCTCACACCGTAAAGTGAAAGGGTTGAAGAGCAATGGCATATCGAGTGGATCTCGAGCTCTTCAAGTTCTTACTCTGAATAGCTGTAAGAGCTTTTTGGTCGGTTTCCACAATGAAATGCGCGCCGAGAAGGAATTTCTTTGTAACTTAAGAATAGACCATACCATAGCCAACAATTCACGGTCTAGAACTGAGTAGTTCCTTTCAGCCGCATTCAATTTCCTAGACATATACATCACAGGATGCAGAGTTTCCGAATACTCCTGCATTAGTGTCGCCCCGATTCCCGTGGATGAGGCGTCACTACGAAGAACAAAAGTCTTATCAGAAGTAGGTAGCCTTAAGATAGGGGGAGATGAGAATAAAGTTTTAATCTGGTCCAATGAAGACTGGCATTCTTGGGACCAGTGCACCATATTAGGAGACCCTTTCTTCAGTAGGGTTGAAAGAGGTGCCATAATAGAAGATAAATTTTGAATAAATCTTCCGTAGAATTGTATCAAAGCTAAGAGACTGCGTACTTGCTTTTTCGTCTTAGGGATAGAAATGTTTAGTATCTTAGAAATGTTATGGTCCTCTGTCTTCAAGCGACCATTACCAACACGGTGACCAAGGAAAGAAATTTCACTATACCCAACATATCGGTCGGTTGGATCGGAGGGTTGATCAGTGAGTTAACAATTCACTATCGTAAAACAAGCTATTGTTACCGAAACAGAACCAGGCTCGACAGTAAACATGACTCACTCTAATATCTTGGGGGCTAAGGAGATTTTTAAAATTGGATACTGGAATGTAAGGACTATGTATCAAGACGGAAAATTGGAAGAAGTAATTAAAGAAATGGATAATTATAAGTTGGACTTATTGGGTGTCAGCGAGTGTAGATGGACGGGGAAGGGCATAAAATATATTTCAGAAGAAAAAAAGCAAATTATATACTCTGGTAGTAATGATAATCGTCACACAGAGGGAGTAGCCATCCTAATGACACAGAAAGCAGCAGCATCGCTTATCAGCTGGGTACCTATCAATGAGAGGCTAATATTAGCTAGATTTCAGACACGATTTTTCAAGCTCTCAATTGTACAATGTTATGCACCAACTAACGACGCTCTTGATACCACAAAAGATGACTTCTATGAAGCACTTCTAAGTACCATCAACACAATACCCAAGCATGACATAATAGCAGTCAGGGGTGATTTTAACGCCAAAGTAGGTGACAACAACGATGGAGTACAAAGATATCTCGGTACTCATGGCATAGGCTGTATGAATCAAAATGGCGAAAGACTTCTAGAACTTTGTGAAATATCAAACCTCGTTGTGGCAGACACCATCTTTCCACATAAGAATATCCACAAGATAACATGGAATTCACCTGATGGCAGAACTAAGAACCAGATAGATCACTTCTGCATAAGCGCTAAATTTCGCTCATCAGTTCAAGACGTCAGAGCATACAGAGGTGCAGAGATCGGAAGCGATCATAACCTCTGCATAGCTAAATTGAGAATTAAACTGAAGAAGTTATACCAACAGAATAAAAATAGAAGAATAGATGTACACAGACTGCAATCAAATGATATAAAGGAGGAATATAATGTCAAAATGAACAACTATTTCGATGCTTTAGGCAAAATTGACAACGATATCACCACCAAGACAATCGATACTAAATGGGAACAACTGAGAACAGCAATGACAGAAGCAGCAGTAGCGACCACCGGATACCTAGTACATAAAAAGAAAAAATGGATGAGAGAAGATACTTGGGATAAAATACAAGAAAGGAAAACAGCAAAACTTAAACTACTAGCGGCAAGTACACATAATGCAGTTGAATCTTGCAAACTATCTTATAACTTGTTAAATAAA
Source organism: Oreohelix idahoensis (assembly GCA_024509875.1). NCBI lineage: Eukaryota > Metazoa > Mollusca > Gastropoda > Stylommatophora > Oreohelicidae > Oreohelix > Oreohelix idahoensis. The sequence goes on from JAMPIV010012166.1 coordinate 121,701, forward strand.
GAAGTGAAGACAAAAACTCGAAGAGATAAAAGACATTTCATCAATGAACTGGCCGTAGAAGCTGAAAATGCTGCAAGAACTGGTAATAGTAGGTGCCTTTATCAAATTACAAAACAACTATGTCACCAGCCTACTGCTATGGAAACACCTGTTAAAGGTAAATTAGGGAATTCAATACCAACAGAAAAAGAACAAATGAAGAGATGGGCTGAGCACTTCATGGAGGTGCTAAACAGACCACCACCAACAGTAACACCTGATTTTAATAATGAAACACTCACAACCACCTTGCCAATAACTTGCGATGAATTCACGCTGGACGAGATCAAACAAGCCGTTAAAAGATTAAAAAATTTTAAAGCTGCTGGAGTTGACGAAATTTCAGGGGAAATGATTAAAGCAGTTAATGACAACAACCTCTTGAGAATTTTAGATATTATAAATGAAGTATGGAGAGAAGAACAACCACCACAACAATGGAAAGACAGTATTATTGTAAAGTTACCGAAGAAAGGTGATCTATCAGACTGTAATAACTGGCGTGGTATATCTCTATTATCAGTACCTGGAAAATTATTATGTTGCATGATGTTAGAAAGACTTAAATTGCATGCTGACGGAAAGATCAGAGAAGAACAAGCGGGTTTCAGGCCGAAACGATCATGTATTGATCAAATATTCACACTAAGAACAATTATAGAAGAATCAGTGGAAAGGCAATCGCCACTTATTATCACCTTCGTCGATTTTCAAAAAGCCTTTGATAGTCTACACCGCCCATCATTGTGGAAGATACTTACAATCTATGGTTTTCCAACAAAATATGTGAATATAATCAAAGCGCTATATGACAATGCAAGATGTTGTGTTAGAACAAATAAAGGGAATACAGAATGGTTTACAGTAGAAACAGGGGTTAAACAAGGCTGTATTATGTCACCACTACTTTTTGGAATAGCTATTGATTGGGTTATGAGAAACTATACCCACAATGAACAATTGGGTATAAAATGGACAAATGGAAAATTCCTGGGGGACCTGGATTTCGCAGATGATGTAGCATTCTTAAGTTCAACACCAAGACAATCCCAAGAAGCAATAAATAATTTGTGTCATCTCTCGGTTAAAATAGGTCTCCAAATAAATGCCTCTAAAACTAAAGCTATGAACTTTTCTAACGAGACCTTTGATATCATCTTGAACGGGGAAAAACTACAGAAAGTTGAAAGTTTCAATTATTTAGGCAGTAAAATGACTCAGGATGGTGACACAACAAGAGAAATCCATACTAGAATTGCTTTGGCAGCTAGCGCCTTCAATAGATTATCTAACATTTGGAAATTACGATCATTGAATATACATACCAAGCTTCGTCTGTTTAATTCAAATGTTATCTCAGTGTTAACATACGGCTGTGAGAGTTGGAAAATAACAAAATCATTGGAGAACAAGCTGAATACATTCGAGAACAAATGTCTTAGAAAACTCATGAACATCAGTTGGAAAGAATTCAAGACTAATCGACAAATAAGAGAAGACTCTAGGCAGAAATATGTCTCCGACTATATAAGGAAAAGACGATGGTCATATATCGGTCACGTCCTACGAATGCAAAACAACAGAATACCACTACAGGCGCTCACTTGGGTTCCTGAGGGTAAGAGGAAAAAAGGAAGACCAAAAGAAACACTCAGAAGAACAATAATAAGAGAAGGAAGAACGTTGGGCCTAAATAATGTGCAAGAGCTAAGAGGAGTGGCGTCACAACGAACAACCTGGAGAGCACTGGTTTCTGCCTTATGCGCCGTGTTTGGTGCTTAAAGAATTTATTATTATTATTAACATAGGCTTTAGAGGGTTTTGCAGTCAAATTATGTTCACGTAAAGTAGACAGTAATTCGTATAAACCCAAATAGTGATCTTCCCAAGAATCACTGAAGAGACAGATATCGTCCAAGTATGCAATGACATCTGAACGATATGATAGAATTCGACGCATCATGCGTACGAAAGTAGCTGGGGCATTCATAAGGCCGAAAGGCATGAAATTCCATTGGAATAAACCCCTAGGTGTTGAGAAAGCAGTGAGAGGTTTGGCTCGTTCAGTTAGCGGAACTTGCCAATAACCTTTAGACAAGTCGAGTTTGGTAAAGAATTTAGAATTAGAGAGTCTATTAAGTAGCTCTTCTAATAGAGGCATCGGTTCAGCATCGAACTTCGTGACTTGGTTCAATTTGCGATAATCGACGCAAATGCGTATGTTCTTATCTTTCTTCCGAACAATAACCATGGACGAAGAGTATGCTGAAGTGGATGAATCAATAATTTTCAAACGAATCATTTCATCCAATTCTTTCTCGACCTGTGTCTGAAAGTGAATAGGAATAGGGTAAGGTCTAACCCTGATAGGGTTATTGTCAGTAAGTATTATGTCATGTTCAATGACATCAGTGTGTCCAGGAATGTCAGTAAGGACATCCTGAAATGTTTGTAGCATAGAAAAGACTTGTCGCTGTTCTTCCATAGATAAATTAGAAGAAACAGTAACATTTTTCCATGATTCCGTGGAATGAAGTGGAATCATAGGAAGAGGAAGATTAACATCAGAGAAAGTAGTTTCCTCATCCTGTATAACAGACAGGGATGAGTACTGACCATGAGGGACTTGAGAATCGTCCACTGCATGGAAAATAGGCAGCAAATAGTCTGGTCGCTCATGAAATTCTGTAAGCATGTTTATATGGAAGGTTTTATGCTTCCCATCAATATCGACAACATAGTCGACATCGGAAATTCTTGAGACTATAGAATATGGACCTTTCCATGCAATAAGAAGTCTGTTTTCCCTACAAGGTAGCAAAACAAATGCCTTATCGCCAGGACAAAGTTGTCGTAGGCATCTATTCTTATTAGCAAATTGTCTTGCTTTCTCTTTAGCAAATTCGGAGGAGGAAGTTGCTAGTTTGCATGCTTCGATAATCTTTTGCCTGAGAGCAATGACATGCTCATAAGAAGATTGAGTATCATTGTCAATATTATCGGCGGTTATAAGTTCATGAAGTAGAGACATAGGGCCGCGCGGTCGCGCGCCAAAGACAAGTTCAAAAGGAGAAAATCCTGTATGTTCGTTTGGGACCTCTCTATATGCAAAGAGAGCCGCGGGTAAAACCCTATCCCAATCCTGAGGATGATTCTCAGTTATCTTCCCAAGTAAGTTTTTGAGTGTTCTATTGAGACGTTCAACCAACCCATTAGCCATTGGGTGATAGATACTACTTAGAGATCTCTTAATATGTAGAGTAGACATTACCTATGACATAGTGTCTGATATTAATTGAGTGCCATGGTCTGACAATATTTCTCCGGGAAAACCCAGACGATAAAATATTAGCCAAAGAGCGTCTGCGATATCAGCAGTAGAGATGCTCTTAAGAGGTATAGCCTCTGGCCAACGAGTGCACATGTCAACGCATGTTAGAATAAACTGATGTCCTCTGGCCGACTTGATCTTAAAAGGACAATAATATCTATAGCCATCTTTTGAAACGGCCGAATAGGAATGTCTGCAGCTTGTATAGGTGCAGCATGTCGTGGACCTCTCGATTTGACCTCTTGACATGTTTTGCAAGAACGACAATAAATCTTTATATCCTTATTGACAAATGGCCAGAAGAAAGCCGCAAGGATTATAGATCTAGTGCGGGAAAAACCCATATGTTTGGCACACTGAGAGTCGTGTGCATGTTGCAAGATTTAGACTCTCATATTCTTGGGCACGAGAATTTGTGAATGCATAGACGTAGTTGAGTCTTGTACCATGCGCACAAGTACTCCATTCTTCATAGTAATCCAGGATTTGCTATTTGTGTTTTGATTTGGATCACCTTTTTTTGCCATAATGAAGAATTTTTTTTAAAGACGGATCATCTTCTTGCATTTTTATAAAAGTGTTACGCGAAATCATCATGTTATCATCTTGGGTATGCACTTTATTATCTTCACTCGTTGAAGATTGGGGCATATTCAGAGCTTGTGCTCTTGTGACAACTGCATTGGCAGATTGGATATTTTGATCCTCCCAGGCAGCTATATGCTGTGGGGTACATTCTGTAACACCGTGGATACGACCGATTGTAAGATCAGCAATAGGGTTCGGTAGAAGACACGCGTGGACATCTCCCGTAAAAAAGGGAGTAGCAATGTGAATGATAGCAGTATGATACTTTTCTACAGTACCACCAAATGTTACACATTTGACTACTTTTCCCGTGGCACATGATTGATCTACAAGGGATTGTCTAACTCCGATAGTAGTACATCCCGAATAGAAAAGGACTGAGACTTGGCTATTATTCACTAGCCCTTTATTTAAGAGAAGAGATCCTCTCCCGTCATGCGCAGCTGTGGCAGGTAGAGCGAGCAGAGGATGACCACAACTTAAAGTAGAAATAGGAGTAGGTTCAAATAGTGTTGTGCATTGGGGGCATTGAGATGCTCTCCCAAAGTCAAAAGCAGAGCATGTGATAGCACTAGACTTATCTTTAGGTTCATTACCAGTAACCTGTGACTCTTGTTGAGCACTGTTACCATGCCGACACGATTTATTATTATTGTGTCGCCCTCTACCACGACTGCTATTTCTTTTATAACTATTGTTATCTGACCTATTGCTATTATTGTTTTGGCTTGCGCCACAATTTTTACAATCATGATTGTCATTTTCTTTTTGATGAGAATATTTCCCATATTGATATTGTTGTCTCCTAGGATAAGGAGGATAGTTTTTATTATAACTTCCCTTACGAAAGTTTCTATAATTGTTTGATCCATAATAACGAGGACTGTCAGATCTCCTCCAGTTCTTTGAAGAACTATTACCATATGGATCACCCTGATCCTGTTCAAAGTTACGCCTACTTTTCTTATCAAAGTTGCGTTGGCCACCCTGAAATTTATTACCAAAGTTAGGACCATATGGTGTAGCAGAAGCTACGGGCAAGCCTTCTTTAACTTTAGAATTGCTTATGGTTTGCTGTGGGTGCGCAGTGACATACTGGCAACAATATTGTTCCATATCTTTTATGTCTTTAGGTTTACGTTCATGTATAAAGGCAAGAAAGGACTCGTTGACTGATGACATTACTTTATCTCTAAGTAATAAGTCTACCAGTGCTTCATATGTTTTAGCCGTCCCAGACAGCTCAATCCACCTGAGAAAGTAAGACGTATCTTTGTAATAAAGTCTGAGAACTCTACACCATTCTCTGGTAATATAGTCTTAAGCCGAAGACGATAATCGTCTTCTTTAAGTTGGTATCTTTTCAATAAAGCTGCTCTAACAACTTCATAGTTAGTCTTATCAGGTTCTTCTATTGACATTATAATATTTAATGGTTCACCTGTAAGTATTTCTAACAGTTGTCCGACATAATGCTCTTTATCTACCTTATGCATTTCGCATGTCAGTTGGAATCTATCGAGATAGAATGTTATGTCGTCCTTTGCAGCATTGAAAGCAGGTAATTTGATCTTATAAGAATTCTCCTTCGTCTTACCAGAAGTTGCCTGAGAACTACCCATATTAATCACTTTTGCTTTCTCTATCTCCAAAGCTAAGAGTTTTTCTTCATGTTCCATCCTTGCTTTTTCCTTTCTCTCCTCAGCTTCTATCTGAAGTTTTTTCTCATCAAATTCTCTTTGTTGCTGAAGTTTTTTCTCTTCAAATTTAGCTTGAAGTTTTTTCTCTTCAAATTCTCTTTGTTGCTGAAGTTTTGTATCCTCCTTTTCTCATTTTTGTTGAATTCTTTTCTCCTCCACTTGCGCTTGAAGTTTTCTCTCTTCAAACCTTTTTTCTTCAGCTTCCTTCTCTGCTTTTTGCGCCTTGTCATATTGAGCAAGGGCAAACTCTTCCAATTTATCGCCAGATTTGCCCAGGGTTATACCCTGTTGGATAAAATAATCCAATGTAGACATTCTGTCTAATATTGTGTTATAACCACCTGAAATAACAATACAATTTATATACCAACCTCAGTTGGGACAAGTCTTTGGCAAAGACTTTGTATGGTTACCTTGTTTATAATGTAACAAATAATCACTTAAGTACCTGTGGAAAATAATACCTTTATATCCCAATCACTGTGGGGACAAGTCTTTTTTATAAAGAACTTGCATATGTATTTCACCTTGTTTCAATCTTTGTGGATAACAAGTCTTTTAGCAAAGAACTTGTATAAACATCTTTATAATAATACCACCATCAATCAATTTTATCCTAAGTGTACTAAATATGATCAACTATATATAGATCAAATATATATAGAAATCACAAAGTATGTGATGATAACTGCAAAAAAAACTATCACAAATCAACGACGTCACAGTGTATAAACATAAAGTTGTAAAAAACTAAACGAAAGAAAGAGGAGGTGGACAGATACAAACAAATCAAAACAAAATTAAAGAACAGAAAAAATATAACAAAAACAACGATAAGTACAGCTCGTCACAACTAAACGAAAATAGCAACAAATGCCGCTAGCAAATTCCGGTAAGGGAAATTTGCACAGTCTCTGCAGAACGCTAATATAGGTCCTCTGCTACGTGGAATCTCCTATATTAGACACCACTTAACCTGAAACCCGCTGAAAATAAACATAGAAATGACACATAAACAACATGTAACACAACAAGAAATATGTAAACAATGGTTGTGTAATGCGAAGGCTTAATTACACACTATAATGGCACAAATCACCAAAAAAAACATGCCACTTAACTTATGATGCACTCCTATCGTCTACGAACAATGAAGAGGTACAGTATTCAGCATTCTAAGATCGCAAAGATCCAACGCTGAAAAGAGCTTTCTGTACTTGCTTCTAACAACAACAATGCTCCAGAACTTGGACTTGACAACAACAGCAGCGACAATGGTAACGACACTCGACCTTCTGAACTGCAACAGTGACAATGGGAACGGTACTTGACCTTCTAGACAGCAGCAGAGACTTGACCTTCTAAACAGCAGCTGACAGTTGAAAATAGAGCCAATAGCCCCATCTAGCTGGTTCCACCACATTGATGAGGTGTTATTCTGCCCATCACATAGATATCTTCATAAAGTAGATGACTGTTTACTTGTTTGACAGTCATAAAGGGTACAGCACTGTGTATATGAGTGTAGAGGTCAGGTCAACCCAAGCAGTGCAGTACAAGAGAATGTAGGTCAGCCTGTTTCAGTTATGTTGAAGCGCTGGCAAAGTGCAGTGTTGACATGGAGTGAGAGTGTAGAGATGACATACGCGAATGGGTGTACAGTTCTAAACATTGGCTCAGCACTCACTCTAGTACAAGTATAAGTCAGTGAAGTTTGGAACAGCAACTGACTTTTCACAAGCTTTAATGTAGTACGCTACAACAAGACGACGATATCCGGACATGATCATATAACAAGATTCAGGAACATGTAGACATGACGATAGTACATGGATAGCATCATATTTCACAAGTCAGTAAGCTGGGCCTAAGCACGATTGTTGATCACAATCTAAGTTCCCTTCCAAACAAGCCTCAGCAAAAATACCCCGCATTGCTCGCGGGTGTTGATACACGAGTTAACCAACTCTTTCCTGACATGAGTTCATCAGTTGTGTTGCTTGCATGCAACAGGCCTTAAGGTAGCAGGCCTATAAGTTTAACTAGCCACTGTGACCGGCAAACAAGGTGGGTCAGACCTTGTCCATAATATATTATCGCTGAAACAGCGGGATGCATCAAAATGCAATGCTTCCTGGGCGTACACAAGCCCTAAGCTAATAAAGTCAGCCTAAATTAAGAGCTTAACTCACGTAGACTGTTAGATTCTTTCCCACCCTGGGAAAAGTCAATGAGCTGACAAATATATGTGGTACGGGACTCTGATAGGCAAGGAGAATAACAAAATGTCCATTTACCTTGATAGACCTTCAGAATGCACTAATAACACACACACACACGTCTCCTAGACGTTTGAAATATATCACTATCATCGGGGAATATCTTCAAATACTTCTAAGTCCATCCACAGAGGTTTTCCATTTCCCCAGGCATGAAGCCGAAAACACAAAGACGTCGAAACACGTCTTAACCCTCTGACATTTTTCGCTCGACTTCTAGATCGGAAGTCTCGCTTAACCCTCTGGACATACGCGCATGCGCCGTAGACGCTACACTTCCTTGAGCTAAACTCAGGGGCAATGTTTCAATACATTCCTGGTAAAGACTGACCATTGAAGCCTTATATGGTCATGAATTAAGACCTAAGCTCTAGTTGCAAACATTCTTAGAAAAGCTAGCCATTGTAGCCAAATATGGACATGCAACCAGACCTCGGTTCTAATTTTAAACCGGTAAGTTGAAACCAGTGGACAGACAACCACTGTTAAATACACCTCCCAGAAAAATCCTGGGTGATATCCCTTAGGTCAGGAATCAAGATTAATATCTACAAAATAGACATTTACACTAAAGCAGAATATTATACGCAGCGAGAAACTGCACGCAACATATATATATATATATATATATATATATATATATATATATACATATATATATATATATATATATATATATATATATATATATATATATATATATATATATATGTTTGATGTTGTAAAGTTTAAATTGATAATAAACTAAACAAAACCTTAATTTAGTGTGTGTTGGTCAAACCCCTTCCCATATCTGTTATCCATAGTTTTTTTACGTCTCTGCGTATTCGTCACATAAGTGTGTGTGTATGCGGGTGCAGTGAAACTTATATTTGATATAAGGAGAGAAAGTTCGTCTGATTAAAATGTAGTCGTGTAGATAGGCTGGATTAGAGAAACTACTCACTCCAGAGACTGATCTTATTCTTACACTATCACCTCGTGAAAATCTATTTTCTTACACCTTTATTCTCACATATTTACCACTATCACCTCTACTCAGACCGGACCTAAAATATCTCTAAACATCTCTTTAAAAAATTTACAAACTTAAACTACATCACACAGTGATGATAATTTTCAAATAAATAATTATTTATTTTTTTAAAACCTTGTTAAAACCTAAATGATTATTAAATCTGTTATTAACACATATACAAATTTAACGTCGATTAATTCATTTTGAATGTACTGCATGTTTATCTCAGTAAATTTACTAAATACACTCTAAACAGAGCTATTAAATAAAAATAAGAGGAAATTCGCTGAAGTAACTCAGCTGGGGGCTTGAACGAGATTAAACTATCATTGCATAAATCTTCATAAAAGGCGGCAGATCAGATATAAGTTAACAATTCCCCTGCCCAACGCAGCATTGTTCTTGACTTGTGAAATATCTTATGGATACTGCCTTGAGATAGAAGTTTTATTATCCTTCTATCTACAACTCTGCCAAGAGTAATCTTGTGCGAAGGTGAACACCTTTGAAGACCCATATTAGATACTCTTGCGTTTTGGCCACTTAAGACCATTACTGCAAAGCAGGGGAGGAAATTCCGTTCTTTTCTTCAAAAGAAGTTGGACAACCGCGCTGAAACCCCGATCTACTAAACACGATGTTGGAAATGCAATACAGAACATCTTAACCTTTCCCCACACTGTCCGAAAGCGTTCAGAGATTTATTTCTGTAACCAAAAGTCGTGATATGGTTTTTTTAACATTATTTAACATCTTTAACAGTGTCATTTTGTAGAGATTTCAGTTCCACTTCCACCCTTCCTAGTTCCTCACTGCACGTGTCCAGGAATGGATTTATTATCCAGTTTGGAATAGTGATCACAAGAAGATCCTGAAACCTCTGAGACATGTCTTTTTGCAGTACACGGCTGTTTGCGCCTTCTAAAAAGTTGCTACTTTAGTTTCGCGCCTTTTCACCTGACCTGAAGGCAATAAATCTTGTTAACCGGCAAACACGGGGATCGTTTACGTTGGCGGGAAATATCAGCTGACTTTGGCGTGAAAAAGCGTAAAATATGAACTAGTTTAAGCGCATTCATAATAATTGCAGGACTAAAGTAATTAATTAGAAAATAACTTCATGCAAAATACTATCGCTACATGGATTTTCGTTGTTTTTTTTCTTCATATTATTTGCTTTGTAGCAGCCGTTATAAAACAGCATCATCATTTGAGGACAATATTACCGAGGGTAACGGACTTTCTAATTAAATATCTTAAACTCTAAACAGCGTAGACAGTTTTAAATTATACAAAAATGTTGAAGAGAAATGAAAGATTTTCTCCACCTAATTTCATCTTTGTAGCACGCCGCGTTAATGTAAGGTAGTGTCACGTGCTCTGAATTATGAGTGTGTCGCATATAGATGGTAAACAACACTAGGGGTATGAATAACGCGACGCCACTTGTACAGCTCCATGACATTTAATAGAACATTCACATAAGTCCTGAACATCAATAATATCGTCACGCGTGCATTACATCACACTCAGACTGACAATGCCTGTAGGAAATAACTTTTAACTACAATTCCATGGACTGGCTGACACACTAACAATACACACAACACGTTTCTATGTGCGGCATTCAATTCTCGCACGAATCCATTCACCGACCATGTGTAAATCACTTATCCCAAGTAATTGGCAGCATGCAACATCACCATATAAATTCTACTCCAATATAGCTACAAGGCGGACAATACTCAACGCCTTACTCCACCGTAGCTCCAAAGGCGGAGCCAGCTCGTCGCCTTAATATGTTCTCCACGAACATTACCCAAAGTTCCTCCAGAACACTCCTAGGCGGGAAGACATCGCATAAACAACAATATGTAAGACATAATCACCATATTCCTAATCACTATATCATTATCTTAACTGTCACAAAATACGAGCGCCCAGCTCGACCACAAATCACAGCCTCAAGTGCACAGCTCGGCTATCAAGCACAGACTCCCTAGTCACATTCGGGTACTCTCTCAGCCACCCAGACTTGTTCACCAAACACGCTTTCTCCATGCGCATGCACAAGTCATAACATACTGACATAAAGTCAGACATAAACTCAATCGCTGAGTTAAACTTAACAAATATTGACAACCTCAATGACCCTTACTTCCACTCATTCCATCATCCGCCCATGAAACCTGCTCTGTCACATCTACCGCCCTCTCCAGAGGGAAAACGGAGTTTTCCACAGAAGAATTGGGCACATACCACAGAATGCATCATGTATCAACTCGTGATTGGATACAAACATATCATCTCACTGAAGAAGTTGTCAAATTTCTGTGACTGGATTATTTACACAAAACTTCAATGGGTGAGTCACACTCTAACCCATACCACAGTTCTCTATAATACTTCCTAATCACATGAAGCAAATGCTTATAATAATAATGTCCTACCGTTCCAACAAATTAAAACAAACGATATAGGTGTATGCAATTACATAAGTCTTGAAACATTCTTGCATACCCATCAGCTGTTTATCCTCATCAAAATACATCACAGAAAGAAAATCATCCACAATTTCTTATGATACCTGTTACAAAAATGTTCTACATCTTATTGTGAAAAATGTTAAGTCTCATACACAGCAGTACCCTAGGTACACTACAAGAATTAAAATTTAAACAACAAACCATGTTGCTCTATCACACTGCATCATTATGTCGTATAACAATAACCAAAAAACGTATAACAATCCCAGATGTCATATTTATAATGTAAGTCCTATAACATTTAACGCATTCCATTATTCAATGAATAATCCACAATTTTTTAACAAGGTTTCACTGAATGGTGTAATTTACTTAGTATTCAACACCAAAGCTTTTACTTCTTACTAATCCATTATTAAAAGATCGAATTTCCTTCACTACGATCAGTTTAATTCACAAAGATAAATCTACCAATTTTTCTCATATTCCTTAAGTTCTCGAATCCAAAACCTTGCTTGGTCAAAATTGTATCTGTGAAGTTCTAGCAGATACTGATAACTCTTGCTCCACTGCTTCCTAAATTTCAACGACTATGCTCATTTCAAGATTGAGTTTTCCGGCTACTTGACTCTCTTAGGAAAACAAAGTTGATAATAATAATAATCATCTCATCTCAACCCATAACCCGTCATGGGTCGTAGGGGTGCCATGGTGGAAGCATCAGCAGACAGGGTCCTCCACTGCTCTCTATTCTCAGCAATGCGTACAAGTGTGGAGAAACCGTGTCCTGCCCATTCTTTGATGTTATCAGCCCAGGATTTTCTTTGCCTTCCTCTTCTCCGTTTACCTTCGACTGTTCCCTGGAGGATCGTTATCGAAAGGGAGTCATGACGAGTTACATGCCCAAACCAGGCAAGCTTTCGACGTTTCACTATTGACAAAAGTGGTTCTTGATGGCCTGCATAGGTGTTTATCTTCTCTCTAACATAGACATTTGTTTTGTGCTCTTTATAGCAAATGCGCAAAATTCTTCTATAACATTTATGCTCGAAAGCCTGAATCCTTCGCTCCGTATCTGCAGTGAGTGTCCAGCCCTCACACCCATACAAGAGAATAGATAATACAAGTGATTTGTATAATTTGATCTTCACAGGAAAACTGATGTTACTTTTCCAGATCACATTCAACCTTGTCATGGCAGCTGAGGCCATCTCAAGTCTTGTCTTGATTTCTTTATTTGATCTTCCATCACTACATATAGTGGACCCGAGATATTTAAAGGTGTTAACTTCTTCTAACGTTTGCCCATTTAACGTAATGTTGGTCGGAACATGTTTCTTATGGCTATTCACCAATATCTTGCTTTTTTCTATATTAATTTCCATCCCATATGTTCTTGTTACTTTCTCCAGTCTAGAGGTAAGGTCTTGAAGTTCTGATTCTGTTCCAGCTATCAGATCAATATCATCAGCAAAACGAAGATTACACAGAGGTCGGCCTCCAATCGATATGGTTGATTTATAATCGTAGAGAGCCTCCTGCATAATATGTTCTAGATAAATGTTAAAGAGCACTGGTGACAGGATACATCCCTGGCGAACTCCTACAGTTGTTTTGAAAAATTCTCCAATGTCATTGCTTGCAAATAAAAAACAGCACTGCTTGCGTCCTTGTATAGTGCTTCAATGATATCTATGATGTTGGTATCAAAATTGAATTTTCTCATTATTTGCCATAAACCTTCATGCCAGACTCGATCGAAGGCTTTTTGTGAAATCGATGAAGTTATGGTATAAATCATGTTGATGCTGGAGATGTTTTTCGATCAGTAATCTAATATTGAAGATTTGTTCTGAGGTACTTCTTTTTGGTCTAAAGCCAGCCTGTTCCTCTGACAAGATTTCTTCTGATTTCTGTTTTATTCTGTTCAAAAGTATTCTTAACATCACCTTACTTGGATGACTAATAAGGCTAATGGTTCTGTAGTTCTTGCACATTTTTAGATTTCCTTTCTTTGGAAGCGGTATTACTAATGACTGCGTCCATTCTTTTGGCCATTTTTTTTTTTGTACTCCATATCTTCTGGCAAATTGTTGTCATGATTTTTACTATATCTGGTCCTCCATATTTCAAGAGCTCTGGTGGTATATTATCCACACCCGGTGACTTCCCTCCTTTCATCGAACATATAGCCTCTTCCACTTCTTCCCGTAGTATTGCTGCATTTCCGAGTTCTCTGTTTTCGCACTTAATGTTGTTTAATATGCCTAAGTCAGTGTCAAGTTTACAGTTATATAATTCTTTACAATATTCTGTCCACCTTCTCATTACAGCTGTTTTTTCATTGAGCAGAGCCCCATTGCTATCTTCTATGACAGTTACCCTGGGCTGTTGGGGTTTTGATAGTCTTCTTAATGTGTCAAAAACTGCCTTGCTGTTACCTTTTATTAGCCCCGTATTAATGGACTCACATTGATCAGCTACCCATTTTTCTTTGGCCTGTTTCATTTTCTTTCTAATATTTTTTATTCACCATACTGTATTGCCATGCTGCTTCAGGAACCTCTTTCTTAACCTTTTTCATTTCTCGCCGTGTATCACATAACTTCAGAATTTCATCTGTAACCCATGGTTTGTTTATTTTCTTTCTTTTACCAAGTATTTCTGTTGCTGATTCAATGAGCACGTCTTTCATGTTCTCTGTGACTGAGTTGATATCATCCTCCAAAAAGTTGAGAGCTGCGAATTTTCCTGAAACAGTTGCCTCAAAGATTCCCGCGATTTCTGGATCTTTCAATTTGTCTAAATTGAATCTTAACTGAGAACATCTGTTTTGATTATAGTTCTTTTTGAGTTTAAGCTTGAGCGTCATCAATACCATGTCGTGATCACTACCAATGTCGGCGCCAGGAAAAGTCCTAGTCTTGGCTATAATAATAATAATAATAATAAATTCTTTAAGCGCCAAACACGGTGCATAAGGCAGAAACCAGTGCTCTCCAGGTTGTTCGTTGTGACGCCACTCCTCTTAGCTCTTGCACATTATTTAGGCCCAACGTTCTTCCTTCTCTTATTATTGTTCTTCTGAGTGTTTCTTTTGGTCTTCCTTTTTTCCTCTTACCCTCAGGAACCCAAGTGAGTGCCTGCAATGGTATTCTGTTGTTTTGCATTCGTAGGACATGACCGATATATGACCATCGTCTTTTCCTTATATAGTTGGAGACATATTTCTGCCTAGAGTCTTCTCTTATTTGTCGATTAGTCTTGAATTCTTTCCAACTGATGTTCATGAGTTTTCTAAGACATTTGTTCTCGAATGTATTCAGCTTGTTCTCCAATGATTTTGTTATTTTCCAACTCTCACAGCCGTATGTTAACACTGAGATAACATTTGAATTAAACAGACGAAGCTTGGTATGTATATTCAATTATCGTAATTTCGCAGATGATTTAGCATTCTTAAGTTCAACACCCAGACAATCCCAAGAAGCAGTAAATAATTTGTGTCATCTTTCGGTTAAAATAGGTCTCCAAATAAATGCCTCTAAAACTAAAGTTATGAACTTTTCTAACGGTACCTTTAATATCATCCTGAACGGGGAAAAACTACAGAAAGTTGAAAGTTTCAATTATTTAGGCAGTAAAATGACTCAGGATGGTGACACAACAAGAGAAATTCATACTAGAATTGCTTTGGCAGCTAGCGCCTTCAATAGATTATCTAACATTTGGAAATTACGATCATTGAAAGTTGATACCCACATTCTTATAACTCATTGTAATCCTTTCAGACAGAGGCATATCCCAAAAGTCTCATACATTACAATTTCAACACATGCTATACCAATTGCTATCATTAAGGGCATTGATTTAATCAAAAAGGTCATGCATTAAGCCATGACTGCATAAGTGTTGATATCTACAACTAATTACCATGAGACAGTTTCTTATTTAGCACACTGCTGATGCCCTACCCTCAACAACTATAACAATGTGCAATGTATGTAGTCAAATATCATGATCACAATAAATTAAACCGTGAACATTTCAAAATTTAAGTATGCAATATCATCTAAACTATATAACTATATACATCAGCAAAAAAAAATGCTCTCTGGCATCTGGTACTCTGTAAAGATCATCAAGGTATGAGATAACTTCGTAAAACCATTTATTCTTTAGACCCTGTCAGCAACTTGATGCCCGATCACCATGTCAAGATACTGTCAGTAGTGCTGTAGACCCTGTCAGCAATTGATGCCCGATCACCATGTCAAGACACTGTCAGTGGTGCCAAAATGAGATTCCAGTTGTGCCAATACAAGGCCGATCTATGCTAGCGGATACATCAATTCTGGAAATGAAATAATGATCCAGATTAGGAAAGCAAATTCGGCCAATTTCCAAAATGCATTCTTTCCTCTCATGAAACGTTATACTCTACTGTCCATACCACTCAAACATTCTGTTGCGGGATAAACATATATAATTAATGGACAGGGACATAAGCTCAGAGATAAATTTAACATAGCATGATCTTAACCCCACATACTGTGTCTTGACTACCAGGGTAATAGGTTTTCCCTTCCTTTCATAATTCCTCTATTGTACTACCTTCCATACAGATATCAACAATCTTACAGCATAATATATTCTACAGCCTCTAACACATCTCTGCAATTACTCCAGCAATTTCACCATCACTACAAAGATCACAAACGTATATGCAGATAACATAGTATCTTCAATAATGTGAAGAGATCATCCATGTCCCACTGATCTGATGGTAATGTCTTGATGGCCTTAAACATCAACAACTTCAGTGGCTCTCTCTCTACCTTTTGTTGTACCTTTCCTAATCAATTATTATGCAAGTATTAGCTCTAAGTGGACTGTAATTCCAGAACATTCTCCTTTGAGACCATCCATTACTGTCTTCTAAACCACTCTCTTTGCGGATTTAGTAGCTTCCATTACTGCTACTGTGGCTACAGATATGGTATCCTATATCTTAGCCTTATAACATTGCATTTCTGCAACTACAGGTACCTTCTCCAAATCTGTATCAGATTTAGTCTCATGTCGCTACTCCATAGCTTTCGCTTGATCTTTCAAAGCTTTGTATTGCTCTTTTAATCTTTCTTTTCCAGCCTCATACTGGTCTTCTAATTCTTCAGCTTGATCATCCCAACTATTCCCCAAAAGCAGTGAATTTCTCCTTCCATTGATCCGCCTCAAATTCATCATGACTACTATCATAGTATGCATTTTCCAATCTCTGCATAAGAGTGTTTAATTTTTCTGTTAATATTATACACTTTTCCTCGAAGGTTCCTTTTTTCCTGAATCAATTTATCTATCTCCAACTGATCTGTGTAAGACGATAAAGCACTGTCTTGAGTAGCACCTTCTTGAGATTTCTGACCTGACTCTGTATGTATGGATACTGGAACACGATCTGGTTCATCAGATACTTTTTCTTGCTTGCTCACCACTTTTGCTTGCTCCCTTTCTCTGTGTACTTTCGCCTTGTATTCCTCTCTCATTGCTGTCTCTTGCTCCTCTACTCTTTGTATTTCAGCCAAATATTTCTCCTCTATTACTTTGGCTTGGGACTCCATGCTATACCTTACTGCTAGCACTTCCTTCTCTCTCCGTTCCCTTGGAGTACTATATTTGGCCTTTATACTTTCAATATTACCATCATAACTATTCTACGGACTACGACTTATGGAGCTTGGAACACAAGAAGTATAAATGGGAAAGAAGAGGAGCTGACGGAAGAGATGAGGAAAGCAAAACTAGAAATCCTGGCTATAACGGAAACAAAGAAAAAAGGACAAGGAGTCATGGATCTCGATGGCAACACGCTGCTCTACAATGGTGTACCCACATCTGAAAGAGCTAAAGGGGGTGTGGGTTGCATTGTGGCAAAAAATCAAAAAGATAGTATCAAGGGATGGAACTTTGTCTCGGAGCGCATTATAGTTGTAAAACTAAAAGAAGGAGAAACCATAGTCAACCTGGTCATGGTGTATGGGCCAAATGAGGATGAGAGAGCAGAGGTCAAGGAGGAATTCTTCGAGCTGCTTCAAAGGACAGTGGATGACTGCCTAGATGAAGTTATCATGCTCAGAGATTTTAATGCCAGAGTTGGAAATGACCATGCTAGATGGGGTGGAGTTATCGGAAGATATGGAGAAGATACCCTCAATGACAATGGAAAGCGACTCCTTAGATTCTGCAGTGAGCAGAATCTAATCATTACAAACACAAAGTTCCCCCATAAGCGCATACATGCATACACTAGATGTGAACCAACAAAAATGAGAAGTCAGTGATCGACTATGCCATTGTTAGGAGAAGCTCATTCAAATATGTCCGGGATGCTAGAGTCTGGAGGGGGCCAGAGATTGAAAGTGATCACTACCTGCTTACAATCAAAAGAACAACTGGAAGAGTTGCTCAGCCTAGGAACTGCCCAACATCACGCAAGAAACCAAGTAAACGAGCGGGAGAAATGAGCATTAGGACCTACAAGCTGAGAGAGCAAGTAATTAAGACCAGATATCAGGGGCTTATTGCTGCAGCAGTGAGGAACACAGAAGAACGACCTGATGACTTGGAAACTCTCTGGAATAAATTCAAGGATATCATAAAGACAGCTGCTGCAGAAGCATGCGGTGAAGTCCGACTTGGGAACAAGAGAAAGAGGACACCTTGGTGGACAGAGGAAGTCAAAGAGAAAATAAGAGAGAAGAAAATGGCATGGAAACAATACTTAGGAGCTAAAAACACAACAGGACAGATGGAAAAATATAGAGAATATGTGACACTCAGAACAGAAGCAAAGAACAAAGTGCTAGCAGCAAAACAGAAGTCCTGGGAAGAATTTGGAGAAAAGCTAGAAAAAGATGCACAAGAAAACCAGAAATTGTTCTATAAGACCCTAAAGAACATGAGAAAGGAAAAACAATGCCCTCTCAAATTTATAAAGGACAAGCAAGGCAAATTGCTTACTGCCCCGAAGGAAGTAATGGAAAGATGGAAAGAATATTTCTCAGAACTCCTGGATGGTGAGCATGGTGAAGCATCAGAAATGATAACCATTAGCACAGAAGAGAAAACCAATGATGGTGAAGATGACATAAAGATGGAAGAACTGAAGGCAGAACTGGAGAAAATCAAGATGGGCAAAGCAGCAGGGCATGATGGTATAACACCAGAAATGGTTAAGTACATGGGAGCATCAGGCGACCTATTACTCTTAAGGGTTCTACAGGCAGCGTGGTACAACAAGACCATACCAAAGGATTGGGAGATTGCCATCATAACACCAATTTTCAAAAAGGGTGACAATCGACAATGTGGAAACCATAGAGGCATATCCCTTCTCAGTGTCCCTGGTAAAATCTACTCTAGAATCCTAGAGCAGAGACTCCGACGCCTAGCTGAGCCACAACTGGATGAGGTCCAGTGTGGATTCTGAGCGAACTGAAGTACTCAAGACCTAATCTTCACACTCAGACAGCTGAGTGAAAAGGCCCTTGAGTATAAGAGTGAGATCCATCTTTGTTTCTTAGATCTGGAAAAGGCGTTTGACAGGGTCCCCTGGAGCAAACTTTGGGATTGTTTGGCATGGAAGAACATTCTAGCACCTCTGATTCATGCTATACAGAGCTTCTACAAGTCTTGCAGAAATTATGTGAGAACAGCAAACCATAAGTCAGAAGAGTTCAGGAAAACCACTGATGTAAGACAAGGTGATATCCTGTCACCTTACCTTTTCATATTCCTCATGGACGATGTCATTAAGGCATGTAAGGAGAGAACAAGAAAGTATTCAGTGGGGTACTGGAAGATGAGACAGGTCTGTATTTCGGAGCTGACATTTGCTGATGATGTTGCCCTGATTGCTAAATCTGAAACACATCTCCAATTCAACCTGCAAGTCTGGAAGGAAGAGCTGGAGAAGAAAGGGATGGTCATAAGCAGCTCTAAAACAAAATCCATGGTGATATCACGAGAAGAAAGAAGACATCAGATTAAGCTGGGAGAACAGGTCCTGGGAGCAGGTCGACCACTTTAAATACCTCTGAGCTATTATTGACCGAAAGGGAGGCATCAAAGAAGAGTTGGCAACTCGAAAAGCAGCAGCTGGGAGACTTTTTCAGGCCATAAATCGAGGATTCCTCAGCAAGAGAGAGGTTGGTAAGAAAACAAAGATGGCTGTATACCGCTCCACCTATGTCCCAGTCTTGACATATGGATGCGAGTCATGGGCAATGACTACAACCCACAAAAGCCAGATCCAAACCTCAGAAATGAGATATCTGAGGAAGGTGGTTGAAGTAACAAGAAGAGACATGGTACGCAACCAGACGATACGTCAAGGCCTTAAATCCCACCCCCTGCAGACCCAAGTAGAACAGTCCCAGCTAAGATGGTTTGCCCATATCTGCAGAATGGGAGAAGATCGGCTACCACGACAAGCATGGGAAACAGAGAGCCAAGGATCCAGACCCCCAGGACGACCCAGAGTCCGCTGGGAGGACAACATTAGACAATCTTTGAAGGACCGAGGACTAGAATGGAACCAGGCCAGGAGGAAGACAGCCGATAGGATAGTCTGGCGCTCTCTCTTTCAAACCTCTACACCTCACGGTAGAAGGGGAACGACTAAGTAAGTAAGTAGTACTTTTCTGGATGAGTGTTTTTCTCCTCATTATTCCGTGGGCGAGTGTTTAAATTGCTCGCTTGGTCAGCGACCCATAGCTTGACTGCTTGCTTCAGGGCCAGCGAACCAGAGCTGACCAAGACCCTACTCCACTTCCACGTGGTGGTCCTGGAAACAGACTGCATCACTGCAGTCTGGCTGAAAGTAAGGATCGAAGAGGCAAGGCAAAGCCGGTCCCAAAAAATGCCGTACTGAAGTCGGATGTGTCGGCCGAAGGGCGCAGATACCGCAGCTCCGGTGTAAACAGACACAGCGCAACCAACTTCCTTTTCAGGACGAACGAGGAAGAAGAATATATCGGAAATCAAATTTATTGTCTTAAATTTATTACACTATATATCCTAATTATAACCCATCAATGTTTGAACGGGATATTTTGATTTTAAAAAAAGAGCTTTGAAGATTTAACTCTAATATGTGTTGAAGAGGGAACCTCGGTAGCATAGTGGTTAGTGCATTGGCTTCCTAGCTCAGTGGTCTATGGTTCGATCCCTAGTTGAGGTGGGATTTTTTTAGGCCACAAACGGCTCCTGAGTCGACCCAGCCCCAAATGGGTACTAGAGCAACTCTGGGAAGGTTAAGGCGGCCGGCGTGATGCTGACCACATCACTCCTAGTGTGCTGACGGTCAAGAAAATATGGGCCTAACACCATATTCCCAATATGCCTCAATGGGCGTGTAACGGGATCCTTTACCTTTTTTTAATGTGTTGAAGACAACCATTACAAGTACGCTATGCGATATAACGAATACTCCCGTCAGGGGAGGGCACTTTATACTTTAAAACGACCAAGTAATAGTCACTCCAGTTCTCATCACCGGTGTCATCTTTAGCTGGAGTGAAACGAAACTAGTTATGTTAAGCTGGGTAGATGTAAGAGTGGCGATATCTGGTTTTGAACTTGGTAACTCTGCATTGAGAAGCAAGCGTTGTAACTGTTAAGCTTGCTTGACTGTTTACATTTGAAGGCCGAAGGAGAAAGATACGCACTTCATTTTTTAATCTTTCCTTCATAAGTCTGAGAAAGAAGCCATTTATACTCCAAAAGGAACGATGCTCCAGAACTGTACGGAGATGAAGAAATATGAAGAAACAACACAAATAAAACAGGAACTAGATTATGAGGTATGATAGAATTTCAGAAAAGTGGATAAAGGCCGGCATGGTGTCTAAGTAAATATCGATATATTCGCCGTGTCGCTTTGGTAATTTAAAAACAAAAAAGTTAGTCTAGTAAAGGTTCTCTTTAGACTTTTATGTTATAGAGTGACAACTTCTTGTAATGTCGATACTTGCCTGCGATACATGACCAAGACAAGCATGAGTAGATGTTCTATAATATAAAAGTCTAAAGAGAACCTTAAACCAACCACATTTTTGAGCTTCTTCAAACTACAAAAAATAAAAAACACCAAGCACTGACCTTAACAGACACCCAGGTTGAAATGAAGAACAGTCGGCTGTCTTTTCAATACGGCTTGAAACAGAATTCATTGACGCAGTAACAAGGGGTTATGTTTAGGAATCCTAAACCTAATTCTAATGGTGTGTGTGACTTACTTGATTGGCATTGAAGAAGTTCCACTAGGCCTATACTTTATTTCATCCAAATCTAATACCTTGTTTCAAACTTTATAAAACAAGTATTAAAGTCCAACTAACTTTAAAGTATTGTGTACATCAACATGGTGGCAGGTGTATACTAATCTTGTATTTAAACTGAGTTAAGTATATTTGTAGGCCTATATATTTATTGAAACAAGAACTGAATGATCTGATATCTGATCACATCAACTGACATTTTCACTGAGAAAACTTCCTGCTATAGCTCTGTAATGATTTCCTCCTCTTATCTTAATGTTCACTATAATAGACTATTTGCAATCAATTTATTGATCTTATCTTCCTACTTATAACACTGTTTTCCTCTTGCACGTATGCCTACAACTTTTTATTTCATTATGGTTTTCAGCAAAATAGTAAGCCTCTGTATATTCTTGTATGATCAAAATATTTTGATTTCATTCATTATTTCTCTCTTTATTCCCAGCTGTTCTAGGATTGTTGTTACCTCTTGTCATGAGAATCACCTCATTCTTCTACGAGTATATATCCACATCTCAAGGGCCTCGACTCTTTGTCATTTTTACTTTGTGAGTGTGCCTCAATCTTTTATATATCCATCTTAAGACCCCCAATTCTTTCTTCCAATTGCTGGTACATTGTCTGTGTATCTACATCATACAGTAATTAAGACTATATTTAACATTTGATAATTCTCAGTTTTGATTTGTGAGTAAGTTGTTTAAATGTCAGTGTTTATCTCATGTTGTTGAATATAGTTTGGCCATTCCTATTCTCTTCTTGATTTCTGTTTCACAGCTGCCATCTTCTCTTATTATGTGTCAAGACATGGGAGACTCTTGACTTTTCCAGTATTTTCCCATTTATTCTTATCTTTAATGTTGGCTTACCATCTGCATTAACATTTTGTGTTTACTTGCTTCACTGTTTGCTTTCAGCTAGTAAAAATGTATCATCTGCATATCTAAGGTCTTTTATTGATATTTTACCGATGTTCATTTCTGGCATTTCCTGTATCTGTCTGAAAATTTTGATGTTAGATATTAAGTAGGCAGGGGGATAGTATGCATCCTTTAGTTACACCTCTTTTTATATTTATACAAGCACTTCACATGTCAAAAGATGGTCTGAAAATAAATTATGTTGGTCTCTTTCTGCGTCCACTAATTCTCTTGTGGTCACTTCATTTCTATTTTCCTTCTCAAGTAAATCAAAGACACACAAAGAGTGGCATGAAAGCATAGAAGCTTCATCTATGATGAGTAATGATGTTTCTGTGGCTATAAATATAAGATGGACATACTGTCTTTTTACAGTAGAAACTTAAATGCTTAATATAAATGGGGAAAATTCCATAAACTCTGTAAAGAAAAAACAGTGGCTCGTGAAATTTTAAGACTCCTATAAAGTAGGGGTAAAGTAGGAAGGCGAACATTCTCACAAAGTTATAATATCTCAGAAGGGAACTTGAGAATGGATTCTATTTCCTTGTGACATGTTGTCCCCCTATTATTCATTCTGAATATTACTGTTATTATTATTACATTGTGAAAAAACATAATGAAGGTGTAGCCATTATCTCAAAGAAAGGAATAGAAAGATCATTACTGGAATAGAAATCCATCAACAACAGACTGGTAAGAATAAAACTGAGGAGGAGATTCACCAACACCACAATAATACAATGATATGCGCCAACAAATGATAGCGATGAAGAGGTCAAGGACGAATTCTATCAACAGCTGCAAAAGGAAATTGAAACATCACCTAGATATGATCATATCATAGTAATGGGAGACCTCAATGTGAAAGTTGGTACACACAATACTTATAATGAAAGAGTAATGGGGAAGTGCGGCAGCAGAACAGTAAATGAGAATGGGGATAAACTAAAAAGTTTCTGCAGCATTAACAACTTGGTCGTTGGAGTAACACTGTTTCCACACACAAAATTCACAAATTAACATGGGAATCAGCAAACAGCCAGGACAGAAACCAGATAGACCACATTATGATCAATGGTAGATGGAATCATTCATTACAAGATGTGAAAGTAAGAAGAAGTGCAGATGTGGGAAGCGATCACCACTTAGTAGTAGCAAGATTGAAATTGAAACTCAGAACTGCTGGACCAATTGTCAATAAACAGAAAAAGTATGACATCAGCAAATTGAAGTACCCCCTTACCAGAAAAGCTTTTGTGGATGATATAAAGAAACAGTATCAAGTTGCCAAAAGCCAGGAAAAGACATTGACTGATGATGTTGACCAGAAATTCAACACCATTTCAACAATATATAAGGACAGCAACAAATCATGCTTGGGATTCCAGGAAAGGAAGAGACAAGATTGGATAACACCAGAAATGTTAAACACCATAGAGGAGAGAACAGAAATGAAAAGAAAGAAAATAGAAGCAAAGTCTCCCAGGTTAAAGCAATTATATAGTGAATGAACAGTCAGCTGGACAAGGAAGTAAAACATCAAACCCGAGTCAACAAAAGGAAATTCCTAGACGATCTTGCAAGACAGGCAGAAGAGGCAGCACTGAGAAATGAACAAAGCACAGTATATAAAATAACTTAAACCATCAGCAGAAAATGAGGTACAAACAATGTCACATTAGTAAGAGATCAGCAATGTAACCTCATCACCACAGCAAAGGGACAGGAAACAAGGTGGGCAGAGCATTTCAGAGAAACTCTAAACAAGGAAACACCTGAGATACAGTTGAATGTTCCTGAGGCTGAAAATGATCTAGGTGTTAATACAGACATTCCACGAAGGGAAGAAATCATCATGGCTTTCAAAGGGTTAAAGAAGGGAAAAGCTCCTGATCATGACAATTTAAATGCAGAACTATTTAAGACAGACTCTGAACTAGCAGCAGAACTATTACAACCACTATTTGCACAAGTCTGGAAAACAGGGACAACACCAACAGAGTGGAACAAAGGAATAATTGTCAAATTGCCCAAGAAGGGCGACCTTGCAGACTGCAACAACTGGAGAGGAATTACTCACCTCTCAGTTCCCAGTAAAATACTAGGCAGGATAATTATCCAAAAAATTTCAAAGCAGTAGACCACAAACTGAGGAAAGAACATGCAGGGTTCAGAAAGAACAGAAGATGTGCAGATCATATATTTACCCTCAGGAACATTATAGAGCAGTGCTTAGAATGGCAGAGAGAGCTGTACATGAATTTTGTTGATTTGAGAAGGCTTTTGACAGTATACATAGGGACAGTTTATGGAAAATAATGAGGGCTTATAGAATTTCAAGCTGCATAGTGTCCCATCATTAAAAGCCTCTATGCCAACTTTATGTGTAGTGTTGTGTAGAGCAACCTAACTTTTGAGGTGAAGACAGGAGTACGACAGGGATGCCCCTTATCAACCACTTTATTTTTAACTGTCATAGACTGGGTGATGCCCCACACAACAGAGGGCAGTCCAAGAGGAATAAGATGGACTACATTTTCTACATTGGAAGATCTGGAATATGCAGATGACATTGCACTACTCTCACATTCGCGTCAACACATCCAGGAAAAAACGAAAAGACTTAATAAGTATAGCCAGCAGGTGGGCTTGAACATCAATCTAAACAAGACAGAGGTGGTGATAGTCAGTGTAAGCAACCCTGAGCCCATAACAATAAGGAACCAGAAGCTGGAACAGACAGACACATTTACCTACCTAGGATGCATAGTAACACCAAATAGTGGAACAAGCAAAGACATAGATAACAAAATGAATAAAGCAAGAACAGCTTATGCTAGTCTAAACAACATCTGAAAGTCCTCTCAGTACAGCAAAAACACAATATTAAGATTGTATGAGAGCTGTGTATTTTCTATGCTTCTCTATGGTGTGGAATTCTGGGGAGTAACAGAGAAGGAAATGTCAAAATTGTCCTTTTTCCACACAATCTTCGCAAGAAAAATTAAGGCAAGATGTCATGACTTAAATTAAACTCTCCCATCTGTTGACACAATATTGATGCGTATCTCATATGAGTGTTCTACCATATCATTTACCTGGACACAGATAACGGTTTTACATGGCCCAGATCTCTCCCTGTCTAATCCCTTCTGGTCTGTTGAATAAAATACCATGAGGTGATCTAGATTAATAGACTTTGTCTGATATTCTGGGGTTTAAGCATCTGTGGTATTTACTCAATGACCATTAGTAGCACCTAGAAGTTTTAGTGAGTGAAATGCAGACAAACAACAGCCGAATAGACTGTATTGCAGCATGAATATAACTGACAAATAAAGAAAAGAGAGAGAAAAGGAAAGAGAGACGAATTTTGAGCTAGACAAATAGGCCACATTGCCACAAAAAGGTCATGACTAATTGAATGATAAAAGCTAGGCAACCAGTGCAAACAAGAAGACACTAAAGAGATATAAGAATACTGGCTTTAGAGAAGATTACTTGAAAATATCATGTGATGAGAACATGAAGAATTCAAGTATACTTGTACAAAATAAATCTTTTAACACGTAATGAGATATGCAGGAAATGTTGCTCTTATATTTTTACCACTGGGAATAAATATGAGGAGTGGAAACACAGAAAAAGAATGCAGCATATCTACAACAAGAAATTAGACATCAAGAATATTTGCTTGGATATCTACTGCAGCTTGCTAGAAAATGGATATTTCTCTATTATACTTACTTACTTAGTCGTTCCCCTTCTACCGTGAGGTGTAGAGGTTTGGAAGAGAGAACGCCAGACTATCCTATCGGCTGTCTTCCTCCTGGCCTGGAATAAATTTGAGCGATCAACTCACCAATACTTCATACCTAAGGGTCTTTTATATTTGCGCATGCGCCCTAATATAACCGTTGGGTTGAACGGAACGCGCCTCAAAAAATTATTTTATTGTAAAAAGGCAATTATGCTTATTTCTTTACCCTGATGAAATAAAGATTTTGTTCGTTCGTTCGTTCCATATTTCTCTAATATAATGTTTGCAATTAGCACCACTAAGTTTCTACATCATCTTCTACACCAGTAAAGATTTTAAAATGTTTGTAAGATATCAAACTTTGTTGTATATTTATGTGAAACAAGTTTTCTTTCCAGCCTCCAAGCAGTAGTCAAACACAGTTCCCATTTATGGATGAAAAACTGAAACTGGAGCAGGATTATAAAGTGAGATTTTAAATATCTTTTAAATTTAAACTCTTGTTACTGCTGGCATGGCAGTCATAGACTGGGTGATGAACCAGACAACAGAGGGCAGTCCAAGAGAGATAAGATGGACAACATTTTCTACACTGGAAGATATAGAATATGCAAATGACATTACACCATTCACATATTCACATCAACACATCCAAACAAACAAAAATAGACTAAATAAGTAAAGCCAGCAGGTGGGTCTGAACATCAATCTAAAGAACACAGAGGTCATGACACTCAGTGTGGGCAGTCCTGAACCCATAATGATAAGGAACCAGAAGCTGTACCAGATGGACACATTTACATACCTAGGATGCATAGTAACACCAGATGACTGAACAATCAAAGACATCAAAAACAGAATGAATAAAGCGAGAACAGCCTTTGCTAGTCTAAACGACATCTGGAAGTCCTCTCAGTACAGCACAAAGACCAATTTAAGATTATATGAGACTCTGTACTTTCTGTGCTCCTTTTGGTGTAGAACGCAGGGAGAGTAACAGAAAAAGAAGTGTCAAAATTGTCCTCTTTTCATACAATCTACCTAAGGAAAATTCCTTGAATCTTTTGGCTGAATACCATCACCAGCCAAGACCTGCTTACTTGGAGCAACCAAGAGGACATGCCTTGTCCAGTGGCTTTGTTACATTGCTTGTTCTCCTGTTTAGGGTTAAACTATTCAAATGTTCAATTGTTTATGTTACAGTGGAATTAAAGGCTTTGCGCCTCAGATAAAGATTCCCACTAATCTGTTGAGGCAAGTGAAAACCTTCGTCACCATGTTCTCTGACTCGTATTTTAGAGGCCATTACCACCACCACAAATGCACACTGTGTTATTGGACAGCATATCTTTTCAATGTCACAGTAAATACTCTTAAAATTATATCAATGACTGATGCAGCGTTTTCTAATCTTTAATGGTGAAGATTCGAGAACACACATTTTATTTGACAGTGAAAAACCATTTCATCTAAGCAATTCTATGGTGTGTCCATGGTCATCTTAGAGGTTGGAGCAAATTCTAAATTGTCTGTCTTTTGTATCAAGTCTTAAGCTTTCTAGTTAGTCGTGTCTTCAAGTACTGCTGTCAAGCGTTTGGGAATCCCTGATCTAAAATTCTAACATGTAAGTTCTATCACTGACGTTAATGTTCCTATTAAAATACCACATGCTTGAAGATCACTGATCTAAAGTCTCAATAGCAATCTATATTAAATGTAGTTGTTCTTGTTCAAAAGTGATTACGATACTTCAATGGTTCTTATCTGATAGACATCTGCAAGTTAAAAGTTATAATGGCACATTCCCATCCACTTTATTAAGTTTGAGAACCGCTATCTTAAAGTCTGCACAGTGATTAT
Source organism: Oreohelix idahoensis (assembly GCA_024509875.1). NCBI lineage: Eukaryota > Metazoa > Mollusca > Gastropoda > Stylommatophora > Oreohelicidae > Oreohelix > Oreohelix idahoensis. Next base: position 150,028 of record JAMPIV010012166.1, read on the forward strand.
GTCACTAGATTGTTCTCTTACTAAATGATCATTAATAAACCACAGCATAAAGTTGAGATTATTGGAAACTCCTAGAAAAATCTCTTGATGAACAGTAAGTTTGTTTTCATCTTATCTCACACCATCACTACTTATTGGAACGTAAAGGTTTGTTACCTCTTTATGCTTGAAACGTCTCACCAAAGATGTTGTAGGTAGTGCTGGAGGTTTTTGTTTCAGATGATGATGAACTACCGTAGTAATATCTGCTAATGACTCTATAAACATTCTTGATGAGCTCTTTGTTATATCTACTAGCTATTCCTAGCTCCTAATTTAGCACTTCAAGTCTTTACTTCTGCAGTCTACTTCTACATGGTTGTCTCCGAGCTCTCTCTGAAATATATAACAGTAATATATATATATATATATATGCTTACATTTTGCACCTGGCACCTGTTTTCTCTGCTGTTCTATGGGAAAGAGTCTGAAGTGTATGATCTCGTAATCCTGACAACAGAACAAATGCTGATTTCAGCACAAATCCGGTCTCTTCTCACATCCTAGTTAAGCAACCTAACTGTACTACTGCGAGTGTTCTCATGGACATAAGTCCGCTGTTTATAATTATAATTACATTCCTTTTCCTATAAGTGTGAGAAATAATGCTGCACACTTACATACATTTATAAGTTAGCTTTTGATATATTAAACTATATTTCATGTAAAGGCAATGCTGCAGGTAAAGCATGCAGTGATGTTGTCTTGCTCATTATTTCACTATTAACTCATTCCACCCTGGAGGTCTGGCACATTTTTGTTCCCCATCTCTAACCAAGGGGATGTAACTCTGTTTACCACAAGACATGTAATTTTTGAAAGCATATTTGAGCATGCAAATATTCACCAATTTCAATGAAATAAAAATGTTAGAAAGAAAAATGAACAAACTTTCAAGAAATGTATACATTTATATGACTTTAATGGTAATTTATTTTTAGAAAAATTAAAAAAAAACTGATTTCCAGTAGGAGTCTTGCACACCTTTAGTTTCCTGCCGAAGCTCAGCATATTTGTTTGTCTGTTCCACAAATAGTTTGATTATTGTAAAAGAAGAGGCTAGAATAGTCAAATGGTGAGCTATTTGGGTCCTGATTATGAAGAGCGCCTTGTGTTTCAGTTAATGCACCCATTTTGTCACTGACAGTGTTCAGCATGTCAAACCACTCCACTGCTTCTGTTTCACCAATGTTGTCACTAGTTTCACTGTTAATTGTTATCATCAAATAAATCCACTGCCTCATCATTTAAGTCAACATTGGACTCGTCTTCTTGCTTGTTATCATCGGGATCGCCATTATCAATCAATGAAAGGCCATTCTGCAATGGATTGTTGATAAAGGCCTCAGCACACCGCACACACTGGTCTGACTTCAAACGTCTATATAATCTGAACGAAACTACATAAAAACATTCGGTTTTAAATGAATCGAAAGTGAAACTTTATAGTTTTTTCCTGTTCTCGCTGGATATTGCTTGATATGAGAGTTCCGTTGCTAGACACTTACAAAAAGGGCCAGTCACTTTGTGTCACATCAGGGCGGAATGGGTAATGTCACATTTAGTCACAACAGGGCGGAATGAGTTAAATGTTAATTTTAATATTATAAATTACACATAGCTTTCCATCAGAGTAGTGCATGGTCACACCATCATAGCTGGCAGATGCTGGAGTTGGGTTGGCCACATCCTCAGAAGATACCCTTATGCCATCACATGAACAGCTATGCTATGGACCCTGAAGGAAAGTGAAAGAAAGGCCAACCAAAAATAATTTTTGACAGTCAGCAGTTAGAGATCAGAGAAGAAGAATACTGCCGACATACTAAATCTTCCTAATGTTGGCATCTACACCTTTTTGGGATCAGGTTGATCACAAATAGGGAATAGATTAAATGTTTCTAGTGATTCTCAGAATAATGTTGTTTTTTTTTATATTTAAGAATAAAACTCTTTATCTTCTGATGTCCTATTATGATTTTTTTTATGTGCTCCCACCAGTATGAAAGGAATATTGAAAATGGCGCCTCTGGTCTGGATGTCAGGGTGATAGAGGAACAAGATAATGAGGTTATATCTTAATTTTATTTTCTCATAACCCTCCACTCCCAAAGGAGCATAGGCCTTCAACAAACACATACCAAGTCCTCCTGTCACGTGCCATCATCTCAAGTTCTTTCCTCGTTCTTCTCATTATTTTCACATCGGTTTCCAGCTCTCTTCTCCATGTGCTTCTTGGTCTACCTCTGGACTGCCTTGTAATGCTATCAACAGGTTTCCTCAGTGTGTGTCTTATCCATCGCCATTGTCTTCTTCTCATCTCTTGTTCCACTGGCACTTGTCTGGTTCTTTTATTTACCTACATACATTTAATGGAGTTTAATTAAAGCAGATATTTAATTATTACATTTAATATTTAAGTATTAAGTTGTCTGTAATGTGTACAGCTTTGATCTTTCTTTGATGTGTACTTTAGTTTTACTGCCATAATTTAGTGTAAGATATCCTGCAATGGTCCATCACTCTTTCTTCTTAGGCTCCAAGTTATGGTGAGGCTACAGCTGCATTCAGTGGTGAAAAAATAAAACTGGAACCAAGTCATGAAGTGAGTAGTTTATTTGTTAATTATTTGAGTAAACTATCAGTGTGCTTTAGCTCACTCATTTATTGGACAGATCTACACTTGCAATTTTGTATATCTTCTCTTATCATAATCATGATGTCCTGTGAGGGTGGCTTATGTGATTATTTTCCTCCACAATCCATAAAAAGAACTAGTTCAATGTTATTGTTAATCAGAATTGACATCACTGAACTCTGGGCAAATCCATAGGAGATCAGTCTCCCTCAGCAAATGTCAAAGAGAATGAATGCTACTTGTTCCTGTTACACGTTGGTTGCGTACACACCAGCAATCTTAGCCTCGATGATTCTTCCATGCAGTTATTTTCTAATACAAAATCATTAATTGCCCTCAGTATTTCTCCCTTATCCATATCCATTGTGCTTTCAGTGAATGCTCTTGAAGCTAGTCTGTCAGCTCTTTCATTGTCGAGTAACCATAAACACCTGCATTACCATGACAATACATCCACACCAGTTCCTGAAGATTCTTCTATAGATGTTTTCATTCATGCCAGAGCCATCCACTTTGAACCTTCTGAAGCATGGATTGTGAGTCTAAAACAATAACCTTACTTATTCTACTTACTTAGTCAATCCTCTTCTGGGACCCAAAGACGCAGCAATAGAGAATGCAGTCAGTGACTCATAGCTTGACTGCTTGTGTCAGGGTCAACAAACCCCAAGACCCTACTCCACCTCCACGTGGTGGTCCTGGAAACAGGCTGCATCACTGCAGTCTGGCTGAGAGAGTAGGGATTGAAGAGGGAAGGCAAACCCGGTCCCAAAATATGCCGTGCTGAAGTCGGATGTGCCGGCCGAAAGGCACAGATACTGCAGCTCTGCTGTAAACAGACACAACGCAACCAACGTCCTTTTCAGGACGAACGAGAAAGAAGAAGAAATCCTCTTCTACCGTGAGGTGTAGATGTTTGTAAGAGAGAGTGACATACTATTCTTTGGCTGTCTTCCTCCTGGCTTGGTTCCATTCTAGTCCTTGGTCCATCAAAGATTGTCTAATATTGTCCTCCCAGCGGACTTTGGGTTTTCCTGGAGGTCTGAATCCCTGGCTTTTAGTTTCCCATGCTTGTCATGGTAGCTGATCTTCTCCCATTCTGCAGACATTGCCAAACCATCTCAGTTGGGACTGTTCTACTTGATTCTGCAGGGGTTGGGGTTTTAGGCCTTGATGTATCATCTGGTTGCGGACCATGTCTCTTCTTGTTACTTCAACCACCTTCCTCAGATACCTCATTTCTGAGGTGTGGATCTGGCTTTTGTGGGTTGTAGTCATAGCCCATGACTCGCATCCATACATCAAGACTGGGACATAGGTGGATCGGTATACAGCCATCTTTGTCTTCTTACCAACTTCTCTTTTGCTGAGGAATCCTCGATTTATGGCTTGATAATGTCTCCCAGCTGCTGCTCTTTGGGTAGCCAACTCTTCTTTGATGCCTCCCTTCCAGTCTATGACAGTTCCAAGGTATTTAAAGTGGTCGACCTGCTCCAGGACCTGCTCCAGGACCTGTTCTCCCAGCTTAATGTAATGTTTTCTTTCCTCTCGTGATATCACCATAGTTTTTGTTTTCGAGCTGCTTATAATCATCCCTCTCTTCTCCAGATTTGGGAATATGGCTTGTGTTGGTTATTACTTAAATGTATTCCACTCTATCCCTCGCTCTTGTTTAGTATTTCAAGGACTAAGACATATATGTGTTTAATATAAAATACCCTGTGTCATTGCCCCATATATGCGGTACAGAGAAAGTACATATAGCCGACACCTGTTCCTTTCATGGACAAGCTTTACGTGGATTCAAATAACTTCAATATGACTACTGCTTTCTTTGAGAACATTCAAGTGAACGTCTGAGAGTGTACGAAGAATAAGAAGAAGATGTACAAACAAGATATCACTAATATAATGGTTATGTCACTTGCAGTCATCATTACATACATCTTACCCAACATAGTGCACATTGTTATGCACAGAACCATGTAACTTGAATAAACATAAAATTTGCTCTAGGCACATACCGGCAATGAATTTCTTTATATTTTTTTAACAAACAGAAATTTTCATATTTGCCTACAGTGAATGCATTTGCATTAATAGAAGTGCTAATTTATTCCCACTTATCAGTATGTTCTTGCTTGTATGACTGAATTAAAATGAATAAAGGAAATATAAAAAAAAAAGTCTACCAGGAATCAAATGCAGATTGTTTTTTTAGAAGACACACATTCTCACCAGCAAAGTACCTTGATAAATGAGGTCTTTTTGTGTTTTTTTAACAATCTATGTATTGCCTTTCTCAGTCAATTGGTTGTTTGTGTTGTTAGGCAGGGACATGCTAAGAAAGTTAAAAAGGAACATAGACAAAATTTCTGCGTGTGCTCATTTCACTTACTTATTTAACTGTTTATCTTCTACTCTGGGGTGTATGCATGGAGGCATATCTGGAGTCATCCTGATATGACCACCAGTTATGCACAATGCTACAATATACGTACCGTACGTGGAAGTGAGCCTATGTCTATGAGGCTAATTACATCATTGACCCTTGAAATCATCCACACACTTCCAGGGATTCCCCCTGTTATGAAAGTTGTTGAGAACCCAGCATTGCTCTCTAAGCTTGAAGAAGTCACTTGAGCCCCAGTCGTAATTCTTTGGCTTTGACTTGGTTGACTGCATTCAGAAGGATCTCACTGTGGACTCAGTGATAGGCAGGGGAAGCTGAGAAGTGGCTCTGTGCAGGGCGTGAGAATTCCTTGGGAGAGCTCTGAACCAGAGTATGGTATTTTAGCTCTGCATAGTTGGAGAGACCCCTTGGATGCCAGAGAATGCAGAGTATTCCACACACTTCATACTCCTAGCTTGGGACCAGATGTGATGATCCTTTAAATGCAAGCCAAGCTGGAGAAACTGGAGCTCAAGACTTCAACTCAAAATGTTTCAGAATGGCAGAAAAGCCCAACATAAAGACTAGATCTACAGTGGAGATAACACCAAGGAGTCTTCAACTTGGTATTGGCTGCTAGAGAATGAGAAGCTCAGCAGCCCTACTTAAACAACAACAACAACAACAACAAACAACCCTGGGGTGTGTAGCTTTCTCAGAGAGCATCATACTCTCCTGTATGGCTGTCTTCCTCCTGGCCTTTGTCCAATTGAGTTTTCCATCCTGCAGAGATTGTCTAATGTTGTCCTCTCAGTGAACTTTGGGTCATCCTGAAGGTCTGGATCTTTGGCTCTTAGTTTCCTGTACTTTTCATGATAGCCGATCTTTTCTCATTCTGCAGACATGGCCAAACAATTGTAGTTGGGATTGTTCTAGTTGGGTCTGTGGGGGCTGGGTAAACCCATTTAAGTAAACTCATAATTGTTAAGGTGTTTTCAAGATCCCAGTTAAATATGCCTTCTTCAGTTTATTTTTTTTTTAACCTGTGCATGATGTTTTGCCTTTGGGGCTACTAAGAATGTGAATTAAGGTGACATATATCGGCGTCTGTGGCCTAATGGATATGAACGCAGTTTCATAATCCAGATATACCAGGTTCGAAACCTGCTGCAGGCGGTTTGGTAGCAGATCGCTTTGTGTGGATTTTTAACAGTGGTATAAGTGCCGTACCTTTCAGAAAGCAATGGCAAACTACTGAACGTAAAAATTGCCTAGAAAAAATCACAAACAGCCAATAAAAGCTGGGGTTGATTGCCACGTCCTGTAAAGGATAAGCAACTAACTTAACTGCAGTGATATCACTTCTACAAGGGAAGCATTGATTACATAACAAACTTATATTTGTGATTATCAAATGAAAGTACGTCCGCTTGTAACATGACAATTACTTGTATGCCACTGAATTTGGTTTTATAGATGGATCTCAACTTCCCCGACAACTTTGTTCATATACCTATATTAAGCTCACTAAATAATTTTCATTTATTTTGTTTTCCTGCCAGAATCATGATGGTCAAAACTATACTGAAGACTGTGATACTCATGACCAGATAGTTGACATCATGGACACAAAAACGCCAAGCATTAAGAAAGTAGAACAACCTGACTTATGTAAAGATGAAGGTAATGAAATAGTAGTCATAGAGGAAATAATGCTTTTTAAAATAAATTTTATAATGTTTTATTGATTTCTGAAACTCTAACTTTGCATTCTTAGTAAAAAAAACAAATATGTATGATGAAAACATCATGACTCAGTTGACCATGTATAGGGGAGATAATAGTCAGCATCCGTTTGACAAGGGTTTTTATAGCACTGGTCTCTTGCAGCAAATGTGCTGAGTTCGGTTCACGGTATCATCACGCTGCAGTCTACCCAGCTGTAAATGGGTACCTGACTTTGCACTTGAGTTAGAGAAGGAAAAGGCAGCGATGAAGGGAGCTGGCCACCCCACCTGTCGCTGCTGGACCTAGTACTTCACTCCTCTATGGCAGTATCTGTGGGACTACCTTGACCTTTTAGAGATAACAGTAATAACTGATTGCTTATCTTCTACTAGTTATTTATTTCTATCTAAATCCCATATCATTTCAGATGTGCCATACCAAGCCCAGAGCATCAACACCAATAAAAGATTGTACAAAATTGATTATACCAGTATCACATTGTTGAAAGATGACAATTATGATGAGACAGGCACAACTGGAAGTGATGTAGCTGTGCATTCCATTATTTCTCAAGACAGATCAGCAGACATTGGTGAGAACCAGAATGATTTCAAGGTCACAGTTCAAAATAAAAGTGAGTCATATGACATCAGAAAGAAAAGTGATGAACTTGATGGGGTTGATATGAGTTGTGGATTTGTAAACAACATTCAGAGTGAGGACATACAGAACCCTTATGAGCATGATGTTTGTGGTGTAATGCTAACACATTGTTCTACTCTGATAAAACTAAATACAATACATACAGGAGAGAAGCCTTACAAGTGTGATGTTTGTGGTGTGAGGTTTACACAGTCTTCTAGTCTGAAACAACACAAAAGAATACATACTGGAGAGAAGCCTTATAAGTGTGATGTTTGTGGTGTGGGGTTTACACAGTCTTCTAGTCTGAAACAACACAAAGGAATACATACAGGAGAGAAGCCTTACAAATGTGATGTTTGTGGTGTGGGATTTACACAGTCTTCTAGTCTGAAACAACACAAAAGAATACATACTGGAGAGAAGCCATATAAGTGTAATGTTTGTGGTGTGGGGTTTACACAGTCTTCTAGTCTGAAACAACACAAAGGAATACATACTGGAGAGAAGCCTTACAAGTGTGATGTTTGTGGAGTAAAGTTTACACAGTCTTCTGATCTGAAACAACACAAACGAATACATACTGGAGAGAAGCCATATAAGTGTGATGTTTGTTGTGTATGGTTTACACATTCTAATGGTATGAAAATACATAAAAGAACACATGCAGTAGAGAAGCCTTACAAGTGTGATGTTTGTGGAGTAAAGTTTACACAGTCTTCTGATTTGAAAAAACACAAACGAATACATACTGGAGAGAAGCCATATACATGTGATGTTTGTGGAGCAGGGTTTACACATTCTAATAATATGAAATTACATAAAAGAAAACACACAGGAGAGAAGCCTTACAAGTGTGATATTTGCAGAGAAGGATTTACACAGTCTTGTACACTGAAACAACACAAACGAATACATACTGGAGAGAAGCCATATAAGTGTGATGTTTGTGGCATATGGTTTACACATTCTGATAGTATGAAAGCACATAAAAGAACACATACTGGAGAGAAGCCATATAAGTGTGATGTTTGTGGCATATGGTTTAGACATTCTAACAGTATGAAAGCACATAAAAGAACACATACAGGAGAGAAGCCTTACAAGTGTGATATATGTGGAGTAGGATGTACACAGTCTTCTAATCTGAAAAAACACAAACGAATACATACTGGGGAGAAGCCTTACAAGTGTGATATTTGTGGAGCAGGGTTTGCACAGTCATTTCATCTGAAAGAACACAAAAGAATACATACTGGAGAGAAGCCTTACAAGTGCGATGTTTGTGGAGTAGTGTTTACACATTCTAATAGCATGAAAGTACACAAAAGAATACATACAGGAGAGAAGCCTTACAAATGTGATGTTTGTGGAGAAGGATTTACTCAGTCTTCTAATCTGAAAAAACACAAAAGAAGCCATACAAGTGTGCTGTTTGTGGAACAGGGTTTACACAATCTATGAAAGCACACAAAAAAACACACACAGAAGAGAAGCCCTACAAGGGTGTTGTTGGTTTACACAATGCTGTTATCTTAATAGACACAAAACAAATACATACTGAAGAGGCATTGCAAGTATGATGTTTGTGGAGTGGGGTTTGCATAGTCTTTTCATCTGAATGAACACAAAAAAAGACATACTGTAGAGATGCCTTACAAGTGTGATATTTGTGGATTAGTGTTTACTCAGTCTTCTAGTCTGAAAACACACAAAATAACACATACTGGAGAGATGTCTTACAAGTGTGATGCCTCTGGTGTAGGATTTTATCAGTGTGGTAATCTAAAAACACACCAAATAACACATATAGGAGGGAAGCCTTACAAATGTGATCTTTATTATATGACGTCTGCATGGTGTTCTATTCTGAAAAGAATCTTTGAAATATATAAACGAGAGAAGTTTTTCTAGTGTGATATTTGTGATGTTGGGTTTACACAGTTTGACAGTTTTAAAAGACATAGTAAAAAGGCTGACCATATGTCTTAATTTGTCCGGCTTTTCATGCTTAAACTGTGCGCCTGGCCATATTTTTTTTAATGTTGAAATATCTGGCTTTTCACAATTTACTAAAGTAAAAAAGATGCTACTTTAAAAACTCTTTGTCTGAATTTTGCTACTGACAATTGAATTTTCACAAAATCAAGCAAATAATTTATTTACAATTCTGCAAGCTTTCATGTTGTTGGATAGTTTAAACAGTAATAGATTATCATCATATTTTAACTCAGTTATACACATTTTTGCTGTATTTATTTATTGCCACCTGTTACCAGAAATGCTGAAGCTTGTTGAGAACATAGCATTGCACACTAAGCTTCAAGAAGGCACTTAAGCACCAGGCATAATTCTTTGACTTTATTCACTGCATGCAGAAGGATCTCACTATGGACCCAGTGATAGGCAGGGGAAGCTGAGAAGTGGCTCTGTGCAGGGCGTGATAATTCCTTGGGAGAACCCAGAACCAGAGTACAGTAATTTAGCTCTACATAGTTGGAGAGCACCCTTGAAAGGTGGGGAATGCACAGTATGCCACGCACTTCTTACTCCTGGCTTGGGATTAGATGTGACACTCCTTTAAATGCAAGCCAAGTTGGAGAAACTGGACATAAGGGAGGGAAACCCGAGGCCTGTAAACAGTAAATTAATATGATAACATACCTTTATATTTGTTTCATATTAATTTACTGTTTACAGGCCTCGGGTTTCCCTCCCTTATGTGTAATAAATGTTTATACAATACCAAACCTACCCACTATCCTGTTCTCACTGTTCTAGTCTACTATCATTTACTGGACACAGTATTAAGGTCCTTGTCTTGTTGGATTCAGCCTATACTGCTTGATAGAAATACAACAGAAGTGATTGCGTCATTAATAGGCTGAACTGCCCATGGTGGACTTCTGGTGTCATGTATTGTGGTTCGCACTGTTGACCTGCCATTGAAACATCATTTTTTTTATGATGCGTAGATGGCCGGGCTGATAGTGTGATTCGCTTGCATGGCTAGGCGGGGTTGTCGCACGGAAGGTCCAGTGTTCAAATCCTGGGTAAGCCACTCATGTCTGTTGTTTTTCTGTTGTCTGGTGTTCTACTTTTTTATTTCCTGCGAGTGCCTGATAACATACCTTTATATTTGTTTCATATTAATTTATTGGAGAAACTGGAGCTCATGACTTCAAAATCAGCATGTCTCATGTTGTCAGATTTGGCAAATTTGTTTCAGTAGTCTGCAAGATACAAAAGCAGAATGTCTCGTATTGTCAGAGGTGGCATATGTGTCAGTGGTTAGCAATATTCAGAAGTAGAATGTCTCGTAATCAATGCAGAATGTGTTGTGTACAGAAGTGGAACATTTGTGTCAGTAGTCTGCAAGATTCAGATGCAGAATGTCTTGTGTACAGAGTTTGCACATTTGTTTCAGTAGTCTGCAAGATTCAGATGCAGAATGTTTCATGTACCAAGGTGGCACATTTGTGTCAGTAATTGGCAAGATTAAGAAGCAAAATGTCTCGTGTTGTCAGAGGTGGCACATTGTTGTCAGTAGCAACAAAAATGTTCTGCTGATTAAAAAAGAAGAAGAAACAAAAACATGCACACACACAAAAACATGCACACACACAAAAACATGCACACACACAAAAACATGAACATTACACTCGTGTCTAAAATTTCAAAATCAAAACTGTCATTTTTTACAAAAGAAACAAGTTTGGGACAGAAAACAGAACTACTACAGAAAGCACTTTTGCTTGTCACCGTGATACATGACAATAATTTGAAATCTGTGGACAGTATTTTAAAACATTTCCATCTTTCAGAAAGTGCCAAGAAATGTGCATGTGCCAGAACCAGAACAACCGCTGGTGTTATTTATGTGACAATGTTTCTGCGTGTATTTAAAAAGTAATCACGTGTTTTTAAAGACAATTTTTATCATCTTAATATATCAATAGACAGAAAATCAAGGTGATTTGATGAAATTATTGTTTGATTTGTAATAATTACATTTCATTGTCATTTATGTCATGCTTTTTTGTTATAATGTCCTCTCTCATCCTCATTTTTTTTTTTTTTTTGCGTACGCCCGCTAATACTCGAGGCGAAATCTCAGCTTATTATTTATGTCTAACCTGACATTGATTTTACGTGAGTATCCCTTTATTTCTTGTACAGAGACAGGTGTCCCTCGCCATTCAGGCAAATACTCGCCGATTTCGGAGGTACCCATTGCAGCTGGGTCGGCTCAGGAGCCGCCAGTCCCTGGTCGACGACACTCCTTCAAATGTCCTCGCCAGGTCTCGAGTTAATCCAGTCCAAATCCCGGTCGACGAAAAATCCTCAAATGCCGTCGCCCGGATTTGATCCTGTATCACCCGGTCGCCAGAGCGGTGTTGTAACCACTACGCTAGCGCGGCTCCCCTCTCATCCTCATTATAATGTCCTCTCTCATCCTCATTATAATGTCCTCTCTCATCCTCATTATAATGTCCTCTCTCATCCTTGTTATAATGTCCTCTCTCATCCTCATTCCCATGAAGAAAAAGTGAATATTGTCCTCCTTTTGGTGCTGAATGATATGGTCGCTCTTTAGACAAGTGCGTACAAGAGAGAAACCTTTAAAGTGTTACGTTTGTGTTATAGGGTTTACATATCTTTCTTGTCTAAGAATACACACAACATTACATACAGGAGAGAAGCCTTTAAAGAGTTACATTTGTGTTATAGGGTTTACATATCTTTCTTGTCTAAGAATACACACAACATTACATGCAGGAGAGAATGTTATAAATGTGATATATGTGTATGATGCAAACTTTAACTGCTGTAATAGTCTGAGAACATACACACACACAAGAACACACTTAAAGGAGTAACTGTACATGTATGATATGTGTATGATATATGTGATGTATAAGATACATAATATCTAAGTTTTGAGATGCAGAAAAAATACACACTGGAGAGTATTCTTACATGGTTAGTGTATTTTGTGATTTAAAAACATTTATTCATACTCTTGTATTCACTTAAATACTTTGTTCCTATCATTTGTTAGAATAAAGATAAAAACTGTCCAACTGGTTGATATTCACATGACATTTATTTTGTTTAATTGTGTAATGATTATTCTATTTAATTCTGTATGAACATCTTGTAATTGTTTTTTTTTTCTTTCATATTTGGAGTTACTTATGTTAATAACCTTCATCTAAACCAACATGTCCTTCACATTTCTTTGGTATAAGTAGTCTACATTTCATGGTTTGCTTACAAGAAGTGTTTCTAGATGAATGAGAATATACCTGGTCATGTAGGTTGGTTGTCTTTGACAATTGTTTTCTAGTATAGTATAGCAGGTCTAGTTATGATGGTTATTTTTGACAAGTGTTTTCTTGTACAGTATAGCATGTCTGGTTATGTTGGTTGTGTTTGACAAGTGTTGTCTTGTGCAGTATAGCATGTCTGGTTATGTTGGTTGTGTTTGACAAGTGTTGTCTTGTGCAGTATAGCATGTCTGGTTATGTTGGTTGTGTTTGACAAGTGTTGTCTTGTGCAGTATAGCATGTCTGGTTATGTTGGTTGTGTTGATTGTGCTTGACAAGTGTTTTCTTGTACAGTGTAGCATGTCTGGTTATGTTGGTTGTGTTTGACAAGTGTTTTCTAGTACAGTATAGCATGTCTGGTTATGATGATTGTGTTTGACAAGTGTTTTCTTGTACATTATAGCATGTTGGTTTTCTTTGACAAGTGTTTTCTTGTACAGTATAGCATGTAGAGTTCTGTTTGTTGTTGTTTGACAAGTGTTTTCTTGTACAGTACAGCATACAGAGTTATGTTGATTGTTGTTTGACAAGTGTTTTCTTGTATAGTATAGCATGTGGGATTATGTTGGTTGTCTTTGACAAGTGTTTTCTTGTACAATGTAGATATCTGGTTATGTTGGTTGTTTTTGGCAAGTGTTTTCTTATACAGTATAGCATGTTGGTTGTCTTTGACAAGTGTTTTCTTGTACAATATAGCATGTGGGGTTCTGTTTGTTGTTGTTTAGCAAGTGTTTTCTTGTACAGTATAGCATGTGGGGTTATGTTGGTTGTTGTTTGACAAGTGTTTTCTTGTACAGTACAGCATGTGGGGTTCTGTTATTGGAAAATATGGAGAAGATACACTAAATAACAATGGAAAAGGACACCTTAGGTTCTGCACTTAGCAAAACTTTGTCAATACAAACACAAAGTTCCCCTATAAGTGCATACATGCATTCACTAGATGTGAACCAACAAGGAATGAGAAATTAGTCATTGTGATGCTGCACTGTAATTCTGTCTTTCAACAGGCCCAATTCTGTTCTTCTATTTTGAGTTTTCACCATTCGTCTTTACTTTGTAACTATATGTGTTTGCCATGTTTCTTCTCATTTAAATATATATCGTGTTTGGTATTTTTGTGTAGGTAATTAAATGGGTTCTTTTTATGACGGTAGGTTTATTTCTTACTCCCACCAGTTTTACGTTCTTCTGATTTTCCGCGATCACGTAGATTTTCGTTGTTTACGAAAATCGCTATTTTCGTGCACGCCTGTATGATGCGTCAGAAACGTCACGTAACGTGATGCCATTTTTGGACACGTGGGAGTGGTTCCCTGTGTGTATAAATAGCCAGTTAGACCTGGGATCTTTCTCTATATGAAGAAATAATTGCCTACCGTGCAACTTCGATTTATCGTCTCCACTGTGGGGAAAAACAGCGGTAATTGGTATGTAGTAATTTTATTATCGTTTTACTTTTTAGAGGGTTCTTTGAGAAATTCGCCCGTAAGTAAAGTTCTTCGAGGACATTAACTTAAAGTTTTAAACGCCAGCGCCACCCATTATTATCTTCGAAGAACGATGTAAATGTAAAAGTGTGCATAATTCTTTCTAGGATTTTGGCAGTAGATAAGAGTGTGTGAAGTTATGAGATTCACGGGTGCTCTGTAGTTGTAGAGTGTTGGGTAATACCACCATTTATTCCTGTGTATTTACCAATGTAATTTTATTGGGAAATCAATTGTGTGTACGTTACTTTTATTATGCCTTAAATGTGGATAATGCAGTCGGAGGGTACAGATTTATGTTATCAGTGAATTATACTGCTTAGAGGAGTAAATTATTCCTATAGCACGAGGTTTAATTTAAATTGGGGCTTAAGTCGGGAACTCAGTATGTAATGGGAAAAGGAGGCCACGGAATTTCGGACAAAGGATTTCCCTAGTTGTAATGTTTGGACACGTGGTTAGCCATGCGTAACAGCCACGTAACTCGTCAGACAGTGTCTGGGGCTTTGTTTACTTACCTGGAAGATTTAAGTTGAGGGGAGGGAGGAGTAGAAGGAGAGTGAGATAGAAGACACGTGGGCTAGTATTATTTTATGTATCGTTGTTCAGAACGAGAGAAGGGGAGTAGAAGGAGTGAGATTGAAGTGACACATGGATAGAAATTATTTATGGATTTGTGGTGCTTAGTGGGTGAAGTATTGAGTTGTAAAGATTATGGGAGCTATATGTGTTAGAGATGCGTTATGTTGGAGTTGGTGTACATTAGACGTATTTTCTTTTAATTTCAGCGGGTCAAGGCAAAAACAGTGGGGGAGCATAATTTGCCAATACAAATTATCCACGGCGAAAGGAAATATCTCAGGGGTCAGAGGACTTGAGTTATCATCAGAAGCAAAAGAAAAATAACCTACGGTCTCTTGCAGTGAAGTGCCCATGCTTTAGCAGGAACGGGTTTATTTATCATAACGCACAGAGCTCATCGCTATTATAGTCTCCAGCAACAGCAAATCGCCCGGGAGACTGATTAAATCGTATACAGCCAGAAATCACGGCTGTGTTTTCCTCTAACTCCGGAGCGGGTTATAAGGGGAAAGTTATAGAAGCTATTCAGCAGCAGAGAAGTTTCTACAGTTAATCAAGTTCTTCATGCTTGATACCCAAAATCATCATCATCGCAGTATTCAGGAGCAGGTGATAGGGTTACAATACCTGGGTCCTGAACGTAACGAGAGAAGAGCGTAATGAAGATGCCGCATCATCAGTCGTCGAGTGTTAGAGAGACACTGAGACCAAGAGAGAGAGAGAGAGCAGGAGGGAGAAAATAGACAGGACCAGTAGAGTCTGTTCATTATCCATTTGACGGATCAACACTGAGCCATCGTTGTAAGCCAAGTCTATTATTGTAGCATTTCCAGTGGTGTTAGCGGCTCATATCGCCCACCAAGTTGGAAGCTGTGTAGACGTTCTTTGAGGAAGAGGCAACAGGACGGCAACAGTAGAAATCTTATTTGTATTAGAGAGTGGAGGCTAAAGTTGACAGTCCCACAAGATTAGAGTTGTTTAAATCACTAACCATTTTTATTGTTCCCCAGCAGGGTGACAGAAAGAGTGAATGTGATTTGGGGTTTTTCCTAGTGTCTATCGATTAAATTGTTGCTTGTTATTTCATGTCAGTGCAACAGTGCACGCTATATATTTGATTGATGTATGATGGAATTTTAATGCTTTTTTCTGGTGTAAATAAATATATATATATACTGTATACTGGATCAGCTTCTACACTTTACTATACTTACTCTATGTAGTGGTATGTTGTCTGTATAGTGGTGTCTGTGGTCGTTCTTATACACCGTATCTCCTTGTGTTTAAAGGTAGAGGGGGGGGGGGTGATTCTATAGCTTTTTCTGAAGTCACGAAGCGGCAAGGGGAGAGTCAAATCCTGGTTCTATCCCTTGAGCCAATAGTCTCATCTGTTCACAGGCATGTCATTTTTCATCTAAATTCTATCTTCTCAGACTTTCTCATACTAGGGTCTTGCTTTCATTCAGGCAAACTCTATAAACTTAAATCTACTTTGTGACAGTCATCAAATACGCCATTGTTAGGAAGAGCTCGTTCATGCATGTGCAGGATGCTAGAGTCTGGAGAGGGCCAGAGATTGGAAGCGATAACTACCTACTGACAGTTACATGAACAACTGAAAGAGTTGCTTGGCCTAGGCATTGCCTACAATCACACTAGAAACTAAGTAAATGAACAGGAGAAATGAGCATTAAGGCTTACAAGCTGAGAGAGCCAGACCTTAAGACTAGGTATCATGGGCTTATTGCTAAAGCAGTGAGAAACATAGAAAAACAACCTGATGACCTGGAAACCATCCAGCTTAAATTCAAGGACATTATAAAGACACCTGCAGCAGAAGCATGTGGGGAAATCTGACTTGGGAAGACAGGAAAGATGACACCTTGGTGGACAGAAGAAGTTAAAGAGAACATTAAGAAAAGAAAGAGGCATGGAAACAATACTTAGAAGCTAAAAACACAGCAAAAAGAAAACAGAGAATTATAGAGAATATGTGATACTTAAAACAGATGCAAAGAACAAGGTGCTAGCAGTGAAACAGAAATCATGTCAAGAATTTGGAGAAACTCTATGATAGATAAGCTCAAGATAACCAGAAATTGTTCTACAAGACCCTAAAGAACATGAGGAAAGAAATACAGTGCTCTCTTAAATTTATAAAGTACAGGCAAGACGAATTGCTTACTGCCCCAAAGTTCTTTGGTAGTGAGCAAGATCAAGCCTCAGAAATGATAACCACTATCACAGAAGAGGATACTAATGGTGGTGAAGAGGGCATCAGGATGGAATAACTGAAGGGGCAAACTTTGGGGCTGCTTGGCAACGTAAAACATTCCAACACCTCTGATCCATGCTATACAGGGCTTCTATAAGTCTTGCAGACATTATGTGAGGATGGGAAACCATAAATCAGAAGACTTATATTTTCAAACTCTCATGAATGGTGTTCATCAAAGCATGTAAAGAAAGGACAAGAAAGTATTCAGTAGGGTACTGGAAGATGAGACTGCACTTCAGAGCTGGCATTTGCTGATGATGTTGCCCTGCTTGCTAAATCACAGGCATATCTTCAATTCAACCTGCAAGTCTGGAAGGAAGAGCTGGAGAAGTGAAGGATGGTCATCAGCAGCTCCAAAACAAAAACCACAAGTGATGATATCATGAGAGGAAGGAAGGCATCAGATTAAGCTGAGAGAACAGGTCCTGGAGCAGGCAAACCACTTTAAATACCTTGGAGCTATCATAGATTAGAAGTTATTATAGACTGAAAGGGAGATGTTAAAGAATAGGTGGCTACCTGAAAAGCAGCAGCTGGGAGACTTTTTCAGGCCATAAATCTAGCATTCCTCCGCAAAAGAGAAGTTGATAAGAAGACAAAGATGGCTGTATACCACTCCACCTATCTTCCAGTCTGGAAGTATGGATGCATGTCATGGGCAATGACTGCAGCCCACAAAAAGTCAGCTCCAAACTTCAGAAATTAGGTGACTGAGGAAGGTGGTTGAAGTAACATGAAGAAACATGGTCTGCAACCAGGCAATATGTCAAGGCCTCAAAAACTTTGCCACTGCAGACCCAACTAAAACAGTCCCAACAAAGATGGTTTGGCCATGTTTGCAGAATGGGAGAAAATTGGCTACCATGACAAGAATGGGAAACAAAGAGCCAGATCTCCAGGATGACCAAAATTCCACTGCGAGGACAACATTAAAAATCTCTGAAGGACTAAGGACTAGATTGAAACCAGGCCAGGGGGAAGTCTGCTGATAACATAGTATGGCACTCTCTCTTCCAAACCTCTACACCTCATGGTAGAAGAAAAACAATGAAGAAAGCCATGTCATAGGAAAAATCTAGCAAGCTGTTTAGTCAGATTTCGCTGGATTCCATTTCTGTTAGGTGACATCAGTATTTTCATAACCTAACCCATTGCTAGTAAGAAAAGAAATGGAGACAAGAGGCATCCCTGTCTCACTCCCATTCTAATCCTAAACGGTTCTGTAAGTTGTCCTTCATGAAGAACTCTGCATGTCATGTCTTCATAGGTCTTCTTTATTAAGTTAATGATCGTCATGGGAACTCCATAATGCCTCATCAATTTCCAAAGCAATTCTCTGTCTACACTGTCAAATGCCTTCTCATAGTCCACAAATCCAATGTACAGTGGTGAATTCTATTCCAGACTTTGTTCAACTATAATTCTCAAAGTGGCCATCTGGTCTGAACATGATCTGTTTTGCCAAAAACCTGCTTATTCATCTCTCAGTTGCTTGTCTATGGACTCCTTTAATCTCTCAAGGATGATTCTGTTTAATACTTTTCCTGGCAATGACATTTTCCTTTTAAAATTAATGATCTTTCATAATGTCTCATCAATTTCCAAAGTGATTGTCTGTCTACACTATCAAAAAAATTGTCATTGTCCACAAACCCTGGAGATTATCCTAGATGACAAAAGGTTAGTCAGTAACGCAGACTCCTTTCAGCTTTTGCCAGACTGCTTCATGAGCCTCCGTTCTAGAGTACCTTCAACTGTCTTGGGTGGCTGAAGTGACTTATATTCTGTATTTGATATGTCCATATTATTTGTTGAAGTTTTTG
This sequence comes from Oreohelix idahoensis, assembly GCA_024509875.1. NCBI lineage: Eukaryota > Metazoa > Mollusca > Gastropoda > Stylommatophora > Oreohelicidae > Oreohelix > Oreohelix idahoensis. Next base: position 168,970 of record JAMPIV010012166.1, read on the forward strand.
TGGTAAAGATTTTTTACAGGATGTGGTAACCAGTCCCATGCCCAACCCTACTTAGTGGCTTGTTACAGCATACATGATAGGAACCAGTTACTATTCTTCGCTCCCCTTCCAGGTCCAGGTAACACACACATGTTTGTTCCTATATAGTGTGTAAAGTTTTGTTATAAATTTAAGTACAGTATTATGTCAATATTTTCACTATGCTTATGAATCCTCTAATTACGTCTTCCCTGAAATAAAACTTATTATAACTCTTCAAAATACTTTTACAAATCATAATGAAAAGGATGCAACAAAAGCTAGAAACAGAAATAAACGAAGTACAGGCGGGTTTTCGACCAGGTAGAGGCACTAGAGATCATATATTCAACATGAGGATCATCATAGAAAAGTGTAGAGAATTCAACGTTGACCTACATACTTGTTTTATTGATTACACCAAAGCTTTCGATTGTGTACAGCATCAGCAGTTATGGGCTATTATGAAAAATATGGGATTTCCAAACCACCTTATACAACTCATCGCACTGCTGTACCAAGAACAAGAATAGAGGGGGAAACATCAGAATGGTTTGAAGTACAGAAAGGAGTAAGACAAGGCTGTACCCTTTCCCCTTACCTGTTTAACATTTATGCCGAGAATATCATGAGAAATGTACGAGATGACCAAGAACACACAGAGTTTGACTCATTTAACATCGGCGGGTACCAGATCCCGGAAATCAAATATGCTGATGACACAGTCCTCCTATTGACCAACCCAGAAGGACTTGAACAATTACTTCTGTCCACCAAAAAACACAGCGAGGCCCAGAATCTATACCTAAACAGCAAGAAGACCAAAGTATTGACAACAGACAAAGTAAAGACCAAACCAGAAATTGAAATTGATAACGAAGAACTGGAAAGTGTCAATGAATTCGAATACTTAGGATCAATCATTAACAGCTCTGGCGACTGTGCAGTAGAAATTAAAAGAAGACTTGCAATTGCTTCACATAAACTAATACAGATGAAAAACCTATGGCAAGGCACAAGCAAAGAAACAAAGTTACAACTGATCAGAGCATGTATATTCCCAGTAGCAACATACGGCTGCGAGACTTGGACACTCAATAAAACAGTTGCAAAAAAGATTACATCATTCAAAATGAAATGCTACAGAAGGATGTTGAGAATACCCTGGACAGAAAAAAAGACCAACAGAGAAATACTGCACTCACTAAACGTACAGGAACATTGGCTCCTAAATACCATCGCAATAAGGAAGCTGAAATTTTTCGGTCATATAAAAAGACATAATAGTCTGGAAAAAACAGTGATGGAAGGCATGGTCCCTGGAAAAAGGGGGAGGGGTCGACCTAGACGACGGTAGACCCAGGACATCACAGAGAGTCTGAACTTGTCTTTGGCTGATGCAGGCCGACTTGCCCAGAATCGTGATGCGTTCAGAGCAGCTGTAATGGGGACAACGTTCTAGAAAGAATACGTCACATGATGATGATAACTCTTCAGCCACCAAACTTCATTGTAGAATACTGCTCCTCATAACAACAGAATATTATGGGTTTCTCATTCCTTATATTTGGTAGTTTATCTCCTTCATTAATTTGATTTGGTTGAACCAGACAAGCACCAATAGTCATGTCGCAGGCATCTGTCTATAATATCAATCTTCTAGATATCATCATCATCATCAGTTGCCATCTCCCCAACGAAGGTTGGCTGTAATGGATCTCCAACGTCTTCTGTCTCTTGTCTTGATGGTGCACTCTGATAGACTCTTTCCTGTCCATCTCTTGATGTTATCTTCCCACTTATAGCGCTGTCTTCCCCTTGCACATTTGCCTTCAACTCTCCCTTCTGTTATGGTCTTCTGCAAGGTGTTATGCCTTTTTATGTGGCCAAAGTATTTTAGCTGTCGAACTTTGACCTCCCTCATTAGTTCTCTTTTCATACCTAGATTTTCTAGGACCTGCTTATTTGTTTTCATCTCTTTCCATGAGATACGCCCCATTCTTCTATATATCCACATTTCAAGAGCCTCAATTCTTTCTTCCAACTGCTTATTCATCGTCCATGTTTCTGCACCATACAGAAATGCAGAATATATATAACACTTTATGATTCTCAGTTTTAATTTGTGAGCTAATTGTTTAGATGTCAGTATATGTTTCATGTTGTTGAATGTAGCTTTGGCCATTACTGTTCTCTTTTTTATTTCTATTTCACATCTGCCATCTTCTGTTATTATATGACCAAGATATACGTAGCTCTTGACTTGTTCCAGGATTTTCCCATTTACGCTTATCTTTAATGTGGATTTATCATCTGTTTTGCTAATTATCATAGTTTTTGTTTTCTCAATATTAATGTCGAGTCCATATTCATGATATATTCGGTTTTAAATATGCTACGACATCTAATCTATGCTGCTGGTAGTGATGAATTATGGTTGTATCTAGACAATCAATACAAGTCCACAAGTGTCACCCTTCTTCCTCTTTTTTCCTTTCTGGTAAGGGTACTCGAACGAACGAACGAATGAATAAACTTTATTTTCAAAGGGTTAAGAATTGGGCGCGCAGGCCCGTCTAACATTCTGCCCTTCCACTCATTTATCTTGCATATCCCATATGATACTTTAAGCATTAATTTAAAGGCATACAACATTATAAAGTTACCATAGCAGCATTCATTTACATTATGCAATCATAATAAAAATAAAAAAATGAGTAGGTTTTTTTTTGAAACAAACAAGCTAGTAATTGGGAGAAAAAAGTAATAATAAAATAAAATAAATAAAACAATAAATAAAAATAAATAAATTCTGTATACTGACACTCACTCATGCGGTCAATCCGTCTACAATTAATCTGTATTTTTGAATGTGTCATCAATCATCAATACAAAAATTACATTCTTGCTTATATCCATACGTTCTTCGTGGAAAATGAAATAATAATAACACTTTCTTACGCACTTCTGTGGCAGGTAAAGTCTTTGAGCAGTTAAAAAGAAATAAATTATGTAATATCTGCTTATTCTCATATACATCATCCCATTTAAGCAAACAAAAACATTCACATTTCTAAAGTACAGTGGTATGCGGGTACATTCTCACGACTCACATTTCTAAAGTACAGTGGTATGCGGGTACATTCTCACGACTCACATTTCTAAAGTACAGTGGTATGCGGGTACATTCTCATGACTCACATTTCTAAAGTACAGTGGTATGCGGGTACATTCTCACGACTCACATTTCTAAAGTACAGTGGTATGCAGGTACATTCTCACGACTCACATTTCTAAAGTACAGTAATATGCAGGTAAATTCTCATGACTCACATTTCTAAAGTACAGTGGTATGCGGGTACATTCTCACGACTCACATTTCTAAAGTACAGTGGTATGCGGGTACATTCTCACGACTCACATTTCTAAAGTACAGTGGTATGCAGGTACATTCTCACGACTCACATTTCTAAAGTACAGTGGTATGCGGGTACATTCTCACGACTCACATTTCTAAAGTACAGTGGTATGCGGGTACATTCTCACGACTCACATTTCTAAAGTACAGTGGTATGCTGGTACATTCTCACGACTCACATTTCTAAAGTACAGTGGTATGCGGGTACATTCTCATGACTCACATTTCTAAAGTACAGTGGTATGCGGGTACATTCTCACGACTCACATTTCTAAAGTACAGTGGTATGCGGGTACATTCTCACGACTCACATTTCTAAAGTACAGTGGTATGCGGGTACATTCTCACGACTCACATTTCTAAAGTACAGTGGTATGCGGGTACATTCTCACGACTCACATTTCTAAAGTACAGTGGTATGCGGGTACATTCTCACGACTCACATTTCTAAAGTACAGTGGTATGCGGGTACATTCTCACGACTCACATTTCTAAAGTACAGTGGTATGCGGGTACATTCTCACGACTCACATTTCTAAAGTACAGTGGTATGCGGGTACATTCTCACGACTCACATTTCTAAAGTACAGTGGTATGCGGGTACATTCTCACGACTCACAGTGGTATGCGGGTACATTCTCACGACTCACATTTCTAAAGTACAGTGGTATGCTGGTACATTCTCACGACTCACATTTCTAAAGTACAGTGGTATGCGGGTACATTCTCACGACTCACATTTCTAAAGTACAGTGGTATGCGGGTACATTCTCACGACTCACATTTCTAAAGTACAGTGGTATGCGGGTACATTCTCACGACTCACATTTCTAAAGTACAGTGGTATGCGGGTACATTCTCACGACTCACATTTCTAAAGTACAGTGGTATGCGGGTACATTCTCACGACTCACATTTCTAAAGTACAGTGGTATGCGGGTACATTCTCACGACTCACATTTCTAAAGTACAGTGGTCTAAAGTCACATTTCTACAGTGGTATGCTGGTACATTCTCACGACTCACATTTCTAAAGTACAGTGGTATGCGGGTACATTCTCACGACTCACATTTCTAAAGTACAGTGGTATGCTGGTACATTCTCACGACTCACATTTCTAAAGTACAGTGGTATGCGGGTACATTCTCACGACTCACATTTCTAAAGTACAGTGGTATGCGGGTACATTCTCACGACTCACATTTCTAAAGTACAGTGGTATGCGGGTACATTCTCACGACTCACATTTCTAAAGTACAGTGGTATGCGGGTACATTCTCATGACTCACATGGTCTGCGGGTACAAAGTACATTTCTAAAGTACAGTGGTATGCGGGTACATTCTCACGACTCACATTTTTCTAAAGTACAGTACAGGTATGCGAGTACATTCTCACGACTCACATTTCTAAAGTACAGTGGTATGCGGGTACATTCTCACGACTCACATTTCTAAAGTACAGTGGTATGCGGGTACATTCACATTTCACAGTGGATGCGGTACATTCTCACCACTCACATTTCTAAAGTACAGTGGTATGCTGGTACATTCTCACGACTCACATTTCTAAAGTACAGTGGTATGCGGGTACATTCTCACGACTCACAGTGGTATGCGGGTACATTTCATTCTTAAAGTACACTCACATTTCTAAAGTGGTATGCGGGTACATTCTCACGACTCACATTTCTAAAGTACAGTGGTATGCGGGTACATTCTCACGACTCACATTTCTAAAGTACAGTGGTATGCGGGTACATTCTCACGACTCACATTTCTAAAGTACAGTGGTATGCGGGTACATTCTCACGACTCACATTTCTAAAGTACAGTGGTATGCGGGAAGGTACTCGCGACTAACACTTCTAAAGCACAGTGGTATGCGGGGTACATTCTCACGACTCACATTTCTAAAGTACAGTGGTATGCGGGGTCACGACTCACATTCTCACGACTGGTACATTCTCACGACTCACATTTCTAAAGTACAGTGGTATGCGGGTACATTCTCACGACTCACATTTCTAAAGTACAGTGGTATGCGGGTACATTCTCACGACTCACATTTCTAAAGTACAGTGGTATGCGGGTACATTCTCACGACTCACATTTCTAAAGTACAGTGGTATGCTGGTACATTCTCACGACTCACATTTCTAAAGTACAGTGGTATGCGGGTACATTCTCACGACTCACATTTCTAAAGTACAGTGGTATGCTGGTACATTCTCACGACTCACATTTCTAAAGTACAGTGGTATGCTGGTACATTCTCACGACTCACATTTCTAAAGTACAGTGGTATGCGGGTACATTCTCACGACTCACATTTCTAAAGTACAGTGGTATGCTGGTACATTCTCACGACTCACATTTCTAAAGTACAGTGGTATGCTGGTACATTCTCACGACTCACATTTCTAAAGTACAGTGGTATGCGGGTACATTCTCACGACTCACATTTCTAAAGTACAGTGGTATGCTGGTACATTCTCACGACTCACAGTGGTATGCGGGTACATTCTCACGACTCACATTTCTAAAGTACAGTGGTATGCGGGTACATTCTCACGACTCACATTTCTAAAGTACAGTGGTATGCTGGTACATTCTCACGACTCACATTTCTAAAGTACAGTGGTATGCGGGTACATTCTCACGACTCACATTTCTAAAGTACAGTGGTATGCTGGTACATTCTCACGACTCACATTTCTAAAGTACAGTGGTATGCAGGTACATTCTCACGACTCACATTTCTAAAGTACAGTGGTATGCGGGTACATTCTCACGACTCACATTTCTAAAGTACAGTGGTATGCGGGTACATTCTCACGACTCACATTTCTAAAGTACAGTGGTATGCTGGTACATTCTCACGACTCACATTTCTAAAGTACAGTGGTATGCGGGTACATTCTCACGACTCACATTTCTAAAGTACAGTGGTATGCAGGTACATTCTCACGACTCACATTTCTAAAGTACAGTGGTATGCAGGTACATTCTCACGACTCACATTTCTAAAGTACAGTGGTATGCAGGTACATTCTCACGACTCACATTTCTAAAGTACAGTGGTATGCGGGTACATTCTCACGACTCACATTTCTAAAGTACAGTGGTATGCGGGTACATTCTCACGACTCTAAAGTACAGTGGTACACGACTCACAGTTCTAAAGTACAGTACAGTGGTATGCAGGTACATTCTCACGACTCACATTTCTAAAGTACAGTGGTATGCAGGTACATTCTCATGACTCACATGTCTAAAGTACAGTGGTATGCAGGTACATTCTCACGACTCACATGTCTAAAGTACAGTGGTATGCAGGTACATTCTCACGACTCACATGTCTAAAGTACAGTGGTATGCGGGTACATTCTCACGACTCACATGTCTAAAGTACAGTGGTATGCAGGTACATTCTCACGACTCACATGTCTAAAGTACAGTGGTATGCAGGTACATTCTCACGACTCACATGTCTAAAGTACAGTGGTATGCAGGTACATTCTCACGACTCACATGTCTAAAGTACAGTGGTATGCAGGTACATTCTCACGACTCACATGTCTAAAGTACAGTGGTATTTCAGGTGGTACATTCTCACGACTCACATTCTAAAGTACAGTGGTATGCAGGTACATTCTCAAGACTACATTGTCTAAATGTCTAAAGTACAGTGGTATGCAGGTACATTCTCACGACTCACATGTCTAAAGTACAGTGGTATGCAGGTACATTCTCACGACTCACATGTCTAAAGTACAGTGGTATGCAGGTACATTCTCACGACTCACATTTCTAAAGTACAGTGGTATGCAGGTACATTCTCACGACTCACATTTCTAAAGTACAGTGGTATGCAGGTACATTCTCACGACTCACATGTCTAAAGTACAGTGGTATGCAGGTACATTCTCATGACTCACATGTCTAAAGTACAGTGGTATGCAGGTACATTCTCACGACTCACATGTCTAAAGTACAGTGGTATGCAGGTACATTCTCATGACTCACATGTCTAAAGTACAGTGGTATGCAGGTACATTCTCACGACTCACATGTCTAAAGTACAGTGGTATGCAGGTATGTTACACAACACACGACCATGATATATTGGCTGTCCATGTGCAATGAAGATGGTTCTTAAAACAAACACAAATGTCATAAACCCAAATGTCATAAACCCAAGTGTCAAAAACCCACATGTCATAAACCCAAATGTCACAAACCCACATGTCATAAACCCGAATGTCATAAACCCGAATGTCATAAACCAGAATGTCATAAACCAGAATGTCATAAACACAAATGTCATAAACACAAATGTCATAAACACAAATGTCATAAACACAAATGTCATAAACACAAATCAAAGATATTTTCCAGAACTAACATAACACCCATTTTCTAAAAATGTAATGTTATGTCTGCTCATGACTTTCAGCAAAATTTGCAAACATTCAGTAACGACAAAGCAAATCTGTGCAGACATTAATGTAAAGATATGTTAAAAGTAAATTGTACTCTTAATGAATAAATTAACTGTCTATTTTACTGATGGATATTGAAGATATAAAAATAAAATATGATGCTGCCAAATTTCTGACTATCCACTATTTTAAATTTTGACTAAGCCATATGTCTTTTATAGAGTTAAACCCCATATATTTTCAGATGCTCCTTACCAAGCCAGAAGCATCAACACCAATAAAAGATTGTACAAGAATGATTATACCAGTGTTGTATTGTTGACAAATGACATTTATGATGAATCTGAAATAACAGGAAGTGATGTAGATGGGCATTCCATTATTTGTCAAGACAGATCAGCAGACATTAGTGAGACCCAGAATGATTTCAAGGTCACAGTTGAAAATGAAAGTGGGTCACATGATGTCAGAAAGAGAAGTGAGGAACTTGATGGAGTTGATATGAGTTTTGGATTAGTAAACAACATGCAGTGTAAGGAAGTACAGAACCCACATGAATATGATGTTTGTGGTGTAATGCAAACACATTTTTCTACTCAAAAAAATCTAAATGGGATACATGCTAGAGAGAAGCCTTACAAGTGTGATATTTGTGGTGTAGGGTTTACACGATGTAATGATCTTAATAAACACAAAAGAGCACATACTGGACAGAAGCCTTACAAGTGTGATGTTTGTGGTGTAAGGTTTACACAGTCTTTTAGTATGAAAGTTCACAAAAGAATACACACTGGAGAGAAACCTTACAAGTGTGATGTTTGTGGTGTATACTTTACACGATGCAGTGATCTTAATAAACACAAAATAATACATACTGGAGAGAAGCCTTACAAGTGTGATGTTTGTGGTGTAGGGTTTGCACGATGTTGTAATCTTAAAAGACACAAAAGAATACATACTGGAGAGAAGCTGTACAAGTGTGATGTTTGTGATGTACGGTTTACACAATGTAGTGATCTTCATAAACACAAAAGAATGCATACTGGAGAGAAACCTTACATGTGTGATGTTTGTGGAGTAGGATTTGCACAGTCTTCTAGTCTGAAAGAACACAAAAGAATACATACTGGAGAGAAACCTTACATGTGTGATGTTTGTGGAGTAGGATTTGCACAGTCTTCTAGTCTGAAAGAACACAAAAGAATACATACTGGAGAGAAGCCTTACAAATGTAATGTTTGTGGTGTAGGATTTACACAGTCTTCTAGTCTGAAAGAACACAAAAGAATACATACTGGAGAGAAACCTTACATGTGTGATGTTTGTGGAGTAGGATTTGCACAGTCTTCTAATCTGAAAGAACACAAAAGAATACATACTGGAGAGAAGCCTTACAAATGTAATGTTTGTGGTGTAGGATTTACACAGTCTTCTAGTCTGAAAGAACACAAAAGAATACATACTGGGGAGAAGCCTTACAAGTGTGATGTTTGTGGAGTAGGGTATGCAAGATGCACTGATCTTAATAGACACAGAAGAATACATACTAGAGAGAAGCCTTACAAATGTAATGTTTGTGGTGTAGGATTTACACAGTCTTCTAGTCTGAAAGAACACAAAAGAATACATACTGGTGAGGTGCCTTACAAAAAGAGTACATACTGAAGACAAGACTTTCAGGTTTGATGTTTGTGAAGTAGTGTCTACACAGTCTTCTAGTCTGATAGAACACACAAAAATATGTACTTGAGAGAAGCCTTGCAAATGTGATGTTTGTGTAGTAAGATCTGCTCGACGCAGTGATCTTAATAATCACAAAAGAAAACATACTGGATAAAAGCCATACAAGTGTAATGTTTGTGGAGTAATGTTTACACTCTTGTTTAGTCTTAATGCACAAGAAATAAAAAATTCAGAAGATATGCCTTCCAAGTGTGATGTTTGGTGTGTGAAGGTTGCATGATGTTCTAATCTGAAACGACGGCATAAAATACATACACAAGGGAAGTTTTTCTAGTGTGATATTTGTGGTGTAGGATTCACACAATGTGCTAGAGTGAAACGACATAGCAAAGTACATACAAGAGAGAAGTCTTTCAAGTGTATTGTTTGGGGTATAGGAGTTGCAGGTTGTTCTTGTCTGAGACACAAAAAATATATACAGGACAGGGGCCTTACAAGTGTGAAGTTTACATTGTCAAGTTTAACAGCTGTAGTAGTCTGAGAACACACAAGCAAATACACTTAAGGTGTAGCTTTACATGCATGATGTATGTGGTGTGTAGGCACATAGTCTCTGTCATGGAATTTACTTCCTATTCTCTGCAGTGATGGTCCAACAGTGGCCAAAACTCCAAGTATCTACTGAGGGTCTTCAATGGTGCCTACTTTTCACTCAAGATTACTCTTGGCAGAGATGTGAAGTGAAGAATGGTGCTTCAATTCTAGTGAGCCTCATCAGAATTTAAAAACAAATCAAGTACTACGGCTGATAGGTCAAGGTCGTGTAAACTTTTTATCTTTCCTGACCTTCTATGAGTTAGGATTTTGCTTGTTCTGATGAGCACCCAGCTGACTTAACGCAGTAAAATGTGACTTAAATAGCTCTGTTATTAGTATTTTAAATGACTGAGACATACGGGTGCAGTTCATTCAAAATGACTAAATCAACTATAAATTTATATGTTTACAGATAAATTTAATAATAAATTATCATTAATAAATATAAAATAATTAAGGGTGGAGTGAATTTAGATGGTCTTTAAAATGTCCTCACACGTGATGGTTTGATTTGAACAAAAATTCATTAATAGAGAGTTCACTTGGCAGCCAGTAAGATGTTGGTTGATTTCTGCTCCAGCCGATGCTTGTTCTTTGCAAGTTATGGACTGGTTCACTCTCATCACTGGTCAAATCTGGTGGGTACAACATGTCCCTCATGGAATTGTGGGGTAATTGCAAATATTTTCTAGCATCTGTTAAGACCCGTCGCTGTAGGTGTCTAGCTTTGACTGCAGGCCACTTACACCACTCAATTGCTTAACAGATAGCACCACCAATTGGTACCACCAACTAGTATCAGAAAATAAGAGAGAAACAAATATCCTCATGAGTATTGGGTTTCCAGAGACAAAATCAGGTGCCCCCTCCCCCTTATATTCCACCATTCCATATATGCCAGAACTTTACTCTCTCTGAGCATCAATGTAATCCCAGTGAGCTGAAAACATCTATTGCATTTATATTGAACATGTTTACATATGCATTAGTTAAAAAGGTTAATATAATAAGTATGTTCATCAGTTCTATCATCATCCACTCCCTGCTCCATATGGAACTTGGGACTACCTCTGCTTTTGGTTCTCTATGAGAAACCCGCATGAAGAAGTTACCAGCCCCCTTGCAGTGGTGGTTCATGAAACCATCATTCTATATGCTGAGGTTGCCAGCCACGTATGACTTTGACATCCACTAGCAATTTTCACATGTCAATAAATGCAAAATTTAGAATTCTAAAATGTTTAACTTACCCCAAAAATATCTTTGGGAATATAGACTTCTGGCTCGGTGAAATGGTTAAAGCAACTGCATTATGATGCCTCTTACACGTGGTCTTGGGGTGTTACTTTACAATAGACTCCCACTAGGACTTAGTGTTCATTTTTCTAGGATTCCGGGTTTTCCGTATTAATAAAGGTTGAGTTGTCATTGTATAAATTCACAAGATGGTCAAATATGTTGTCCAGTCCTAAAAAATTGAATCCTTTATTCTGGCTTGTCTGGCTGACTTCTTGACGTGTTGAAGTTCACAGTGCAGTAAACTCATAAGGCACTAAATTATAAGGTAACATTTGGCCCACATCCAGATTGCTGCTGTATGACAAGGCTTCATTCAGAAATGTTGTATTTTTACATTTCAAATGCCAAGCCAATAGCATGCTTTATTTGCCTTCTCTAATGCAGAATTAGGGCCAGGTACATGTTAACTTGTTAGACTGTGGTGAGACACTATAAGATTTTGATCCCTGAACACTATAACTGTTCTTAGAAACTAGCGCATTCTATGCCCTCTGGCATTCCTCTGTCCACTTGAATCGGGCATATTTCTTAACTAAATTGATTAGAGGTTCTGCCGCTCGTGTAAAGTTAATCATGTGTTTCCTAAAATATCCACACGTTCCCAAGAACCCACGTACTTGTCTGGCATTCACTAGTGGAGGCATCTCCCTAATGGCCTTGACTTTATCCTCGTCCGGTCTGATTCCATTCTTGTTTATCAAAAACCCTAGATACTTGGTTTCACGCTGAAGGAAATTACATTTAGTCAATTTCAATTTGACTTTATGACTTCTCAGTCTGTCGAAGACTTTCTCCACATGCTGTAGATGATTCTGAACTGACCCTGACGTGTGTACTAGGATATTATCGATATTTGCCATGGCAAAATGCTGCATCCCACTAAGGACTTCGTCCATTAGCGCCATATAGGTTGCTGGACTACTTTTAAGCCCAAATGGCTATTCTTATGATCATCCCTCTCTTCTCCAGCTCTTCCTTCCAGACTTGCAGGTTGGATTGAAGATGTGCCTCTGATTTAGCAATCAGGGCAACATCATCAGCAAATGCCAGCTCTAAAATACAGACCTGTCTCATCTTCCAGTACCCCACTGAATACTTTCCTGTCCTCTCCTTACATGCCTTGATGACATCGTCCATGAGGAGTATGAAACGATAAGGTGACAGGATATCACCTTGTCTTACGCTAGTGGTGGTCCTGAATTCTTCTGACTTATGGTTTGCCGTCCTCACATAATTTCTGCAAGACTTGTAGAAGCTGTGTATAGCATGAATCAGAGGTGATGGAATGTTCTTCCGTGCCAAACAGTCCCAGAGTTTGTTCCAGGGGACCTTGTTAAATGCCTTTTCCAGATCTAAGAAGCAAAGATGGGTCTCACTCTTATACTCAAGGGCCTTTTCACTCAACTGTCTGAGTGTGAAGATTAGGTCTTGAGTACTTCGATTTGCTCGGAAGTCACATTAGACCTCATCGATCTATGGCTCAGCTAGGCGTCTGAGTCTCTGCTCCAGGATTCTAGAGTAGATTTTACCAGGGACACTGAGAAGGTATATGCCTCTATGGTTTCCACATTGTCGGTTGGTGCAGTCCTTCCTAGAGATCAACTGTGGATATAGCCCATTCTTTTTAAGGAGCGAAAATATAAAATTAAATTAAAAAATTTAAAAAAAAGGCAAAGGAAGAAATATATATTAACTGAAAAAAAAAATATTACTTATACATTCACATAGTTTGAGAACTATTCTTAAAAAGGTTGCATGTAAATGAGTATTTACATGCATATGTGTATATTCGGGTAAGAAATCCTTGAGTTATGGGTATGAATCTGAATTTCTTTCCACTTTGGGATGCTCACATGTATGTAAACATAAGTATGCACAAGAATCGGAATATTATCTTGTTAAGTGCAATGAAAACGAATTTTTATATTACTTAAAAGACACAGATTGTGCAGAAATAAGTGTGTGTGACAGTGTGAGCGTGTGTATGTTGCACGCATGTTATTGCTTTTTTTCATTTACATCTTTGTTAGAAAAATATAGTATAAGGGACATAAAACTTTACAGCTTATTTTTTCAAGGGACATAATTTAAGATACTTTGTAGAATAAACTTTTAATAAATTTACTATACGTTTAATGTTAAATATAAATTTGGTTTTTAAAGTTTATTATAAAGAAACGTTTGTATAGAATGGCTTAAAATTATTTGTTTGTTTTTAGATTTCACTACTTTATTGGTATAATTTTATAAACAAATTAACTTTTTAACGCGGAATCATGTTTAACAATTATAAATTTAATCACTTTAGAAAAATATTGTAAGCATACCGAAAAATATGTTTTTTGCATATGAAATACTTTTTGAACGGGCAATAATAAAAATATTTGCCTTGTAATACTGTTAAATCAATAGAACAGCTCCACAAAACCCCCCGGATCCAGCCAGCAGTAGAAAAGCTACAAATTAACGGTGAAAGACCAACGAAGGAAGAAATAAAGAAAGCCATAAAGCTTCTAAGAGATGGAAAAGCGTCTGGACCTGATAGCGTTCTAGCAGAGACCATCAAAGCAGATATCTACACGGCTGCAGAGATGTTATATAAATTACTTGGTAAAGTCTGGGAAAAGGAAGAGATACCAGCAGAATGGAAGGAAGGATATCTAGTTAAGTTGCCTAAGAAGGGAAATTAACAAGAGTGCACAAATTATAGAGGATTGTTACTATCAATGCCAGGAAAAGTATTAAACAGGATTAGCCTTGAGAGATTAAACGAGTCCATAGACAAGCAACTGAGAGATGTACAAGTAGGTTTTTGACAAAACAGATCCTGTACAGACCAGATAGCCACATTGAGAATAATAGTTGAACAAAGTCTGGAATGGAATTCACCACTATACATCGGATTTGTGGACTACGAAAAGGCATTTGACAATGTAGACAGAGAATCACTTTGGAAATTAATGAGGCATTATGGAGTTCCCCCAGTCAGATGTGATGTATAATTATGAATATATAGCCATTGATACCTGTGTCTATTATTCTTCACTTTTACCTGAGACATTCCACAAACCACTTATCTTGTAGTTGCTGCTCGTATAGTGTAAGTTCATATCACTGCCCTTATTCTGTTAGCTCTATTATCATGTTTTTCCATAACAAGACTCACTGACTCACATATTTGTTGAAAACGATGACAGCAAGGCTTCTCCAGTTTAACTCAACTTTATTTACAAACAAATGAAGACCTTGAAAAAGACTGGTAAAGTTCACAGCAACCAACCTTCCAATATACTTGCTGGCTACCTCGTACACAACAAACATCTGCTGCCATTCACTCTCACGCTCTTGTGGTGGCCTGGTTCCATGCTGAGAACCACTGCATGTTTACATGTTTTTCTTGTCTCCCCTTCTGTCATTAGATTTATAAAACATCATTCTCTTCTTCAAAAGGGTCGTCTTGGTATATCATTATGAAACCGGCCTACCACCAGAGATGTAAGGTCTACTAAGTTTCTATTCTACTTCATACAACAGTTCTCTTTATCACAAGTCTATCTTTTTTAACACTTCAACTACTGGTTATTTCAACACGTACCTGGTGTTCAGAAAAACTCACAGTCCTCACAAGATATCGAATATCTGTCATCTCTCTCTCTCCTTACTGAATGTCATAACACATGGGTGGTAACAAGATCCTTGTGAGTAGTAAAGTCTGTGAACTACAGACGAACAATCAACTAGGCTGGTTCTACTAACTCAAGGACTAACTCTTTATAAGATGCGCACTCTATTACATTCCAAAAACGAAACTGCTTGAATCTTAATTTCTAAATCACATGAGTCTGTCTGAGGAGTAGGGATCGAAGAGGGGAGGCAAACCCGGTCCCAAAAAATGCCGTGTGGAAGTCGGATGTGTCTGCCGAAAGGCGCAAATGCCGCAGCTTTGCTGTAAACGAACACAACGCAACCAACGTCCTTGTCAGGACAAACGAGAAAGAAGAAGAAGAAATGGCTATGCTAGATGGGGTGGAGTTATCGGAAGATATGGAGAAGATACACTTAATGACAATGGAAAGCGACTCCTTAGATTCTGCACTGAGCAGAATCTGATCATTACAAACACAAAGTTCACCCATAAGCACATACATGCATACACTAGATGTGAACCAACAGAGAATGAGAAGTCAGTGATTGACTACGCCATAGTTAGGAAGAGCTCATTCAAGTATGTCCGGGAGTGTGGAGGGGGCCAGAGACTGGAAGTGACCACTACTTGTTAACAATTAAAAGAACAACTGAAAGAGTTACTCGGCCTAAGAACTGCCTAACATCACGCAAGAAGCTAAGTAAACGAACAGGGGAAACAAGCATTAAGACCTACAAGCTGAGAGAGCCAGAAGTGAAGACCAGATATCAGGGGCTTATTGCTACAGCGGTGAGCAGCACAGAAGAACAACCCGATGACCTCGAAACACTCTGGCTGAAATTCAAGGACATCATAAAGACAGCTGCAGCAGAAGCATGTGGTGAAGTTTGACTTGGGAACGCAAGAAAGGACACCTTGGTGGACAGATGAGGTTAAAGAGAGAATTAGAGAGAAGAAAAAGGCATGGAAACAATACTTCGGAGCTAAAAAAAAACAGCAAGAAAAACAGAGAATATATGATACTCAGAACAGAAGCAAAGAACAAGGTGCTAGAGGGAAGTTTGAAATTAAGAGCTTAATTGCTCAAGCAATAACTGAAGAGTGGATAACAGCATGGGACCAAAGTAAAAAAGCAAGACACTCATAAAAAATCCTAAAAAAAACAAGCAAAAAATGTCAAATACAAGATGAACTAAAAGTACCAAATAATAAAAAATTGCTGAGGCTCAAGTTTGGAACTGGATATTTCATGATTGAGGAACCCACATGTGAAGAGTGTCAAGAACCAAACTCAATTAGACACTTTCTGGTGGACTGCAAAAAATATGACCAGCAGAGGCAAAACATTAAGACATATTGTACTAACCAGAAGGTAGAAATGAGTGTAGAAAATCTCATAGGCACAAAGACCCCATCAGAAGTGCAAAAGTTAATAAAACACTATATTACAAAAACTAAAGCTAACATATAAAAAATTAATAAATAAGGATCCGAGCCAGTAGTCCACACTGATGAAAGATTCCCCCAGATACATACAGATTAACCAAATAAACCGTCCAGTGAAAATTAAAAACATACCAGTTAAGAAAATATCATATTTTTGATAATAAAACCATTTTAAACTATAACTACAAAAGGAAAAATACCGACTAGAGATAATATAGTATAAAATAAATACAAACAAAAACATTTTACAATAAAGGAAACACGTCCTGATATAACCAACAACTTCATGTACATGGTAGATGGTTGAAAGGGGCGTGCTACAAAGAAAAGTAGCAAACCATCATCATGTGACGTATTCTTTCCAGAACGTTGTCTCCATTACAGCTGCTCTGAACGCATCACGATTCTGGGCAAGTCGACCTGCATCAGATAAAGACAAGTTCAGACTCTCTGTGATGTCCTGGGTCCACCGTCGTCTAGGTCGACCCCTTCCCCTTTTTCCAGGGACCATGCCTTCCATCACTGTTTTTTTCCAGACTATTATGTCTTTTTATATGACCGAAAAATTTCAGCTTCCTTATTGCGATGGTATTTAGGAGCCAATGTTCCTGTACGTTTAGTGAGTGCAGTACTTCTCTGTTGGTCTTTTTTTCTGTCCAGGGTATTCTCAACATCCTTCTGTAGCATTTCATTTCAAATAATGTAATCTTTTTTTGCAACTGTTTTATTGAGTGTCCAAGTCTCGCAGCCGTATGTTGCCACTGGGAATATACATGCTCTGATCAGTTGTAACTTTGTTTCTTTGCTTGTGCCTTGCCATAGGTTTTTCATCTGTATTAGTTTATGTGAAGCAATTGCAAGTCTTCTTTTAATTTCTACTGCACAGTCGCCAGAGCTGTTGATGATTGATCCTAAGTATTCGAATTCATTAACACTTTCCAGTTCTTCGTTATCAATTTCAATTTCTGGTTTGGTCTTTACTTTGTCTGTTGTCAATACTTTAGTCTTCTTGGTGTTTAGGTATAGATTCTGGGCCTCGCTGTGTTTTTTTGGTGGACAGAAGTAATTGTTCAAGTCCTTCTGGGTTGGTCGATAGGAGGACTGTGTCGTCAGCATATCTGATTTCCGGGATCTGGTACCCGCCGATGTTAAATGAGTCAAACTCTGTGTGTTCTTGGTCATCTCTTATATTTCTCATGATATTCTCGGCATAAATGTTAAACAGGTAAGGGGAAAGGGTACAGCCTTGTCTTACTCCTTTCTGTACTTCAAACCATTCTGATGTTTCCCCCTCTATTCTTACGGCTGCCTGTTGTTCTTGGTACAGCAGTGCGATGAGTTGTATAAGGTGGTTTGGAAATCCCATATTTTTTCATAATAGCCCATAACTGCTGATGTTGTACACAATCGAAAGCTTTGGTGTAATCAATGAAACAAGTATGTAGGTCAACGTTGAATTCTCTACACTTTTCTATGATGATCCTCATGTTAAATATATGATCTCTAGTGCCTCTACCTGGTCGAAAACCCGCCTGTACTTCGTTTATTTCTGTTTCTAGCTTTTGTTGCATCCTTTTCATTATGATTTGTAATAGTATTTTGCTGGCATGGCTTATAAGAGCTATAGTTCTGTAGTTTGTGCACAGTTTCAGGTTGCCCTTTTTTGGCAAGGGTATGTAAATTGATCTTTTCCATTCCTTGGGCCAAATTCCGCTTTGCCAGATCTTGCAGCATAATGCATGGTATATACGAGCGCTGCCTTCTCCTCCTGCCTGTATCATTTCAGCTGTTATTTCATCACAACCAGGAGATTTTCCACTTTTTAAGTGTTTGATTGCGTTCCGGACTTCCTCTATGGTAGGTTCTGGTTCACGTTCCGCTTCATTCATGACGTTGTTATCTGCCGCTTTGTTTATTTCCGTATACATTTCTTGACAGTACTCCTTCCATCTGTTCAGAATATCTTTACGTTCTGTTAGAGTGTCGCCTTTCTTGTCGTTTATTGCTCGAGGTGATGATTTAAAGTTGCTGTTCTTCAATGTTCTTACTTCAGAAAACATATTCTTACTCAATCCCTGTTCGCGCATTTCCTCTATTTTCCTGCAGGTGTCGTTTATGTATTGTTGTTTGTCTTGTCTGACTCGTTTTTTAATCTGCTTTGTGTATTCCTTGTACAACTCCTGATTTTCTGTATCTTTTTTGGACTTCATTTTTCTTCTCTCTACCACCAACTTCAGTGTTTCGTCTGAGATGTATTCTCGTCTCTTTATACTTCTTTTAGGAATTAACCTCTGTGCATTTGTAATATAAACATCTCTGATGTTATTGGCAAGTTCATCTGGTGTCATTTCCTCCTGTACTGCCATAAGAATGTCAAATTTGTTCTGAATATCGACACTGTACTCTTCTGGTATGGCGCTTGTGTCATAACGTATTACTTTGTCGCTTGTAACGACTTTTTTCAATTTGATCTTGAAGTTTGCAGCAAGAAGTTCATGGTCGGAGTCACAGTCTGCTCCTGGGAGCGTCTTGATGGATGAGATACAAGATCGCCACCTTTGTTGTATTAAGATGTAATCTATTTGGTTCTTGCTTTTTCCGTCCGGTGACGTCCATGTATATAGTCTTCTAGGGTGTTGCATAAAAAGAGTATTTGTGATGACTAGGTTGTTTTCTAGGCAGAATGTTGTCAAGCGCTCTCCTCTCTCATTTCTCTGACCCAATCCATAACTTCCTTTCACTCTTTTTTCATGTTCTAATCTTTCGTTTCCAACTTTGGCATTAAAATCTCCCATTATTATCCTAATATCTTGCTTATTTGCTTTCTCTAATGCGTGTTGCAGTTCATTGTAAAAATCTTCAATTTCCTGTTCTTCAGCAGCTGCCGTTGGCGCATATGTTTGTATAATTGTGATGTTCTTTCTTTTTCCTTTCAGTCTGATTGTGACAATGCGGTCATTTATGGGATTATATCCTAATAGGGAGGCAGCTGTCCTTTTAGACAGGTAGAAGCCGACGCCACTCTGACCTCCTCTCTCTCTTTGCCTGAGTATATGAATGTTCCTCCTGATGGAATCGAAAAGTGTCCCTGGCCCGACCATCTGTGCTCTGAGATGCCCAGGATATCGATGTTTAGTCTTTCCATTTCGTTCTTCACTATGTACTGTTTTCCTTGGTATAAGCTTCTGACGTTCCATGTTCCTATTTTGATTATTTTTCTAAGACCGATGACATGGTTTTCCGTGGTAACACAGTCAGGCTTTTGGCCGTCATTACGATTACCTGTACTGACGCTGCCAACGATCTCTTCCCCAGTTAAATATGATCTGCCTGGCCTGGGGACCTCACCACCAGATCTTTGTGTAGTATTCAGATTAGCCATTATGGATTTCTTGGCATTGTACATCCAGTAGTTTGCCATTGCTTTCTGGATGGTTCTGGCCGCTTACCATTACAGTCCATGGTGCGCCCTCAGCCTGATACCAGGCCTTTCCAACTCCTGCCCTAGAAGCCGTTGTCAAAATATTATTGATCATCCGCCCGTTCGGCCAGCAGTTGTGTGTACTGTTTAAGGGGGACCTCCCTTTTTCAATTTACTCATGTAGTTATGCCGGCCAGTCAAAGCCGTTGCCCGGGGGGTGGCGCTGCCGTACACAAGCAGACTCGAGGAGCCATACATGAGCTGAACTGGAGTGGGGGAACCAACTAGGATCCAGGCCATCCTCAAAAAGAGGAAGTGACTGCCTCTCACCGTGAGGTACTATCCCTTACACACTCCAGCCCTACCCCCCATTACACATTAATAAAAAAAAAAAAACTAGCAGCAAAAGAGAAGTCCTGGGAAGAATTTGGAGAAAAGCTAGAAAACGATGTGCAAGTGTGACCTCATGGCTTACTAAACTACCATTTATACGTGTTAGAATATAGAAATAACAGACGTAAACCAAATAAGGCGTTTTCGCACAAAACGCAGGGTCATTAAAGTTCAGTTGGCAGTCACGACGAAGAGAGACAAAGATAGTGCAGTCCCTAAGGAAAATATTAAATGCGTGTTTTGAAAGGAAAATTTCGTGTGAAGTGAGAGTTGCTATTTTGGTGTTTTTTTTCCGTTGTTTAGAGAGAGAGACGTGTGGAAAAAGTCGAAAAGCTGAGAAAACGTGTGAAATTGTAGATAATTGTACCGTGTGGGAAAAAGAAAGTATCGTGTGAAAATTGGCGGGAACAAAGAAGAAATATTATAAATAGGAGAGAAGTGCGAGAAAGGGCAGTGATTTCAGGATTTATGATTCTAAGGATTCCATGATTTTAGACTAGAGGATTTTACAGATAGTGTTAGGTGAACTTCGTCTTTGAGGATATCAAGACATGTTTTTAAGTAGACAAGTGTGTATATTATTCAGTTGGATATATATTTTTCGTTGTGGATAAACAACCATCATTTGTGAAATTTGCAGTACTTGTCAAATGACGTTTAATAAAACATCTGATTGAATTTTCTACATTGCTGTTTGTGGAACTTTACAGTATTTTATTTAGATTATACCTTGTCATTTTGAGACTGTTTTGCTTAGCACTAAACACAACAGGGAAGAACAAACCTGGTAAGAAAAATAAGGAAAAGTCAAGTATTACCATCTCTGGCGGAAGGCCAGTTAGCACTTGAACTACAACAACATATAAAGGATTAACTCTGACCAAATAAAATTAATATAACTACTAGTGCCGTATAACCTACACATATAACAACTAATTGGCGCCGAGACCTGCCCCTTTTTTGTGTAAAATCAGACAGGAAGAATCACCATAACGGATCTAGGTCAAAAACAACAGCAGCAACACCAAGTGTTGTTTACACTACAGCAACAACAGCAGCAACAACAGGCGTTATATGCACAGCAGCTACAGCAACAACAGCAATATGATTGTCAACCATACCATAGAGAATGGGAAAGAGACACTGTCAAAACAGGAGCAGACTGGAGTAGTCTAAATAGAAGACAATGGATGGGTTTGAAAAAAAATCGAAAAAAGGTAATTCGTCTTACGAGGACAAAAGACAAAGAAAATAGTCTACGTTACGGCCACAAGGCCTTCGTCAGGAAAGGAAAGAAGGTGAAGGCTAGATAGGACACATAAGAACTAAAATAAATATAAAAATAAAACCTAGGTACTTGCCTGAAGGCAAGGCATAAATCACGTGAATTATGTGAACTCTATTTATAAACTGGAAGAAATTGAGTTCTAGATGGTTCGAGGAAAGTTGTCTTTGCAAATCAGAAGTTAAGATTTAGTCCATACGTTTTGAAATCTGACAGAGTGTTCATCGTGTCTAGTGTTACTTATCGAGTTGGTAGAAACAGTCTATTTCGTCCGCGGACAGCAACAGTGATAGAATTTATGCCTTGCCTTCAGGGAAGTACCTAGGTTTTATTTTTATATTTATTTTAGTTCTTATGTGTCCTATCTAGCCTTCACCTTCTTTCCTTTCCTGACGAACGCCTTGTGGCCGTAACGTAGACTATTTTCTTTGTCTTTTGTCCTCGTAAGACGAATCACCTTTTTTCGATTTTTTTTCAAACCCATCCATTGTACTCCACGTCCTACCACAGTTCCCCTCAACTTCCTTAATTAAATAGAAGACACCATCGGATAGCAGTAAGAAATGTTGTTGGTCAAATAAAGAAAGGAATGACATTGCAAATAAATAACATCAACAAAGGGAAGCAACAGAAGTGTCAGTTAACAACCGAGAATGGTTGGACAATGAATGTAGAACCGGTAGGAGGGTGGAGAAAAAATTATCAGTTCAGGTCACACTTTGATACCCATCAGTCCCCTATTCTTTGTCACCTCTCACACCACACCCCACACCGCCCCGCATTCTTTGGTGACCAAAAGTATTCTCAACTGCCTGGAGGATACTCACAGTAGATGAGAACAAGTATAATTCGACAGTCACGAAAGTCTATGTCCATGGATAGACGTCAACCAGAAATCAAACGATGCGTGAATATGGTCACTTGCAATCAACCCCAGAACATTAACTTTGTACCGTACAGACGATGGCAGACACCTAACTGGAGATACCAGCGCCCGCCAATCACTACCAATCGAAGTACTAAACACATATATGTGAGTAACAATACATATTACCGGAGAGAACCAGAGAGCAACAATACATATTACCGGAGAGAACTGTCATAAGAGGTTTTGATGTTAATAAAAGTATAGGCTATCCTGGACAAATAGGTGTATCAGATGATAACAGGATAATGCCAGATAAGAGACTGGTCTTATAAGAAATACCCCTTCTCTGAAAAGAGCAAGGGTGTATAGACACCAAGGTGGGGTCAAGCTATGTAAGTTCTCAGAGAAGGTGATGATGATGTACTCTGAGTCCCTAACTGCTACCTCTTGAAATCACACAAAGATTAATGAGTTATTGTTATTTGGCAAATTGTCTAGGGTAATTTATTTAATATAACAGGTATTGGTTTCAAACAGAACTTTAACTTTAATAAAATTATTAAACAAGACTGTGTGAAAGTTTTTATGTACAATTTAATTGTCCTGAACCTCAATCTTTTCAGGTCAGGAATACTCAAAAGCAATAAAGTGATATTCACACATGAAAATAAATATATTAGAAAAACTGGTCCATGTTTGTACAGTGTTCACTGGAATAACTACACATACAGTTTCTGTTCATATGAGTGATAACGTCTGCTATTACTATGCTGTAGGTTCTCTTTATTATTTTGCTGGTCTTATCTATTCCTCCTAAAAAGGGTTGTAATTCTAGTTTGATTACTCTTGGGTGAATGATTGGATGTTCTGACACTGGCCTTTATAAAGGACTTATCTTCGAATGTTGTTGCTGCTATTCATATACCACTGCAGGACCACAAACTTAGTAGCTCCTGACTGAGAAGATGGGGTCTGGCTGCATTTGTATGAGGAGCTCGCATCAGCTACACACTTCTTCTCAAGTGAATACAGCCGCGAGGTAATTTCGTGATATAACCCTCAGGTAAATATATTCACACACCCTCAAGCTGAACTGGCCTTCTAAGGGATCTTAGAACTGCTTCCAGATCAAGAGGCAAAGACTTGAACTTTCTATCATTCCAATGCTGTCAGCTCGGTGCAAATTTAAATTTCGAATGGCCCCGATAGTACCACCTTGTTACTATTTATAGAACTACATCCGCCCAATCGGAGGAAAAGTCAAAAAGTTAATTTTTGAGACTTGTGACTTATGCGGTTCTGAGCGTGTTTGTATAATCTGACTAATTTTAAATATTTTATATTACAGTTATTAGGGGACCGATTTTAATTATCAAAAGTGATAATTAAACGGCCAATTGTTCTCTATCGCTCTATATGGATATTCCTTAGTTATGTCTTTGCATTTCAATCTGGTTAATTTTTAAGTAATTAACTTGGGCATTACCCTGATGTGAAAATATCACTGAAATAAATTTTTCTACTACAATAACATTTTTATCATGCGTGAATATTTATGCTTAGGTGTTAAGCAATATCAGCGCTATAATTTGAGATATTTCCTTCTGTTTAACTATCTTTAGTTGTTAAGAAATAAAATATCTTCGTTCGGACAAAAACACAAAATAGGCATTGTTACCAAGTTAAAAGGTTTCTTTATCCTTACCAAACAAAAAGAAGCACTCTGATTGGTTGTTAAATTTGTACTAGGCTCTTAGATAATTTTGGTGGGCGGTAGATTTTGACTTGGTTTCTAGACAAATTCAAATATACTAGATAAATTTTGGGCGGTAAATTTAACTGGGTTCTTAGACTACGTTCAAATACTATAGTTATTTTTAGAGTCAAATATTATAGCTAGTTTTTGAGCTGGGAATTTGAGCGTGGTGTCATACAGATTCAAAATTTTTACGACAAGAATCAGAGAGCAACAATAGATATTGTGAAGAAAACACAGACAACGCTGTTTAAGAAGCAGTACGGCACACCTCTGAAAACGACCAATTTCGTGACGTCGTCAACAGAATGAGACAATATCGAAGCACATCCGACAGTGAAGACGAGACGCCCCTGCAGGTGATTCAATGTAGAGAAATTCACAACAACCAGTATACTGAAGATAATGACAATCGACACACTGCACCATCCAATGAAGAAAACGCAGACACCGCTACATGCACACTTAAGGAAGATGATATTATTCTTCCATCACCTTTATTGAGACACGAATCTGACCTTGACGTAGCAGATCCCGAGAGTGACCACGAAAGTGTGATCAGTCCAGACAACACTGAATTTCGCACAGCAACGAAGCACCCACATTCCAGATCAACATTTTCTTCTTCCTCTTCCTCGGTCGTCCTGAAAAGGACGTTGGTTGCGTTGTGTCTGTTTACGCCGGAGCTGTGATATCTGCACCTTTCGGTCGACACATCCGACTTCAGCACGACATCTTTGGGACCGGGTTTGCCTTCCCTCTGCGATCCCTACTCTCTCAGCCAGACTGCAGTGATGGATCCTGTTTCCAGGACCACCACGTGGAGGTGGAGTAGGGTCTTGGTCAGCTCTGGTTTGCTGACCCTGATGCAAGCAGTCAAGCTATGGGTCGCTGACTGCATTCTCTATTGCTGCATCTTTGGGTCCCGGATCAACAGATGATTCCCCACCGTTACCAAAATTTGCGAGGTCACCTCAAGTGTACGTACGTATGAAATTGCGAAGAAAACTCAGACAGCCGCACAAAACGCAGCATGACGTGCACCATTTCAAAACTATTTCATCCTTACCCTCGACAACTGGAGCCACCACCCACTCAACACTGCGAAATACGCCATCCTCTCATGATCAACGATTGACGAGGACAGAAGTTATCTTGATGGACATCGCCAAGTTCCTCGTGTCAACATCGTAAACATCCAGTTCAACGATTATTGGTTTATTGGAGAATCAATCTTCTCTAATAATAAAAAGGTACTTCCCCAGCTATAGTACCCAACGAGTACTTTCTCTACAAAGTACTTTCACACGTTCCCCACCATCATCTAGAGTCACTAGTATCCATTTTTTTTGGTAGGAAATTTTATTTTTTTCAGAAAGATGTCTGCCCCAGTCAAAGACCCTGCTGATGATACTGATGATAGTGACAGTTACGACGTCTGCAACACCCAGATATTTAAGCACTTTCTCAAACATTCGCACATTTAGATCACTATGTTATCCAGGTTAAACAGAATTTAAATTATCTCAGTTCTCTAGTTATTCAAACCTTTTTGCGAGTGTTAAGTACGAAATCTTTATGAATAGAAGAGTACTCAATGATCTCAGAGACGTAGTCAACCATTGTACAAATTACACCACTTTTGCCTTTGTAAATATTAATAATAGGACTTATGCCTTACAACTGTTTTTTTTTTTACCTCTTATTTATTCTTTTTGTGACAAAAGCAAACACACTATACGCACACATTACATAATCACTAACTATGATAGAGTCGCACATAGACATGCTCAAGTTCAGTCGCTTACCTCCCTCCCTTTTACTTCATACTGATCTTCTAGAATTATTCAACCACTTGTCTACTATCCTTCCACATATACTCCGTCCACCACTAGTTCAACATCATAATCTTTGTCAGTACCCCAAAAAAAAAAATTCTTTACGGCTTGACGCGATTCTTTCGCAGTCAAAACTCATCGTGTTCTCGCTATTCCTCTTAATTGTTGATGACAAGTATGACCTGTATATGATTGTTAAGACAGATTTTAATAATTTTTTAGTCAAAGGGAGTTTACACGTTGTAATATTGTAGGTAAAGCCAGACGTTAGTTATCTCCCTGGGCTGGTTTAAAATTATTTGATCCAGAATTCTCTCGAACTTTCGAGATTGAGTAGAGTTCACGTTTCGCGGTTAGCCGCGCATGCGTGGCTGTTTTGAGCGGGACTGATATGCGATATCTCGTGACAGTTCGCTCTGGGCGTTTGACCAGGCTGGTCAGCCATGTTTTCTAATTGTGTGTTCGGGGAAGATATTTGTGGCGAGATAGAAACGTTGGAGACTCCCCGTGATATTTCTAAGGCCTAGGATATGATGGCCTGTATTTATATTGTGCAGTGTGTTTAGATATTGTATTACCAGAGCAGAGGAGATAAGAAGAATATTATATTGTTAGAAGCCAGGACCTTGATACGGCTTATCTACTGTATCACCAGAGAAGGTGGAAGAATATTATATTGTTAGAAACCAGGACCTTGATACGGCTTATCTATTGTATCGCCAGAGAAGGTGGAATAATATTATATTGTTAGAAGCCAGGACCTTGATACGGCTTATCTATTGTATCGCCAGAGAAGGTGGAAGAATATTATATTGTTAGAAGCCGGGACCTTGATACGGCTTTTCTATTGTATCGCCAGAGAAGGTGGGAGAATATTATATTGTTAGAAGCCAGGACCTTGATACGGCTTATCTATTCTATCGGTAGAGAAAGTGGAAGAATATTATATTGTTAGAAGCCAGGACCTTGGTACGGCTTATCTATTGTATCGCCAGAGAAGGTGGAAAGAATAATATATATTGTTAAAAGCCAGGAGCTTTATACGGCTTATCTATTGTATCACCAGAGAAGGTGGAAAGAATATGTACTTTACTTCCATGATGTCATGCTTTGACCTGTATCCAGTGTCAGTGAATCGTTTTGATGTACCCATGTACTGTTTTACCAGGATGTTTATGTTCAATGTGTCGCTTGTACCCGTACAATAAACAGTGTGTAGACATTTCAGTCGTTACTCACATATGTGCATCGGTGTGGGTGAATGATCATTGACTTACTCTATACTACACGGCATTCGCGTCCTTTGTCATCTACACACCCACACATCTAGTCGGCCGCCTGTAAGCCCGACGCTAACTGATGAGCTAACTTTATTAGCGGCAAATAATAATAGAACATTATATTCTTCTGGAAGTACCCGGCGTTGCCCGGAGGTTTCAACTCTATAACTTCAACAGCGCATAGCAGAAACACAAACACGCCCCACCTTATCAATGATTCACTCAATCTCTACACCTATTCCCCCCTCTATTACCTATGATAGTAGCACCAACATTCACCCCCTCGCCACATATGATACGACCGCATACGAAATGGCTATTAACAAAGCACACACGTATTTTTCCAAAGTGACTTATGAGAGCTATTTGAAATGTGTTAACTCAAAGCTTTCCTTTCGTGTTATGGAAAGACAGTTTTAAAATGTTCAATCGCATCGAGTATGTATTTTGCCGATTTGTCTTAATGATGCTGTTAAAACACATACCATTTGTACTAGAACTATTCGATTCGCACACAGGTTACCTTTAGTTCACAACCTCAATGATCTTATATGGCTACTCACATTATTCAAGCCAACGACCCTTTCTCACAGATGTATGACGAATCAGACGTCAAATTTATTCTTCCCTACACATCCAAACGCCTTTCCATCTCCTGTCACCTTCTCCGACGTGCTCCATCACAGACGGATCGTTCTAAATCGACGCCCCGTTCCGAGCATCCTCCACTATTCAAAAGGACTTTATCTATGTTACCGTGTCTATCAAATTCTAAAATACTTCTTCTGTAGTCTGGGAAACCCCTTCTCGCATTCCTGAATCTAGTGACTTGTTTACAGTCCCTCATCGACTACCTACATTACAGTCAGTACATATGTCTACCCTTATTTCAGAATTAGACACTGTCCACACACCAGAGGCCATGACCCAACACACTAGAGTGCCAGGACAATTGATTTCGTGTACTATAATTGGTGTTTTTAATTTGATGACTCAGATACCATTTGAACCATGATTCGGGAGTAGATGTTTCTTATCATTGATGTTAATGTAGTCTTCTTCTTCTTTGATCCTTAGCCACCGACCGTCAAAGCAGTCAGTGGCCATCACGCCTGGTGGCGTCTTGTAGTGCAACAACAAATTGATTATACTTTGCTCGGTCGGTGGCCATCCTTCGTACAGTGCCACAACTCTGGTTCATTCTTTGCATCTCAGCCTCTACAGTCCTCCGCCAAGTTATTTTTGGTCGGCCTCTCTTTCGTTTTCCTTCAGGGGTCCATGGCATAGCTGTTCTTGTGATGGCATCGGGGTCTCTTCTGAGGACATGGCCAACCCAACTCCAGCGTCTGCCATCTACCTTGTATGTTGGTGTGCATGTCCTCTTGCTTGCTCCGAGTAAGCAGATCTTGGTTGGTGATGGTATTCGGCTAAAAGATTCGGAGAATTTTTCTTAGGCAGTTTGTGTGAAAAGAGGATAATTTCGACATTTCCTTCTCTGTAACTTTCCAGCATTCCGCACCATAGAGAAGAACAGAAAGCACACAGATCTAATATAATCTTAATTTTGTGCGTGTGCTGTACTGAGAGGACTTCCAGATGTTGTTTAGATTATAAAATGCTGTTCTTTCTTTGTTCATTCGGTTGTTGATGTCTTTGCTTGCTCCGCCATCTGGTGTTACTATGCATCCTAGGTATGTAAATTTGTATGTCTGTTGCAGTTGTTGATTCCTTACTGTTATGGTCTCGGGGCTGCTCACATTGAGTGTCATGATCTCTGTCTTCTTTAGACTGATGTTCAAGCCCACCTGCTGGCTTTGCTTATTAAGTCTATCCGTTTTTTTCCTGGATGTATTGATGTGAATGTGCTAGTGGTGCAATGTCATCTGCATATTCCAGATCTTCCAGTGTAGAAAACGTAGTCCATCTTATTTGTCTTGGACTGCCGTCTGTTGTCCCGTTACACGCCCATTGAAGCATATTGGGAATCTGGTGTTAGGCCAAAATTTTCTTGACCGTCGGCACACTAGGGGTGATGTGGTGATCATCACGTCGACTGCCTTAACCTTCCCAGAGTTGCTCTGGGGCCCATTTGGTGCTGGGTCGACCTAGGAGCCGTTTGCCGCCTAAAAAAAATTCCCATTTCATCTGGGGATCAAACTATAGACCACTGAGCTAGGAAGCCAGTGCATTAACCACTATGCTACCGCGGCCCCCCATCATACACCTGTCTTTACCTCAAAGGTTAGGTTGCCCTGCCCTACTCTTCACGTAAAGTTGGCATAGAGGCTTTTTGTGATTGACGCTATGTAGCTTAGAATTCCATAAGCCCTCAGTATTTTCCATAAACTGTCCCTATGTATGCTGTCAAAAGCCTTTTCAAAATCAACGAAATTAATGTACAGCTGTCTATATAATGTTCCTGCGGGTAAATATATGATCTACACATCTTCTGTTCTTTCTAAATCCTGCTTGTTCTTTCCTCAGTTTGTGGTCTACTGCTTTTGAAATTCTCTGTATAATTATCCTGCCTAATATTTTGCTGGGAACTGAAAGAAGAGTGATTCCTCTCCAATTATTGCAGTCTGCAAGACCTCCCTTCTTGGGCAATTTGACAATTATTCCTTTGTTCCACTCCGTTGGTGTTGTCCCTGTTTTCCAGACTTTTGCAAATAGTGGTTCTAGTAGTTCTGCTGCTAGCTCAGGATCAGTCTTAAATAGCTCTGCATTTAAGTTGTCGTGGCCAGGCACTTTTCCATTCTTTAACCCTTTGATTGCCGTGATGATTTCTTCTTTCCTTGGAAAGTCTGTATTAACATTAATGACGTCTACCAGGAGCTTTTCCCATCCTTTAATCATGTTACAGCTGTATAACGGTCACAGTTTATTTTGTGTTGTGTCTGTGAGAACTCCGCCTATGCTGGTCCCAAGCCCGGATGAAAAAGGAGGAGGGCGACCTGCATGGAGGCCGTAAGGAGGCAGCCCCTCCACCATGCAAAGGCACAACAGGCCAATCACCTGTTTGCTTTAAATCATGATTACGCGAACTACAAGAGAGAAAACCGGACTGATTCTAAAGGCGACGAACTGGAACGGACTACGGACTACGACTTATGGAACTTGGAACACAAGAAGTATAAATGGGAAGGAAGAGGAGCTGGTGGAAGAGATGAGGAAAGCAAAACTAGAAATCCTGGCTATAACGGAAACGTAGAAAAAAGGACAAGGAGTCATGGATCTCGATGGCAACACGTTGCTCTACAGTGGTGTACCCATATCTGAAAGAGCTAAAGGGGGCGTGGGTTGCATTGTGGCCCAAAATCAAAAAGATAGTATCAAGGGATGGAACTTTGTCTCAGAGCGCATTATGGTTGTAAAACTAAAAGAAGGAGAAACCATAGTCAACCTGGTCATAATGTATGGGCCAAATGAGGATGAGAGAGCAGAGATCAAGGAGGAATTCTTCGAGCTGCTTCAAAGGACAGTGGATGACTGCCTATATGAAGTTATTATGCTCGGAGATTTTAATGCCAGAGTTGGAAATGACCATGCTAGATGGGGTGGAGTTATCGGAAGATATGGAGAAGATACTCTCAATGACAATGGAAAGCGACTCCTTAGATTCTGCAGTGAGCAGAATCTGATCATTACAACCACAAAGTTCCCCCATAAGCGCATACATGCATACACTAGATGTGAACCAACCAAGAATGAGAAGTCAGTGATCGACTATGCCATTGTTCGGAGAAGCTCATTCAGATATGTCCGAGATGCAAGAGTCTGGAGGGGGCCAGAGATTGGAAGTGATCACTACCTGCTAACAATCAAACGAACAACTGAAAGAGTTGCTCAGCCTAGGAACTGCCCAACATCACGCAAGAAACCAAGTAAACGAGCAGGAGAAATGAGCATTAGGACCTACAAGCTGAGAGAGCCAGAAATTAAGACCAGATATCAGGGGCTTATTGCTACAGCAATGAGCAACACAGAAGAAAGACCTGATAACTTGGAAACCCTCTGGAATAAATTCAAGGATATCATAAAGACAGCTGCTGCAGAAGCATGCGGTGAAGTCCGACTTGGGAACCAGAGAAAGAGGACACCTTGGTGGACAGAGGAAGTCAAAGAGAAAATAAGAGAGAAGAAAATGGCATGGAAACAATACTTAGGAGCTAATAACACAACAGGACAAATGGAAAAATACAGAGAATATGTGACACTCAGAACAGAAGCAAAGAACAAAGTGCTAGCAGCAAAACAGAAGTCCTGGGAAGAATTTGGAGAAAAGCTAGAAAAAGATGCACAAGAAAACCAGAAATTGTTCTATAAGACCCTAAAGAACATGAGGAAAGAAAAACAATGCCCTCTCAAATTTATAAAGGACAAGCAAGGCAAATTGCTTACTGCCCCGAAGGAAGTAATGGAAAGATGGAAAGAATATTTCTCAGAACTCCTGGATGGTGAGCATGGTGAAGCATCAGAAATGATAACCACTAGCACAGAAGAGAAAACCAATGATGGTGAAGATGACATAAAGATGAAAGAACTGAGGGCAGCACTGGAGAAAATCAAGATGGGCAAAGCAGCAGGGCATGATGGTGTAACACCAGAAATGGTTGAGTACATGGGAGCATCGGGCGACCTATTACTCTTAAAGGTCCTACAGGCAGCGTGGTGCAACAGGACCATACCAAAGGATTGGGAGATTGCCATCATGACACCAATTTTCAAAAAGGGTGACAGTCGACGGTGTGGAGGCCATAGAGGCATATCCCTTCTCAGTGTCCCTGGTAAAATCTGCTCTAGAATCCTAGAGCAGAGACTCCGACGCCTAGCTGAGCCACAATTGGATGAGGTCCAGTGCGGATTCCGAGCAAACCGAAGTACTCAAGACCTGATCTTCACACTCAGACAGCTGAGTGAAGGGGCCCTTGAGTATAAGAGTGAGATCCATCTTTGTTTCATAGATCTGGAAAAGGCGTTTGACAGGGTCCCCTGGAGCAAACTTTGGGACTGTTTGGCAGGGAAGAATGTTCCAGCACCTCTGGTTCATGCTATGCAGAGCTTCTGCAGGTCTTGCAGAAGTTGTGTGAGGACGGCGGGCCATGGGTCAGAAGAGTTCAGGACCACCACTGGTGTAAGACAAGGTGATATCCTATCACCTTACCTCTTCATACTCCTTATGGACGATGTCGTCGGGGCATGTAGGGAGAGAGCAAGAAAGTATTCAGTGGGGTACTGGAAGATGAGACAAGTCTATATTTCGGAGCTGGCATTTGCTGATGATGTTGCCCTAATTGCTAAATGAGAGGCACATCTCCAATCCAACCTACAAGTCTGGAAGGAAGAGCTGGAGAAGAGAGGGATGGTCATAAGCAGCTCTAAAACAAAATCCATGGTGATATCACGAGAAGAAAGAAAACATCAGATTAAGTTGGGGGAACAGGTCCTGGAGCAGGTCGGCCGCTTTCGATATCTCGGGGCTGTTGTAGACCGAAGGGGAGGCGTCGGGGAAGAGTTGGCCACTCGGGAAGCGGCGGCTGGGAAACTTTTTCAGGCCATGGGTCGTGGATTCCTCAGCGGGAGAGAGGTTGGTAGGAAAACGAAGATGGCTGTATACCGCTCCACCTATGTCCCAGTCTTGACATATGGATGCGAGTCGTGGGCAGTGGCTACAACCCACGAAAGCCAGATCCAAACCTCAGAAATGAGGTATCTGAGGAAAGTGGTTGAAGTAACAAGAAGAGACATGGTCCGCAACCAGACGATCCGTCAAGGCCTAAAATCCCATCCGCTGCAGACCCAAATAGAACAGTCCCAACTAAGATGGTTTGGCCATGTCTGCAGAATGGGAGAAGATCGGCTACCACGACAAGCATGGAAAACAAAGAGCCAGGGATCCAGACCTCCAGGACGACCCAGAGTCCGCTGGGAGGACAACATTAGACAATCTTTGAAGGACCGAGGACTAGAATGGAACCAGGCCAGGAAGAAGACAGCTGATAGAATGGTCTGGCGCTCTCTCTTCCAAACCTCTACACCTCACGGTAGAAGGGGAACGACTAAGTAAGTAAGTCTGTGAGTATAGTGTGACGGGCGGTGGAATCGTTTGCCCGTAGTTTTGCTATTCTCGTCATTCTGTCCTGTCTACCTTCTGTCCATCAAAATTCTCCTCCCCTTTCTGTAAACATTAGCTCACAAACTGTTACGGTTACTCTCTCACCTGTCAGTTTTAACAGAAAACTTCTGGTACGCGAATTCTTTTCTCATGCTCGCAAATTCAGCTGTCAATCAATAATATAAGATCTCTAACAACACACCAACCCTTGAAGCGAACTCCAGTGAAGATGTGAGTTCCCCAGTACCCCTTTGATCTCTTAATTTGAGACATCTACAGGGAAATCGCTAGCTGGCCGGAGAATCTTTTGTTACTGAGAAAACATAGCCGCATCTCAGACGCACTATTAAGTATCATCCTTTTCATCTGGGCAAAACTCTCGGTTCCCTGTATTCTATCTAAGCAGTTTTAATTTCTTTTATCGTAACGGGAGTGAAAGACCCCAGCCATGATCAAACACTCTATCCAATTAAAAAAATATCGTCTTTACCTTTTATGTATCAGTCAGCTCCTTGATTTACTAGCGCGAAGACGCTAACACCTACTAACGGATTTTTAGTGTTAACAATTCGTGGAGTTTTTTCTAGGCAGCCGGTAAGAACGATTATTTTTTGTGTTAGAAATTATTCATAGTGGTAGCATAAAGGTGATTCAAATTATAATCCAATACGTGTGTTTCGCTACGCAAGTAAATGAAATAAACTTAATCATTAGGCCTATAACAGTAGCAAGTTAGATTGGAAACTATACTGTGCTTCAAGCGCTGCTAGTCATGAGATTTAAAACAAATTAACTGTGCATAGCGACGGGTTGTTAAGACCTCAGTGAATTTAAAATACCGCGCCATATTTCCTGAGTCCGCAACTAGCCTGCTGATATTTTTTACATTATTTAATATACTGGACTAACCGAGCCCAGGATTTATCGTAATAGCCTCACAGTTGGTCGCAGTCAGCGTACCTCACCCCTTGGCAGTGGCAGTTTCGGAGTACCTATTTTTCACTGCGCAGGACCGACATTCTCTGTCAAAGAGATGCTAGATATCACTATCAGTTTGTACCAGGAAAATCAGTAAATCAAGTACCTTCGATCCTAGAAGAACCACCTGACCTAGTTCAGCCATCAGCTGTTCTCACACTAACCAACCGTTTCGCTTCGAGCAGCCAGTGGATAGAAAGAAAAAAAGCGTGAGGGAACTGAAGTCTGTTCCTCGCCCGCCCCTAAAGCGCAAGACAATATCGCATCAGAGTGCTCTGGTGTAGTTTTCTGTGTCTATTTCCCCCTGGGGCATATCATCAGGAGTAAAATTGGATATATCTTCATTCGGACCAGAATTGATATCACTTTAGATTCGTAACGCCTTATGGATTAATCGTGTAATAAGACAGACCAGGCCGTCCAAAACTGTTTTCTAGGCTGGGGGCCATCTGTCCACTCGAGAGCATATGGCGGTATAAGAGTCACACTTCAAGGGACTCTGATATCCATTGGATATTAATGACCGAATGAATGAAATAGGAAAGTGAGTGAGAAGTGGCAACTGGGATTAATGAAGGGTGTTCCGTATTGGGAGTTGTATTTGTTTTTTTTTTTATGTTTGGGTTTTCTTGTCAGCTTGGTTATTAGTATAGACCAAGGTTTTGTTCCTCTTGTACAGTGCTAACCTTCAGCAGGGGTTCTTTTTTTTTCTCCATGCAAGTAAGGCGCACGATGTATATGTCTCGTATATCTGATGTACTATATTCAGTGTTGTGATAGAGTTAAATGGTAAATGAAACCATAATAAAATTTATAATTGATGTGTTGGTCAGAACCCCACCTTCTTCTAATTAACGTCACTGTGTGTATGTGTGTGTATTTGTCGTGACACCCCTTACTGTGTGTAGAGTAATCTATTACAACTGAGAGGGGGGTTGTCTTATCAAAGTTAGTCACTCGGTAGGCTGAAGGAGGACAAAATTAGAACCTTCAGAAACATATCTTTTCCTCATGTTAACACGTGCGACTCTATTTCTATACAGCCTCACTTCTCTCTCAACAGTTAAGCTATCCACAGAAATAACCTCTTGAACCCATAAAACCTACCTTGTGACATATAGTATACAAGGTCACCGACTATTTTGTGATTTGTCTGTGAGTGTAGTATACAAGTGATCGACTATTTTATGTTGTGTTAGTAAGTATGGTATACAAGGTCATTGATTATTTTGTGTTCTGTTTGTTAGTACAATATACAAGGTCATCAATTATTTTGTGTACGTGCGATAAGTTGACGCCTGGTTCGAAACCTGGCAACGTATGACTTCAGTGTGTCCAGCTGTAAATGGATTCCTGACATTGCTCTTGATATAGTGAAGCCAAAAACACCGAGTATTATAACTTGCCATACAACCTGATAAGGCTAAGACCAAATGAATTCTTGAACGCTTCACTCGCCCGCGGCTACATCTATAGGACTACCGTTACCTTTCGATAAATACGACTAGGTTTAACTCTTACTATACGTGAGCTAAAACCGCGTTGTTATGCGCTAGTTTAGCTATCGTTACCGTCGCGCGCCAGTTGAACTGGCGAGCAGTAAATATGGTACTAAACCCGCGCCACTTCACGGGGCTTGCCAGATAGTAAGAGTTAATGATACATTAAAACTTGTGTTTTAGAGTGCATATCTCCTCTACAGATGAACGTGGTTTGTTGGGTACTTGAACCACATTTCATTAAGATGATCTAAGCATTGCATATAAGAGCGGGTTCAATGTAACATACAAATGTTGCTATACTTCCTGTAGCGAAACGGACAGATACATTCCAGAAATGTCTCCACAAGTAGTAATTTGTTAAAGATATATCGCAATATAATTATTCTTCTTCCTCGTTCGTCCTGAAAAGGACGTTGGTTGCGTTGTGTCCGTTTACAGCGAAGCCGCGGTGTTTGCGCCTCCGACTTCCGCACGGCACTTTTTGGGACCGGGTTTGCCTTCCCTCTTCGATCCCTACTCCTCAGCCAGACTGCAGTGATGCAGCCTGTTTCCAGGACCACCACATGGAGGTGGAGTAGGGTCTTGGTCAGCTCTGGTTCGCTGACCCTGACGCAGGCAGTCAAGCTATGGGTCGCTTACTGCATTCTTCACTTTTGATGCGTTTTGGGTCCCAATTCTATATGTGAGATTCACAATTGGAGAATCAAATAATTATTCTGCGTCGAAAAGGGAGGCAACCAGCCAGAGGTGCCAAAAATGAGTCAGTCAATCGCAGAAGAAGAGAAAGGAAGAAACTCATTTGAATGAAGAAAGGAGATGCCACCTGAAACAGACTGATTAGATTGATGAGAGGAAAATCCAATCAAT
Source organism: Oreohelix idahoensis (assembly GCA_024509875.1). Lineage (NCBI taxonomy): Eukaryota > Metazoa > Mollusca > Gastropoda > Stylommatophora > Oreohelicidae > Oreohelix > Oreohelix idahoensis. The sequence goes on from JAMPIV010012166.1 coordinate 205,824, forward strand.
CACAGGTTCAGTTAAAGCGCACGAACTTGGAAACTGTAAATAAACCTGCTTTAGACTCAGTTCTGAACTCTCTCAAAAATTCACTTCAAGATCTGATAGCTGAGAACACGTCCAGCAGACTGGCCCACACAAGTAAGAAGCCACAAGTTACAACATACAACTAAGAAGTCAAGCTGACGTGCTATTGTTAAAAAATATCTACAGATTGTCATGTCAATTGAAGAAATATTTAACATTAATTTATGACTCATTTTGATTTACATACTGATGTCTTATCTTGGTACTCATAACACAAAGCTGACAACTCAAGTTGGCCTCCATCTGAGTATAACCTGTAAACAATCATGAACAGCATTAATGTAGCTAGAGTCCTTATCAGTACTATACTGTGCTCGCTTAGATTCCTGTTTAGGACTTAGTTGTTAAATATTATGTGCACAAGAGTTCGTCTTTTTTTTTTTTTTTTTTTTTTTTTGTACTTTCTATTCTTTTTCTTTTTTTGTTTTTTTGTTGATCCAAATTACTCTAATTTTATAAAGGGAAACAACAATGTCAAATGTATGACCAAATCGAATTAATAAAGACAGTATTCAGATAAATGTTTAAATGATGTCCGGAGTTTTCCGATGTATTTTATTTATTGTATAATAATAAATAATAATAAATTCTTTAAGCGCCAAACACGGCGCATAAGGCAGAAACCAGTGCTCTCCAGGTTGTTCGTTGTGACGCCACTCCTCTTAACTCTTGCACATTATTTAGGCCCAACGTTCTTCCTTCTCTTATTATTGTTCTTCTGAGTGTTTCTTTTGGTCTTCCTTTTTTCCTCTTACCCTCAGGAACCCAAGTGAGCGCCTGTAGTGGTATTCTGTTGTTTTGCATTCGTAGGACATGACCGATATATGACCATCGTCTTTTCCTTATATAGTCGGAGACATATTTCTGCCTAGAGTCTTCTCTTATTTGTCGATTAGTCTTGAATTCTTTCCAACTGATGTTCATGAGTTTTCTAAGACATTTGTTCTCGAATGTATTCAGCTTGTTCTCCAATGATTTTTGTTATTTTCCAACTCTCACAGCCGTATGTTAACACTGAGATAACATTTGAATTAAACAGTCGAAGCTTGGTATGTATATTCAATGATCGTAATTTCCAAATATTAGATAATCTATTGAAGGCGCTAGCTGCCAAAGCAATTCTAGTATGGATTTCTCTTGTTGTGTCACCATCCTGAGTCATTTTACTGCCTAAATAATTGAAACTTTCAACTTTCTGTAGTTTTTCCCCGTCAAGATGATATCAAAGGTCTCGTTAGAAAAGTTCATAGCTTTAGTTTTAGAGGCATTTATTTGGAGACCAATTTTAACCGAGAGATGACACAAATTATTTATTGCTTCTTGGGATTGTCTTGGTGTTGAACTTAAGAATGCTACATCATCTGCGAAATCCAGGTCCCCCAGGAATTTTCCATTTGTCCATTTTATACCCAATTGTTCATTGTGGGTATAGTTTCTCATAACCCAATCAATAGCTATTCCAAAAAGTAGTGACATAATACAGCCTTGTTTCACCCCTGTTTCTACTGTAAACCATTCTGTATTCCCTTGCCAGTTCATTGATGAAATGTCTTTTATCTCTTCGAGTTTTTGTCTTCACTTCTTTATTTAACAAGTTATAAGTTAGTTTGCAAGATTCAACTGCATTATGTGTACTTGCCGCTAGTAGTTTAAGTTTTGCTGTTTTCCTTTCTTGTATTTTATCCCAAGTATCTTCTCTCATCCATTTTTTCTTTTTATGTACTAGGTATCCGGTGGTCGCTACAGCTGCTTCTGTTATTGCTGTTCTCAGTTGTTCCCATTTAGTATCGATTGTCTTGGTGGTGATATCGTTGTCAATTTTGCCTAAAGCATAGAAATAGTTGTTCATTTTGACATTATATTCCTTCTTTATATCATTTGATTGCAGTCTGTGTACATCTATTCTTCTATTTTTATTCGGTTGGTATAACTTCTTCAGTTTAATTCTCATTTTAGCTATGCAGAGGTTATGATCATTTATTGTATGCCGTACCTGTTTGATCGACATGACAATGGCTTCATGACTATGTTGTCAAAGTGAGGATTCTGATTACGTGGCCAGTCATCATCGGAGGATCGTCTTAGTTGTAGACAAACAAATACCATAACCTGGAGCATTTATGTGCAGGTTCTTAGACGATAGAGAGAGAGAGAGTCGCAACAACATTTCTTGTAAAGTTTCAAATCGACTGCAGTGTATGAGTAAAGGACCACCTCTGTGTTGCCTGGTAGTAGCATCGCGTCTACCTGTCCAGGTGAATAAAGTCTCTTGGAAAGTCTACACCTGATCAAGCTACACAGGTGTTCATAGAGAAATAAAGTGAAAGAAAAAACCAGAAGTCACCGATTGGCAGATTTTTTTATAAGAGACATTGACATTTGATTAATTTTCCAGCACGTGATTATGTAAATACATATCTGAAACTTTTACAATACTTCTATTTTAATTAATAAAGTGTACATATATCTTTTAGAAATTGCAGTTGATTGATTTTGCTTCAATTCCAGTTACAGTTGGAAACGTTGTTCTTGTTTGAACTTCAACAGAATGTTTCATATTTTATAATCGGTAGGGTAACAAACGAGCTGTACACCCTTGGGGCACAGGATAGGTCTAGCGAGAAGGCGACGTACTTCACAGCTCTCTTCTACATCTACCATTTAGAACTGATCTATCTTTCTGACTTGTCCTGTGGCATCCCTACATCTAGTTCACCAGTTCTCTTCTCTATTTCTGGAAACTGTTTTTTTTCTAACATCCATCTTGCCACAGTTCCCAAAGAGTCTTATTTGTTAGTCGGCAGCAGCCAATGCAGGGTACCTCTTTAACCTCTCTGTCCCCAGATGTTTGATGGGGAGAGTTAAATCCGAGATCGGTAATGGAATAGTTTGTCCGTGTAGTTTCTTCTAGTGCGCAGCGTGCATGTCCTTTGTCAGACTGAAATAGCAGCGGACTGATCTTTCTACCAGTGCGTCGATGTCCAGATTGATTATATCAGTTCTTGTCTATGCTTCCATCGTCATGACAAAACTCGAACGTTTTGAAATACTTAATCGAAGATGAACGATGTGTTGTTTGTGAAGAGAAACCAGAATATAGAAATCAATCAGAGCCGGCCATGAGGAGTAGTCAAGGATGTGCCAAGTCACAGTCCCTCCCCCTCTCCCTATGCTGTACAGTAGAGGTGGGCGAATCGATACACTCCGTTGTTTCGAGACAGTCGGCTCAATTAATTATACTGTGTCGAAACAGTGTGTCGAAACAGTGTGTCGACACGGCGGCACAATTGCCCGTATAGGGGAGAAAGAAGTCTCTTATAGACAGTACCGGGGCGGGTATACATGAATTGTGTGAGACAATTTCCTCTGTTTTTACTGTCGTGTGTGAAAATCTATGGCGTTTCGTGTGACCACAATTCAATATTTTTACACAAGTCTTCATTATGATGAAATAAAACGTAGATATGATGATAGCTGCAGTAGATGGGAAAATAATAAAAAACTACAATAATAACAACAACAGTAATAATAACACATGATATCAAACTAGAGTAAGCTAGTTTTGGTAGACAATGATTCAAATCCACACCGAGTAGGCCTACACAGATATCAGCAGAACTAATAAAGTTGTCCATTACATTTATACGAACACACGGACACTTTCAACTTTAACATAGCGCCTAAAACATTGACAACTGCAGCACTGACACAATTTCCAGTGTCTATAACTTCTCAGCAAAAATAATATCACTTGTAAAATCAAGTCATCATAACACATCCCTGAAAAATATGACATGTTTGATATTCCATACTAATGTTCCGAACGGTTGATTCAAATTTTACATAGGCTCAGACAGTGTGTCGCTGCAAAACAGCGAGGCAGACGAAACAAACAAGCAGGAAGTGTCGAATCGCTCGCTGTTTCGAAGCATATTTTCGACCCTTGAATGATAAAATACCAGAACACACGTTACATTTTACTTTGTTGTCTTTGATCTTTACAAAATAATCCCAAACAGGGCTTCTCCCCGCCATAAATGAAGATTAAATGAGGTTGAACACAAGTTTTAAACACTATTTTATGTATAAACAAAACACGTTTTCTTACGAGAGCGCCTGAAGTCAGGAATCAAGAGTACCGTAACATGCGTATAATGAGCGCTTGGATGAAATAGAACTATGGAACTGTTTCGAAACAGCAGATTACAAGTAAATTAACTGAAACAATGAGACATGAGTCGTGACACCCTAGTATGCAGATTTACTTATTCTCGTTAGTACAAATCTATGGTATTTCGTGTGACCACTGTTAAGAATTTTACACAGTCGTTTTCATTATGATGATATGCAAGGGGAACATGCTGACAGCTGCAGTAAAAGTGAAAAAAATAATAATAATAACAGTAATAATGACACATTATATAAAACTAGAATAGGTACAGTCAGCGACAATGATTCAACTCAAACCGAGCAGACACCTAATAGTAGTAAGCCTCTGTCAGTCCTGAGGAATTTTTTTTTTTAAATTATGACTTGTTTGATTTTCCATACTATCTATGAACGCCAAATGTAGCGCACGCTTGACACATGAGACAATGATACAGTGTGCCTTTTGCAAAACAGCGAAGCAGACGGGAACTGAAACTGCTGTTCGAAGCAGGCTATGTGTCGAATCTGCGTGAGACAGTGTGTCTCTGCAAAACAGACAGGACGTGACACTGTATCGACACCGCAAAAATCTGCGCATCGAATCGTTCGGGTACGACGCAGTTTCGACGCATTGTTTCGACACATAAACACAGTAGCCATCTCTACTGTACAGTATTGTTCTCGTTTGTCAATTTCAACTATTGGCTTCGATCACTGTAAGTTTTTTTCCTCAAGTTTCGTGCCCCCGAAGACGGCGCCCAGCGCAATCGCAGCGCCTAAGAGCTTGCTCTGAACACAATAATCTCACTTTCTCAAGTTAATTTTGATTCTTACGAAAAGTTTAATCGCCAGAGGTTTACGCTTGAACAATTGTTGTTTTAATGGTCGGTTAACATAAACCTGAAAGTTAGTGTTACACATTTACAAATAATACAACGGTCCTTCGTAAGTGACAAAGTGAGTCCGTCCAGTAATCATTATTGTTGTGGTGCCTAATTGGCAGGGTGGATAGTCATTATTAGCTCCCATAGAGAGACGGTGTTGCCGTTCAGATGGTCTTGGGTTCGAGTACCCGATTAGTCTACTACTTCTGTTGTTTTTATGTTGTCTAGTTTGCCACTTCTTTGGTTCCGAATAGTGCGCGCAATAACCCGTTAGTCGTTTTTATTTAATGTTTCTAAACAGGAACATATGTATTATATATTGTATAAGCATAATTGTGATTGTCCCTATATACAATGATTTGACAAATGTGATGTCACTTTCTCATATCGGCAGTTTTTCATATTATTTGAAATTGAAAACAATATTTATCCTAATTATAACCCATCAGAGGTTGAACGGGATATTTTATTCATTAAATAAAATAAATAATAAATAAATATTCACTAAGCCAGAGTATGCATCAGTGGCTTATAGTTTTTTTTTCGTTTGAATTAATTTGAACAAAAAGCGTAATTAATTATGCCAAGTCTTGGATTTACTCACGAGTGTACTTATAGTGTTTCCGCGATGAAAACAAAGAAAAAATATACAGTGGCTGCTCAGCAATTCTTAGAAGGCGATAAATATGTTGGGCGGGCAACCTCATCATACAAAATTTATTTAAACAGAAACCATAGCAACAAGAACATGGCCCAATGTTTGGTACAGGTTTCCTTAACGGGAAAGTTGTAGTCGTGGCTCAATGTTTGGTACAAGTTTCCTTAACGGGAAAGTTGTAGTCGTGGTCCAATGTTTGGTACAGGTTTCCTTAACGGGAAAGTTGTAGTCGTGGTCCAATGTTTGATACAGGTTTCCTTAACGGGAAAGTTGTAGTGGTGGTCCAATGTTTGGTACAGGTTTCCTTAACGGTAAAGTTGTAGTCGTGGCTCAATGTTTGGTACAAGTTTCCTTAACGGGAAAGTTGTAGTGGTGGTCCAATGTTTGGTACAGGTTTCCTTAACGGTAAAGTTGTAGTGGTGGTCCAATGTTTGGTACAGGTTTCCTTAACGGTAAAGTTGTAGTGGTGGCCCAATGTTTGGTACAGGTTTCCTTAACGGGAAATTTGTAGTCGTGGCTCAATGTGTCACCGTTCACTTTGCTAGGAGCATTATAAAATGCTCAAGCAGGAATTATAAGCGGTGATTTGGTTTTGGTTAAGAGGGAAGGTATGAAAAAATGGTTTAAGAAATAAGAATAGATTTGAATAAAGACTATTTGTCTTGCTAAAAGGGAAATAAGATGAGAGAAATCATGCTTTGATCAAAGGGAGAAGACTCTAATTATTAAAGTCAGGGGAGGAAAGTGCTTAATTACACATAAGTAGATTTGGTGAGTTGGTAATTATGGTTTAGAAAATGTACATATAAGAATTGTATAGCAAGCTTTAGAGAAGATAATATAAGGTTAAGTCAAATATGCAAAGGGAGACAATGGTTAATTACCTCCCTTATATGATTAAGTGAGTTGAGAAAAAAAAATATGCACGTGAAAAGTTTACCAGGACAACGGATGACACTTCACTGAGTTGTTTACACAGCGGATAAGCGTGAACATTTTTCAGCTGAGCGAAGAATAGGAGGAACCAATGAATTTACCGTAAACAAGGACAGATGAGCTAGTAATGATTTTATAGAGGAGAACACACTTAGACACGCTGTGGAGCGGTCGCATTTTTCGGAGGAAGCAGTCCTGGTTAAGGACGTAGAGTGGCAGGAATGTGTTTTCTGCCGGGCTCAAGTTACATTTCTGTGAGAAACAGAATGAATACTTCTGAAGAATCCTATAGACCTAGTTAGAGCAGTAGAATCTATTCACTTATGAAAGACAGAAGTATCAGTCTGTCTGCTCTGTAAAGTTGCTTTCACACACAAACTGGATGCTCTGTAAGGAAGAGTGGTGTGTTGTTGAGATCAGGCATGCTCCAGTCTACCCAGCTGTAAATGGGTAACTCACCCTAGTCCTGAGTTAGGGAAGGCAAAGGCTCCAGGGGAAGCAGGCCCTAAACTTGGTCACTTCAACCGACGCAGGATGGTGTATGTATGAAGTAGAAATGTAGAGTGTGATTGACGCGAATGGTGTACTGTTCGTGTGCTGACCAATATAACCACTCATACACTTGTGTCTACAAGGCACCAATGCAGACTGCTGGAATCTTAGTTTACTCAATTTATTCAGACGTACACACTGGGACATACGAGTACATCATGGTATGTTGACATATCAATTTGTAGGTATACATAGCAGATCTGAAGTCATGACACATTCAGAAATAATGGGCAGTACATCAAAAGTTCAATGTCATGATACATTATGGCCACATCCCCCTATCTGACTAAACGCGTCAGTGAAGGGCGGATCGATAAATAACCAAAGTTACTTGACGTCCATAGTTTGTAGTATATATTATGAAACCACGAAGGGGGTTTCTAGCAAGATTGAGATCTCCCTGTCACTGTCCGATAATAGGATAAATAATCTGTTCTCTTGGCAGTGATCAAAACATATGCTGACCGAAATCCAACATGGCTGCCTCCCTGAGTTGTCGTTCACTCATTCATAGGAAGGAGAATATAAGCCAGAGTTAATTTATAATGGGTATATAAAGGATTTCATAAATGTTTCCATACAGCTCTACGGTGATCAAGTTAATTCACGTAGCCATAACCGCTGCAGGAAAATCTGTCATCTTCGTCGATACAAAACACGACACTAGCATAGCGAAGCACAAAAGTCAAGCTAGGCCTAACCGACGAGAGATCATCAAAATAGGAGCTGGGTTTACCTGGAGTCCGAATCATCTATATACTGACATGAGGAGAGTCTCTAACACAAACTATCGTAGAGACACCATCTCCTTCAGAAGAAACCACTTCGTAAGACATTTTTTCTGACGAAAGGACCAGCTCTAGAAAAACGTACCCCGCCATTTGTAAGCAGTACATCGGAACTCATCACGACTTGTCAAGACAACTCATACTTCCGCTAGACCGGAATACAAGAATCTAGTCCCTCCTACCAATCCAAAATATACAATATAGGACTGATTCTACTTGTACTAATAATATGTAATACATATGAATTCAGGCCATAAACACAATAAGCAAATTAATATATTTTCTGGCCCTAAAAAATAAGTACAAACGCAAGCGCAATATCCTTGCGCTGGATCAATATCCAGAACGATTACTCCTATAATCAAAAGTGTGAATCAAACATGGATTATCTCGCTTTTACCATAAACAGCATTTTCATACACAAATAAATGAATGTCTATATTTTTCCCATATTAAATAGCCATATCGATTTTTGTAAAATGTGCGTCAAAATATGCACGCAACAGATTACCACACCCCTCGGAAAAAAAAAAAAAAATGGTACATTTTTTTTTTTTGAAATACATCTAGGAGCAACATACAATAGGCTCACAACGCAGCAATAACAATGCGCAGATGATAAGCATAAGTTTTATGACCTTAGAGAAAGTACTTCTCTAAGTATAAATATTTCCAGAGAGGTGTCACCAACGCATACTACAATATTAGCAATGACACAATTTCCACATTAGTTTATACATAAATTCCATCTAAGATATCTTAACATCATGATCATCAAAGACGAAAAACATTGAAAGATCAGCGGTGAATACATATCAATGAACCGCTAAGTAGCGTTACAATCAATATATGATATATTACATATGTGTACACATTTCAACATAGAAACAACTGTATCAAAGTTGTATAACAGTTATGAATCGTGTGGGCATCTAGACAAAATATCTGCCATCACATTTTCTGACCCACGGATAGCTCGCACCGCAAAATGAAATGGCTGTAGAGCAATCGCGTATCGCGTTGATCTTGCGCTCTTCAGATTTTTACTCTGAATAGCCGTAAGAGCTTTCTGGTCAGTTTCCACAATGAAATGCGCGCCCAGAAGAAATCTTTGCAGTTTAAGGATTGACCAAACCATAGCCAATAATTCACGGTCTAGGACCGAGTAATTCTTCTCTGCGGCATTTAATTTCCGAGAAATATACATCACAGGATGCAGAGTTCCAGAGTACTCTTGCATTAGTGCAGCTCCAATCCCGGTGGATGAAGCGTCACTACGAAGAATAAATGTCTTATCCTTAGAAGGTAATACTAGGATAGGTGAAGTAGAAAACATAGTTTTAACCTTATCCAAAGAGGATTGACATTCTTGAGTCCAATGGACTACATTAGGAGACCCTTTCTTTAGCAAGGAAGAAAGAGGTGACATAATGGAGGACAGATTCGGGATGAATCGTCCATAAAATTGTATTAGACCTAAGAGACTTCGTACTTGCTTTTTAGTCTTAGGAATAGAAATGTTAAGTATCTTACTTGTATTATGGTCTTCTGTTTTTAGGAACCCATGACCAACACGGTGTCCTAAAAAAGATATTTCGCTAAAACCAATACATGCTTTCGATGGTTTCGCTGTCAGGTTATGCTCGCGTAAGATAGACAATAGTTCATTTATACCATTATAGTGATCGTTCCAAGTATCACTGAAAAGACAGATGTCATCAAGATACGCAATGACATCTGAGCGATGAGATAGGATTCGACGCATCATGCGTACAAATGTAGCAGGGGCGTTCATAAGACCGAAAGGCATGAAATTCCATTGGAATAGACGCCTAGGCGTCGAAAAAGCAGTAAACGGTTTGGCGTGTTCGGATAGTGGAACTTGCCAATATCCCTTAGACAAATCGAGTTTAGAAAAGAAGTGAGAATTCGATAGTCTCGTAAGTAGCTCTTCTAGTAAAGGCATAGGTTCAGCATCGAATTTAGTCACTTGATTCAATTTGCGATAATCCACGCAAAGACGTATGTTATTGTCTTTTTTCCGTACTATAACCATCGGCGAAGAATATGCTGATGTGGATGGTTCAATAATTTTTAACTCTATCATCTCATCTAACTCTTTCTCTACCTGTGCTTGAAAATGTATCGGGATAGGATACGGTCTGACTCTTATAGGACTATGGTCAGTAAGAATAATGTCATGTTGAATGACATCCGTTTGACCAGGAATGTCAGTAAGGACATCCTGAAATTGTTCTAACATAGTAGAAACTTGTTTCTGCTCTCCTGGAGATAATTCTGGAGAAATTGCAACATCTTTCCATGATTCATTAGAGTGAAGAGGAATCAGTGGAAAAGGTAAATTTACATCCGAGAAACTCGTTTCCTCATCCTGTATTACTGACAGAGATGAGTACTGTCCATGTTGGACTGGAAAATCGTCCGTTGCCTGGAAAACAGGTTGTAAATAATCAGGACGTTCATGGAATTCCGTGAGCATGTTGATGTGGAAGGTTTTACGCTTCCCGTCAATATCGACGATATAGTCAACATCGGAAACTTTTGATATTATATCGTACGGACCTTTCCAAGAAATGAGAAGTCTATTTTCCCTACAAGGTAGCAAGACAAATGCTTTGTCACCTGGACAAAGTTGTCGCAAACATCTCTTTTTATTGGCAAATTCCCTTGCCTTCTGTTTCGCAAATTCAGATGAAGCAGTTGCCAATTTGCATGCTTCAATAATCTTGTGTCTAAGTGCGATGACATATTCATAAGAGGATTTTGTGTCATCGACAATATTATCAGCAGTTATAAGATCATGAAGTAAGGACATAGGACCTCGCGGTTTCGCGCCAAAGACAAGTTCAAAGGGAGAAAATCCTGTATGTTCGTTGGCGACCTCTCTATATGCAAAGAGAGCCGCGGGTAAAACCCTATCCCAATCCTGAGGATGATCTTCTGTTATCTTACCTAGTAGGTTTTTCAGAGTTCTATTCAAACGTTCCACCATCCCATTGGACATAGGATGATAAATACTACTCAGCGATCTCTCTATCTTCAGAGTCGACATTACTTGAGACATGGTATCCGATATGAGTTGGGTACCATGGTCGGATAATATTTCTGCTGGAAATCCCAGACGAGAAAATATTAACCAAAGAGCATCTGCGACATCAGCAGTAGTTATGCTCTTTAGAGGAACAGCCTCCGGCCAACGTGTGCACATATCAACACACGTCAGAATAAATTGGTGTCCTCTAGCAGACTTTATCTTAAATGGACCAATGATGTCTATCGCCATTTTTTGAAATGGCCGAATGGGAATGTCTGCAGCCTGAATAGGTGCATCATGGCGTGGACCTCTGGATTTAATCTCTTGACATACTTTACAAGATCGACAATAGATTCGTATGTCCTTATTCACAGCAGGCCAAAAGAAAGATTGAAGAACTCTAGCTTTAGTACGGGAAAAACCCATATGTCCAGCACACTGCGAATCATGAGCGTGCTGTAAGATTTTAACTCTCATATTTTTAGGCACAAGGATTTGAGAATGAATGGACTTAGCGGAGTCTTGTACCATACGTACAAGTACGCCATTCTTCATCGTAATCCAAGATTTACGATTTGTATCCTTATTCGGATCACCTTTTGTTGCCAGAGTAAAGAATTTCTTTAGAGTAGGATCATCTTCCTGCTGTTTGATAAAGGAATCGTGGGAAATCTCCAAGGGATCATCTTGGATCTGCGCATCATTATCTTCAGAATGTGAAGATTGTGGCATATTAAGAGCTTGAGCCCTAGTGATTACTGCATTAGCAGATTGCATATTAACATTTTCCCAATTAGAAATTTGCTGTGGAGTGCATTCTTTCACTCCATGAATGCGACCGATGATAAGATCAGCGATCGGATTCGGCAAGAGACATGCTTGCACCTCTCCTGTAAAGAAAGGCGTAGCAATATTGATAATGGCAGTGGAGTACTTCTCCAATGTGCCACCAAATGTTACACATTTGACTATATTGCCTGTAGCTCGAGAAGGATTTACGAGTGATTGCCTCACTCCAATGGTAGTGCACCCCGAGTCGAAAAGAATTGATACCGGAGTACCATCTATTAGGCCCCTATTAAAGACAAGAGCACCCCTTCCATTATGCGCAATTGACGCATGAAGAGCGGGAAGTGGGTGACCGCAGCTTAAAGTAGACACTGTGGTTGGATCGAATAATGTTTTGCATTGCGAACACTCAGATGCTCTAGCAAAATCGAAAGCGGAATTTGCTACACTATTGGAGTCTTTTTTATCATTATTCTGATTATCGGTGTCGTGAAACTCCTGTTGTGCAGAGTTAGCCTGGTAATAAGATTTACCATGTCTTTTGTGTTGTGATCTACCTCGGTTATAATTGTCTCTATAATTATTATTGCCTCTGTTATAACCCCTATTTGGGTTTGAATCATAATATTCATGATCATAATCATCATGCTCATTATATTGAGTATCCCTGTAATATTGTTTCTTTTGTCTCCATGAAGCACTTGGGTAGTTCCTATAGCTACTCCCTTTCCGAGAATTTCTAACATTATGGGAACCCCTCGCGTGTCGAGGACTATCAGACCGATTCCAGTTCTTCGAAGAAGAACTCTGATTTGAGCGGTTATCTTGGTTTTGATACTTATCCCAATTAACCTTTTTATCAAATTTATTTTTAGCTCCTTGGAATTTGTGTGAGTAATTCTGATTATATTCTGTTGCCGAAGCAACTGGCATACTCTCTTTAATGTTAGAGTTACCAAGAATCATGTCAGGGTGTGCCGTGGCATACTGGTCACAATATTCTTCCATTTGCTTTATTGTACCAGGTTTACGCTCATGTAAGAACTCTAGGAATGATTTATTTACAGAAGACATGACCTTGTCTCTTAGCAATAAATCCGTAAGACCATCAAATGTTTTCTCTGTTTTGGATAATTCAATCCATCGTGAAAGTGTAATTCGTGCTTTTGAGATGAAATCTGAGAATTCTACACCTACCTCAGGTCTCATTGTTTTAAACAAAAGACGGTAACCTTCCTCAGACAGCTGATATCTCTTTATCAAAGCTGCCCTAACAGCATCATAATTATCTTTGTCGGCCTCTTCAACAAAATATAACTTACTCAGAGACTCCCCTTTTAGATTTTCAGACAACTGATTCACATACTGTGATTTGTCAACATTATGAGATCGACAAGCCCGTTCAAATCTAGAAAGCCAAAATGTTATGTCATCACTGGTAGGGTTAAACGCTGGTACCTTGACCTTGTATACAAAGGGTTTACCATTACCACCAGATGCCTGATTAACATTACTCATACATGTCAATTTTAATTTCTCTAATTCAAACTCATGTTCTCTTATTGCTTTTCTCTCTTCAGCTTCTCTATCTAATTTTTTTTGTTCTGCAGCAGCAGCAGCTTCTAATTTTTTCTGTTCTGCAGCAGCAGCAACTTCTAATTTTTTCTGTTCTGCAGCAGCAGCAACTTCTAGTTTTTTCTGTTCTGCAGCAGCTTCTAATTTCTTCTGTTCTGCAGCAACTTCTAATTTTTTCTGCTCTGCATCAGCTTCTAATTTCTTCTGTTCTGCCTCAAATCTCCTTTCCTCCACTTGCATCTGCAATTTCTTAAGTTCAGCAGCAGTATCAGCTTCTTTTTCTAATCTTTTTTCTTCAGCTAAGGCTTTCCTTTCTTCTGCAGCAGCTTTTTTTTTCTTCTATTTGAAGTTTTCTCTCCTCAGCCGCAGCTTTTTTTTCCTCAGCAGCAGCTTTTTTTTCTTCTACAGCTAATGCTTTGTCATATTGAGCAACAGCCCATTGTTCTAAGTCTTTTCCAGTCTTATCAAGAGATTTTCCTTGTGTAATGAAATAATCTAATGTAGACATATTGTCTTCTTAAATCAGAAACCTGAAAAAGTAAATAAATTACCCTCTTTCAAGTTAATGGGAGACAAGTCTATACCATAGACTTAGTCTTAGTCCAAACTTGTATGGTTTATAATAACCAATGATAACTTGAGTACCTGTGGACAACAATAACTGTATCTCAAATACTGTGGGGGACAAGCCTTACAAAGGTCTTGTATACTTCAATGTAATCAAAGATCACTTGAGTACCTGTGGAAAAAATATTTCCCTTTACCAATCACTTTGGGAGACAAGCCTTACAAAGGTCTTGTACATTTTGTTTTATAACAATAACAATCATAAAGTACTGATCTGTACTATACTATCAGTGTATACCACTATACGTCATATGTCAACTAAAGACATTACAAAGGACAAACAAGAAAAGACAATATGAACACATTTGCAGAGATCAAATTAAATTAACTAGGAGAAATGAAAAAAATGATCACAGAAACCGTGATGATAACTGCCATAAGATAACAAGACAAATAACGCCACAGTGTATAAACATAAGGGTGTAAAAACTGAAATGAAAGGAAAGATGAGACCTACAATTATACAAACAAATCAAACAAAACTAAGGAACACAAAATTATTAACAAAAACAACGAAGAAAAGAACACCTCATCACAACTAACAGAAATAGCAGCAAATTGTTGCTAACAAATTTCCAATTAAGAAAATGTGTACCTATCGAATACTAGTACCAGACCAATGTAACTCGGCATACCTTGTATTAGTCACACCGAACATAAATTAATTTAATACATAACAAATAACATGTAAGCATAAATAGCATATAGCATACAATATAATTTATGTCATGAATGGAATGTGTTGCAGGTATGGTGTTGTAAAGCAGGCACAGTTTATTTTAATTCTAATAACTTGCCACATTATTGAGTAATAGATTTAATTCTAAACTATTACACTGTCAATTTTTTCTCTTTTGAGCATATGAAGATCCAACGATGAACTATGCACTTTATTTTCAACAACACTGTGATTCTTCTGTACGTTGAGAAATGTCAACAATACTGCTCCAGATATTTTCTACACTTGATACCACTGTCCTGTGTAATACTGTCTGTACAGCGAAAAACTGTCAACAAGTGCTGACCTAGATACAGCATCCTATCGGTAATACAGGTCAAGCTGACATCGACTGTATAGCTGTCCTACTGGTGTTGATGTGTTCAAACAAATGTTCTTTCAGCTGTAAACTGTGATTCTCAACACAAAACTGCGTAAGCTGGACCCAGGAATCTGGCTCGCCACTGTAAAGTATCAGTCTGTCTGCTCTGTAAAGTTGCTTTCACACACAAACTGGATGCTCTGTAAGGAAGAGTGGTGTGTTGTTGAGATCAGGCATGCTCCAGTCTACCCAGCTGTAAATGGGTAACTCACCCTAGTCCTGAGTTAGGGAAGGCAAAGGCTCCAGGGGAAGCAGGCCCTAAACTTGGTCACTTCAACTGACGCAGGATGGTGTATGTATGAAGTAGAAATGTAGAGTGTGATTGACGCGAATGGTGTACTGTTCGTGTGCTGACCAATATAACCACTCATACACTTGTGTCTACAAGGCACCAATGCAGACTGCTGGAATCTTAGTTTACTCAATTTATTCAGACGTACACACTGGGACATACGAGTACATCATGGTATGTTGACATATCAATTTGTAGGTATACATAGCAGATCTGAAGTCATGACACATTCAGAAATAATGGGCAGTACATCAAAAGTTCAATGTCATGATACATTATGGCCACATCCCCCTATCTGACTAAACGCGTCAGTGAAGGGCGGATCGATAAATAACCAAAGTTACTTGACGTCCATAGTTTGTAGTATATATTATGAAACCACGAAGGGGGGTTTCTAGCAAGATTGAGATCTCCCTGTCACTGTCCGATAATAGGATAAATAATCTGTTCTCTTGGCAGTGATCAAAACATATGCTGACCGAAATCCAACATGGCTGCCTCCCTGAGTTGTCGTTCACTCATTCATAGGAAGGAGAATATAAGCCAGAGTTAATTTATAATGGGTATATAAAGGATTTCATAAATGTTTCCATACAGCTCTACGGTGATCAAGTTAATTCACGTAGCCATAACCGCTGCAGGAAAATCTGTCATCTTCGTCGATACAAAACACGACACTAGCATAGCGAAGCACAAAAGTCAAGCTAGGCCTAACCGACGAGAGATCATCAAAATAGGAGCTGGGTTTACCTGGAGTCCGAATCATCTATATACTGACATGAGGAGAGTCTCTAACACAAACTATCGTAGAGACACCATCTCCTTCAGAAGAAACCACTTCGTAAGACATTTTTTCTGACGAAAGGACCAGCTCTAGAAAAACGTACCCCGCCATTTGTAAGCAGTACATCGGAACTCCTCACGACTTGTCAAGACAACTCATACTTCCGCTAGACCGGAATACAAGAATCTAGTCCCTCCTACCAATCCAAAATATACAATATAGGACTGATTCTACTTGTACTAATAATATGTAATACATATGAATTCAGGCCATAAACACAATAAGCAAATTAATATATTTTCTGGCCCTAAAAAATAAGTACAAACGCAAGCGCAATATCCTTGCGCTGGATCAATATCCAGAACGATTACTCCTATAATCAAAAGTGTGAATCAAACATGGATTATCTCGCTTTTACCATAAACAGCATTTTCATACACAAATAAATGAATGTCTATATTTTTCCCATATTAAATAGCCATATCGATTTTTGTAAAATGTGCGTCAAAATATGCACGCAACAAAGGTATTACAAGGTTAACGACGCTTACAACTAAGTTAGCGCAGAATAAGGAGAAACGAAGCTGAAGCTACAAAATTGACTATGATGTGAATAAACTGAGACTAAGTCAGCAGCTGAGAAGTTTTACAGAAGAACATGGATTTAATAGCCGTGTTGGGCTATTGTATAATGAATTTTGCAACATCAACTGCTACAAGTAAGATGAGTAAGCAATTGAAGTTTGATTGTATTTACAGGATGAAACATGAGCTCTCTAGCAGGTATAAGTATGAGAATACCGCAACAGGTGTACCCAATGTATTAATTTGCATATATGAGTTTTAAGATGATGGTATTTGAGTAAATTGAGTCAAATCTGACAGGATTAGTAGATGAAGGAAACCAACTCAGGAAAGAGTTGATGAAAGGCTTGGGAAAAGCCAGAATAAATATAAAAACCTTAAGGGAAGAAAATAGGTATAAACCATATCTGTTGGTGTTCTCAGGTAGAGAGCTATATATATATATATATATATATATATATATATATATATATATATAGATATATATATATATATATAGATATATATATATATATATATATATATATATATATATATATATATATATATATATATATATATTGTCACAGAGCAGTTTCATGGGTGGATGATGGAGTGAGTGGAAGTAAGGGTCACTGAGGTTGTCAATATTTAAGTTTAACTCAGGGATTGAGTTTATGTCTGGCTTCATGTCAGCCTGAGTGTGATGTTATGCATGCGTGACGATATTATTGATGTTCAGGACTTATGTGAATGTTCTATTAAATGTCATGGAGCTGTACAAGTGGCGTCGTGTTATTCATACCCCTAATGTTGTTTACTATCTACACACGACACACTCATAATACAGAGCGCGTGACAACTTGGGGAGCTCGCAAAAAGAGTATTTTGGAAACCTGGGGCAGCTTTTTAGAGAATCAACCAACCCCCACCTCACACCATTGTTTGTCTGATACGGTGCTGCAATTTAGAAATCACAGAGTAATTCACGCAAAATTATAAACGTCAAATTATAAAGATGATTGACAAAACAGCTGAGGACTGACCTGTCTGAGAACTGCATGTCAAGCTTTGTATTCAAATCAAGTTTAAAGGAGCACGGTAGCAGTTTTTTCAAGTTTACAACCCCGTAATTACAGAATTGCAAGGGGGATATTTTACAGCAGTTACACGGCTACTGTTCAAATCCGGGGTAAGCCAGTTCATGACCTCTCGTTGACTTTTTTCTGTTTAAAATATTTCGGAGAGAGAGACTTCGGTTTGCAAAGTAACTGAGTATTATCGGAATAACAGTTTAGCTGTAAATTTGTTTCATATCGGATCAAGCATAGGGAGCATTCTGTGTGGTTACATGTGTGATCGTGTATTGACCTTTCGTCCTGCCCAAGGTTTACTACTGACTGCCATTCCCTGAAACTTTGCTAGGCCTAGAACTGATTTATGACATCACGGACGAGCGATCTTTCAAGTACTGTGCTGGCTGCCTGTTTGTAATGTGTGATCTTCTACGTTTGACTGTCTTGGTGCTGTAAACTTGTAGCTGTTACATCATCATCGTGACCACTGGACATCATTTCTACGGATCTGACAACGCAGTATAAGATCTTCAAGCAGCTTCAAAACTATAAGATATGTATTATTCTTTGTAATTTAGTATTGATTGTTGGTGTATGCGTTTTCTTTGGTTATCGTCTGTGTAAATTTCTTTGTGAGATGTGTTTTCATCTGGTCTGCGTAGTTTGTTTTCGTCTGTTTACTTTTTTCCTGCGAATCTGTTGTTATTAGTTTTGTTTTCTGTGCTGTGCTGAGTGTGTTGAAATTGTTCTTGGATATTTTGAATATAATACTTGTGTTTCTTTTTCAGTTGTATTGTGTTATTTTGTAGAATATTAGGATAGATACTTTTCTTATTTAAGTAGTTTAGTTAAATAGTGTATATTTACTTTTATTTAGTAATTATTGTTGTAAACATATTTTACATTACTATTAGTATATTATGTGCAGTGTTAGTGTATAGGCCTGCTTTAATGTTTATATTATAGATTTGGTTAGATGTTAATACTTTTCTGTTTCTTTTTATTCAGAATCTGTGTCAGTGAGCTGGAGTGCTGTCGCCCAGTACTTCTGATACTATTATTGCAGTCTTTCAACATCTTGATTGGATCGGCTATTCAAGACACTACTTCAAAGATAAGTTTTTTTTTTCTTGCAACATATACTTTTCTGTTTATATACCACTCAAAACTTTCCTGGTGGTCATTCATTGTTGCAGTGTTTGTATTCGTTGCGTTTATTTTTGGCTATATTTTTGTGAGATTAATACGTCTTTCTTTCCCGGAAGGAATTGGTATTAATCTACTCTCTAGGTTTTTGTAAAATTAATTCCAGTGTATGGGAGGCCCGGTCTTGGAGAGACTCGGTGTCTAGTGCCCCGTGGAATTATTTGAACATTTATTGGTGTTAGCTGTTCAAGTCTTGTTTGTATATCCATTGTCATGTAAATTATTTTTCTCTCATGTGATGTTTATATGGGGTTTTCTAGTGTCTTTTCTTCTATCTTGTAAATATATTTATTTTACAGTTCCATTGTGCTTGTTTGTTTCCAGGTGTGGTAGTATACATCTAAATCTACTTTTCTTTAGCTATCATCTGTTATCCCCCCGCCTGTGAGTTATTGTTTGTCTTTCTTGTAATTGTAGAGTATTTCATCATCATCATACTTCATCTTGTCTTCCTGAATGTCGGTAGATTCTTTTGTTGTATGCATAACTATATATTGGAGTATTGAGAGTGAGTGCTTTAGGTTTGGCATTATTAATTGTTTATTTAAGTATTCACTACTTCATTAGTGTAGTGTGCTATTGTAGTAAGAGTTCTTAGTGTTACTACTTTCATTAAATAGTGTTATCCGGAATTCCAATAGCTTTAGCAACCACCAAAGAGATTTAGACATGGGGAATTCTACTGGATCTATGGATGATTCATTTTCATCATCATCATGCGATGAGCCTATGCAAGAGTGCAGTAGAACGTGTGAAAACAGAAGAAGAAGGATAGCTTTGCGAGAGTTGGCGTTGGCAATAAGGAATGGTGGTACCTATGAGGTGTATGACTCTCGTATAAAAGTAAGAAATAGAGATAGTGTGAAAGTTTACTGTTTAAAATTGAAGAGTACCTTCGAGACTACTGTACAGCCAGAATATAGGGAGAGACCAAAACTGAATCTCAAAAGGAAGACTAATGTAGCAGAGGACATGGTTAAAACCGAAACAAGGAGTGGTTCTGTTCAGACTGAGAGGAAAGGTATTACTGTACAATCAGATAACCATCATGAAGATACTTCAGCCTCAGTTGGTAAATTGTCCAACATGACTGTAGATGTACCACTGAAGAAGACTATGATCAATGATGATTTGGTTAGGTGTAAAGATAAGTTATGCACTATGGAAGGAATCCAAATGGGTGTAAGTAAGATTGCGGAAGTGTCTACAAAAGCCTATGAGACAACAAAGGGAGTGACAATTCCAGTGCATGATGAAAAATACCATGCAACTCAAGGAGTGTTTTTACCAAAAATGGGTTTTTTGGTGTGACAAAGATCAGTTAAAGATAGACAAATTGATTCAGGAAGAGGGAACCTTTGAGGAAAAGTGTATAATATTAGAAGGAAAATTTAAGAGTGTTAAGCAGAGATTAGTAAAGGAATACAGAGATGGTATTCAAAGATTAGACGATAAGTTCAAGGTGGATGAGAACAGGATATTAACTGAGTGTAAGGGTGATACTCAAGTTAAAGAGCAACATTGCAGGGTCCTGATAGATCGTTGGAAGGAGAAATGTAATGCTGTGGAAAAGAGTTACTTTGTTAAAGTTCAAGCACTAAAAGAGCAATTTAAGGCTGCTAAACAAAGATTAGAGCAGCAAGCCGAAGCATTGAAGGATCAAGTTAAATCTATGCAGGAGCAACACGCGACTACGTCTGATACAGATCTGTCTGATTTGGAGAAGGTACCAGAAGATGCAGAACTTCATTACAAAAAGGCTAAGATAGAGCATACTGCATCTGTAGCCAAAGTAGCAGTAAAGGAAGCTACTGAAACTGCTAAGAAAGAGGTTTGGAAGACAGTAATAGATGGTCTCAAGGGAGAAGGTGCTGGAATTACAGCCCAATTAGAATTATTACTGGCTTATAATTTCAAAGGCAAAAGTGCAGAAAGAAGTAAAGAGCCACTGAAGTTGTTGATGTTTAATGCCATCAAAACATTACCACCAGATAAGTGGAGCATAGATGATCTCTTCACATTATTGAAGATCTTGTGTTATCTGGAGATTTTGTTGTGATCTTGGTAGTGATAATTAATGAAGTTGCTTGTGTGCTGGTAAGAGATGTGTTAGATAGTGTGTCACACGTTATGTGTAAGATAGTTGAGAGCTGATGGGAAGACAGTGCAATTGGTGACTGATTATGAGAATTGGAAATTTACTACTCTGGTAGTCAAGACACAATAAGTGGGTTTAAGATCATGCTATGTTAAATTTATCTCTGAGCTTATGTCCCTGTCCATTATTTATATATGTTTACCATATATATGTTTGGAAATTGGTCAAATTTGCTTTCCTAATCTGGATCATTATTTTATTTCCAGAATTTAGGTATCCGATGGGATAGATAAGCCTTGGTTTGGCACTACTTATTGTACTTTAGACTGTCACTGACAGTGTCTTGACATGGTGATCGGGCATCAAGTTGCTGAGAGGGTCTACAGAATAAATTGTTTTAAGAAGTTATCTCATACCTTGATGATCTTTGCAGAGTACCAGATGCCAGAGAGCAATATTTTTTTGGGCTGATGTACTTAGTTATATAGTTCAAATGATATTCCTTTTGAAATGTTGACAGTTTGATTTGTTGTGATCATGATATTTGACTACATGCATTGCACATTGTTGTGGTTTTTGAGGGTAAAGCATCGGCAGTGTGCTTAAATCACAAACTGTCTCATGGTAATTAGTTGTGGGTATCAACACTGATGCAGTCATGGCTAAATGCATGACATTTTTGATTAAATCATTGCCCTTAGTAATAACAATTGGTATAGCATGTGTTGAAATTGTAATGTATGAGACTATTGGGATATGCCTCTGTCTGAAAGGATTACAATGAGTATAAGAATGTGGGTATCAACTTTGTTTTCCAAATAGAATCAAGAAGCGGGAATAAACATGCTAGAGATGAGCATAATGGTAGAAATTTAGGAAGCAGTGGAGCAAGAGTTATCAGTATCTGCTAGAACTTCACAGATACAATTTTGACCAAGCAAAGGTTTGGATTTGAGAACTTAAGGAATATGAGAAGAATTATTAGATTTATCTTGGTGAATTAAACTGATCGTAGTGAAGGAAATTAGATCTTTTAAGAATGGATTAGGAAGAAGTAAAAGCTTTGGTGCTGAATAGTAAGTAAATTACACCATTCACTGAAATCTTGTTAAAAATTGTGGATTATTCTTTGAATAATGGAATGCGTTAAATTTTATAGGACTTACGTTATAAATATGACATCTTGGGTTGTTATACATTGTTTGGTTGTTGTTACACGACATAATGATGCAGTGTGATAAAGCATCATGGTTTGTTGTTTAAATCTTAATTCTTGTAGGGTACCTAGGGTACTGCGGTGTATGAAACTTAACATTTTTCACAATGAGATGTAGAACATTTTTGTAACAGATATCATAAGAAATTGTTGATGATTTTTTTTTCTGTGATGTATTTTGATAAGGATAAATAACTGATAGTTGTGCAAGAATTTTTCAAGACTGATGTAATTGCATACAACTATATAATTTGTTTCATTTTGGTGAAAGGGTAGGACATTATTATTATTATAAGCATTTGCTTCATGTGAGTAGGAAGCATTATAGAGAACTGTGGTATGGGTTAGAGTGAGACTCACCCATTGTAACTTTGTGTAAATAATCCAGTCACAGAAATTTGACAACTTCTTCAGTGAGATATGTTTGTATTCCATCACGAGTTGATACATGAGGCATTCTGTGGTATGTGCCCAATTCGTCGGTGCAAAACTTCGTTTTCCATCTGGAGAGGGGGGTAGATGTCACAGAGCAGTTTCATGGGTGGATGATGGAGTGAGTGGAAGTAAGGGTCACTGAGGTTGTCAATATTTAAGTTTAACTCAGGGATTGAGTTTATGTCTGGCTTCATGTCAGTATGTGGTGACTTGGGGCGTGCGCATGGAGAAAGCGTGTTTGGTGAACAAGTCCGGGTGGCTGAGAGAGTACCCGGATGTGACTAGGGAGAGTCTGTGCTTGATAGCCAAGCTGTGTGCTTGAGGCTGTGATTTGTGATCGAGCTGGGTGCTCGTATTATGTGACAGTTGAGATAATGATATAGTGATTATGAATATTGTGATTATGTCTGACATATTGTTGTATAGGCGACGTCTTCCCGCCTAGGAGTGTTCTGGAGGAACTTTAGGAGTGTTCGTGGAGAACATATTAAGGCGACGAGTTGGTCCCGCCTTTGGAGCTACAGTGGAGTAAGGCGTTGAGTATTGTCCGCCTTGTAGCTATATTGGAGTAGTATTTATATGGCGATGTTGCATGCCGCCAGTCACTTGGGATAAGTGATTTACACCTGTATGGTGAATGGATTCGTGCGAGGGTTGAATGCCGCACATAGAAACGGGTTGTGTGTACTGTTAGTGTGTGGACGGTCAGCCAGTCCGTGGAAGTATTGTTAGGAGTTATTTCCCACAGGCAGTGTCAGCCTGAGTGTGATGTTATGCATGCGTGACGATATTATTGATGTTCAGGACTTATGTGAATGTTCTATTAAATGTCATGGAGCTGTACAAGTGGCGTCATGTTATTCATACCCCTAATGTTGTTTACTATCTACACACGACACACTCATAATACAGAGCGCGTGACATGGATATATACCCAGGAGGAATGGGATCTACAAGAGATAGTTAGGAAATGTTTGTACCTGGAATTAGTACCACATGCCTCTGTTATGATGAACTTATATGATGTAAATAAACTGTTTGTTTTGATGGAACGTTGCTCAAGTTGGGTTCAGTCTCTAAAAGGTTGAGTGCTAAAGTAAACAAGATACTGGACATAAAGAAACTAACTACTATACGAAGCTGTCACTTAAGTAACATCATAAGAAGGGATGGAACGAGTTTAGGTTGGAAGTTTTGAGAGAATATCATCCAGGAATCAATAACTCTGGCGGTGAGGGCCAGTATTAAGATATACTCTTACTTGGAAGATAGGTCAATGGATCAAATTGACAAATAGAAGGTAGACAACTAGGCCTGCCCCAGTCACCTAGTTTACTATAATAAGAAGAGATAGCACTGTCACATTTAGTTTAATTGGTATCGTGACCAGTCCCAAGACATATAAAGGGACCACTGGGACACATTTAGTTTAATTGGTGCCTTCTTGGACCAGTCTTTAAAACACCCAGTCCAGCGGTGACATTTAGTTTAATTGGTATCGTGACCAGTCCCAAGTCATATAAAGGGACCACTGGGACACATATAGTTTAATTGGCGCCGTGACCAACCCTTCTTAAAGTGACATGGCTACATCACAAGGAGAGATGGAATACCAACAACAACAACAACAACAACATTCCATATTGGTTCCACCACCTGTGGAGCAAGAACCAACAATGGCCGCTCTAAAGAGCATTACTGAAACACTATATAATGTTGACACCCGTGTGTTACCGGGGCCCGAAAGGGGAGCAAAGAATAGTAACACTGCACCCTACCACGCATGTCGTAAAAAGCGACTAAGGAGGGTATGGGCATGGGGCTGTTTACCCCATCCCGTAAAAACTTCGCACAGTGGGCTGATCACCTGCTTGCCAACCAATCTGATTACGGAAACAATGATAGATTGTTTGGTCTGTTTTTGTTCCACAAAGACGCCACTAGGCGTTGTGGAAACAGCGATAGATTGATCAATTTGTTGTTGCCCTAAGACGCCACTAGGCGTACTGGCCACATACTGCTTTGCCGGTTGATGGCTAAGGATGGAAGAAGAAGAATATAATGTTGACTTATATGCAAAATATAATCAGATTAGATCAGTGATAACCCCATTTAAAGGAGACTCGAAAGAATTTAGGAAATGGATGAAGGATGCAGACAGGTTTGCCACTATGATAAATGCAAGCACAGATATGGAACGGAAGAAGATACTATATTTTTCGTCTGACGCTCTTGTTACGGATTTCTTAAGGAGACGTGATAATACATATCCAAGTGAGACATATGAGTCATTGAAGAAAGAGCTAACGAAACGCTATAGTGATATTACAAATACGGAACATGCATGGTCATTACTTCGTCGCATCAAACAACAACGCAACGAGCCTATACAATACTATGCAGAGAAATTATTAAATTTGGCGGAGGAGGCATTCCTGAATGGATTGACAACATCACCGGACCTTGAGAAACATCTGGTAGGAATTTTTATTGACGGACTGTTGGGCAGTAGTACAAAACTCCATATGATTCGTAAGGATCCCAATACAATAAATGAGGCGATACAGATAGCGATTACAGAAGAAAATGTCCAAACGAGGTTTAATCAATGTATCGAACAAGAACCAACAGTCGAGGCACAGACAGAACATGAGCCGATGGAGATTGGACATTCCCGTTCTCGTTGGCGTCGCCCAAGCCGGACGGAAAACCAGAAACAGGTGAACACAAGCTATCCTCGACATTTTCATAGGCAGCAGAGTATACAGCAGGTGAATATTCCCACTTGTTTTAGTTGCGGTTGTAGAGGACACATAGCCCCTGAGTGCCGACAACAACATCCTCGCTGGCACCAGCAGAATTATAATGGTCCACAACAGAGTAGTTATGATAGTACGCGAGGACATAACCAAAACTTTAGAGGAGCGTATACACCATCAAATTTCAGAGCCAGACAAGCACGAAAGTATAACCAGGAAAATGGAACGGTCAATCACTAAGTAGGACCGTTAGTGATGACCGTAAAGTAAATGAAGACAGCTTCCTTCATCGAAGGTCCAAAAAACATAAATAATAACAACATGGTGTTACATCAAAAACATTTTCAGCAAGAGACACCGCAGCAACAAATTCATTCCATAAATATTACTCCAGATCCTAGCTCATGCCTGATCAAGATCCATGACAAAAATTATCGCGCACTTGTGGACACTGGCGCTTCAGTAAGTTTGATTAGAGAGCAGCTGTACAAGCAGATCAAACACTTGGTAACTTTCAGACCTTCAAAAACGTTTATGGCATCAGTAACGGGACAATCTCTGAAGTCTTGTGGTACAGCATACATCAAATTCCACATAGGACAACAACTGATCACACATCCTTTTATTATTACACGTGGGATGTCCAGAAATTTTATTCTAGGCAGAGATTTTCTTACCGCTCACAATGCTAGGATATATTTTGACCTCAACAAGATCAATATTAATGGGGAGTACACACAACTACAAGACGATATACACATAGCATCTTTGGTGCGGTTGACGACTCCAGTCACAGTACAGCCTAACACACTTGTGATAGCTAGAGGACGAGTCAAGAGCTCTAATTATATCAAGAAAGGACAGTCAGTACAAATTGAACCTTTGGAAAATGAGGATATAAATGATGAACCCCTCATGTTTGTTACTGAAGGTATAGCACAAGTTTCAGCCTCACGTGACTTCCCTGTAATGATTATAAACACGTCAGGACAGGCTACAACGATACACAGAGGTACTATAGTTGCCAAAGTACAAAGATCGTCTTTGAATACCACCAAGAATGGGAAAACACCTGAAGTTAGTTGCAATCAAAATCAGCACACCCTTATGTCACGCACATGGCAAAATAATACCTTAGGTTACCCTTCCGACGCTAACAGAAACTTTTGTCGGCAGAGCACAGAGGTCAACCAACTCAATAACAGATATGGAGGCAGGAGTGATACACGAACAATAAGGGAGAAGAGTCAATTAAAAAGAGTGGATAGAGGTGCAATTGGAGACCAGTGGAAGAATGAAAAACAGAGAGATCAACAAACACTACATAGAAATAGGAGGAATGGCACATTGTATAAAAAACCTAGCAGAGAAGAACCTGAACACATACATGCAAATGCGAAGGAAGACGAATGTTATAGTTATCTACGAAAAGTGAATCAAGTGATACAAAGAAAAACACAGGATGGTATATACAGAGGAACAGATGGTAGCACAGGTCAAGCTACTTATGTTAATCTTGTTACTCACCATGCACTACCAACCTCAACAAAGCCCTTTGAAAATACTCGTGGTCAACGACAAAGTAACAATCATATTAGTAATACAGAGGAAGAGCATACTCCAAGGCGGAAACCCTATATGAGATACTCGAATAAACCACTGTATCAGAGGTACCAGTTTAGATGTGCAAGTCCCTTTGAATATAGTCGTAGTAAACGACAGAAAGGAGGCACTGTATATAATGAGGAGAAAGAGCATACTCCATGGCAGAGACCCAATGGAAAATATGTAAGTCAATCAAAGTCGCAGAGAACAAAGTCCAGATGTTTCAGACCTTTTAATTATCCTAAAACAGAACAAGACAGAACAAATTTCCACAGAGATGAAGAACATAGTACATATGTTAAAATACCTTGGACAGATAATGAGTCCCATAGACAGAATGATCCACCAGATCGGTTGGCACAGCTTTTAGCCACGTTGAAAGTAGATGATAAAAACAAGTCCAAACTCACTACGTTTGTTACTAAACACCAGGACGTGTTTGCATTAACAGATATGGATTTAGGTAGAACTAATACAGTATATATGGACATTCAAACTACAACAGAAGAACCCATTAGTTTGAAACCATACCACACTCCATTAAAAAACAGGCAAATAGTAGAGAAAGCTATAAATGACATGTTGAATGCAGGAGTCATAGAGAGATCGAGATCAGCATGGTCGTCACCAATAGTGATTGTCTCCAAGAAAGACGGAACGAGTAGATTCTGTTGTGATTATCGAGCGTTAAACAGAATTACAAAAACGATTTCGTATCCATTGCCACGGATAGATGATATTTTGGCAACACTTGGACACTCCACACATTTCACTACATTGGATGCACGCTCAGGATGTTGGTGCATTCCTATGACACCAGCAGCGAAAGAAAAGTCAACGTTTTGTACACACATGGGTAGTTACAAATGGAACGTTATGCCTTTTGGGTTGAAAGGAAGTCCCGCGACATATATGGCGTTGATGGATGAAGTTCTACAAGGAATGCATTCTTTCGCATTAGCTTATATTGATGATGTATTGATTCACACATCAGGTACTGTGGATGACCACCTATACAAGGTTGAACAAGTTTTTGATCGCCTACGATATCACCAGGTTAAACTCAAACTAAGTAAATGCGAGTTCCTAAAGACGGAAACTAAATACTTAGGGTTATAGTGAATAAAGAAGGTATTCGCCCTGATACAGATAAAGTGGAAGCAATAAGGAACATGCCCGCTCCCACAACAGTGATGCAGGTACGAGCGTATATTGGTTGTTGCGGATACTACAGACGTCACGTCGTTAATTTCTCCAAGGCTGCTGAACCACTCATTGCACTTACCAAGAAATATTCAAGATTTAGGTGGACAAAAGAATGCCAAGAATCCTTTGATTATCTTAAGGAAGCACTTACAAAGATACCACTGCTTGCACATCCGGATATATCCCGTCCAATGATCTTGTATACAGATGCTTCAGATACAGCAATAGGTGCTTGCTTAGTCCAAATCAGGGAAGAGAATGAGACACCCATTATACCAGAAATCCCTAATGAAATGCCTATAGCATTCGTGTCACACGCTCTCTCTAAAACTCAGAAACGATGGTCGACAACAGAGAAGGAAGCGTTTGCTATACATTACGCGATACAAAAACTTGATTTTTATATCAGAGGTACTAAACTCACTATCAGAACAGACCATCAACCATTAGTGAATTGGCTTTCTAAGATGCAGGAGCAGCCAAAAAAGTTACAAACATGGTCTATGAACCTACAATCATATGATACAAAAATTGAATACATTCCCGGTATTCAAAATACGTGTGCAGACCTCCTTTCGCGAACGCCACAACCTAGTACTATACTGGAAGATGATCTAATGGCGTCTACAGATATCAACGACAACGCAAAGGAAATTAACATTATAAATTCCAACAGAGTGGATGATGGAAACACCACTACCATAACAGATAATAACACGCAGCAAACAACAGATGTAGATACACTTGATGTACATACTGAGCAGAGAAAAGATCCCGAAATTCTTAAGATCATCAAACAGGTGCAAACGAAACCTACGTCGCTTAAACGGTTTATAATCTTGCCCAATGATCAACTACTATATCATATTGATGAGAAACAAGAGGGGAGATTACAGAAAGTAATTCCACGATCAATAATACCCCAACTACTAGAGTAGTTTCACGATAATAATGGACATGTAGGGAGAGATAAAACCATTGATATAATCAAGAAAAGATACTATTGGAAGTCTATGTACAAAGATATAATGGAATATGTTGGTACTTGTAGGGTATGCAGAATCAGAAATATGAGACCAACTAAAGTTCCTTTACAGGAAATGAAATCATCTCATTTTCCTATGGAAGTTATAAGTATGGACATTTCTGGTTCATATCCTGTTACGCAATCTGGAAATGCATACCTTTTACATATTGTTGATCAATATTCAGTATGGCCTGAAACTTATCCTCTTAAGAATATAACGTCAGCGACAGTGACAGAGTTTTTTCTACAAGAATTTGTACCAAGACATGGTTGTCCTAAAAGAATCATCACGGACAATGGAAAGCAATTTGTAGGCAACCCTTTTAAGAAGACACTTCGGACTTTGAATATTCAGCATACGACTAGCACTTTTTATAGACCGCAGGCAAACGGACGAAATGAGAGAATGCATGCTACATTGCACGATATCCTTGCTAAATATATACAAGGCAATGCTCAATATTGGGATGTATATATCAATCAAGCTCTTGAAGCGATAAGAGTAAACATAAACGAGACGACAGGACTATCTCCGTTCTACATGCTATATGGACGTGAGCCTATGTCCCCACTAGATAATCTTTTACAACCCCAAAAGAAATATCAAGGTGAAGATCCTATAGAAGTTATACTACAAGAAAAACACAGAGCACATCAGATAGCAAACAGTAATGCACAGAAAGCCTTCAAGAAATGGCAGAAGCAGCATGACAAAAGAGCGAAGTTAGAGAAGTTCAAAGTCGGAGATAAAGTATATTACAAGAAGAACGTTAGAGATAATAAGTTGGATGCACGATGGCTTGATGGATATAAAATAGTAGAACAGACAACACCCGTTAATTACAGACTATGGCATGAGGAAAAGAACATAACCGTCAAAGCACACGCATCACAGATGAAAAAAGACGATCATCGCCCTACAGCTCCGCCAGCCTTATGCAGTAGCAGACCAATACGAAAAGTCACGTTGAGTTATTATGATTCCACAGAGACATTAAGTACTTCACGTGAAGAAAACGACATGGATGTTGAGCAGAACATTAGCCTACAACAACGTAACACTTCAGGTCAACTCCAAGATGCTGTACATCGTTTAGTCCGCTGCAGAGAAGACTCAGAAGATGAAGATGACATTCCACCAGCAGAATTGAGAGAAAGATTAATATACAGAGACAATCGTCTACACGGGAGAGATAGTAATACGCCACTATCGACACAAGACGAAGAACCTCATGCGTCCATATCAAGTCAAACATACTATAGTAGTCAGGGACTACAACCGTCAACTCCCAGTCAACACCAGTCTACACATTCTACTTGGGATAGCGAAGATGACAGACCTTTGAAATCAGTAACGAGAAACATAGCCCCCCACGGTAGCAACTTTACAGAAGAACATGGTAGTCAGGGACTACAACCGTCAACTCCCAGTCAACACCAGTGATAAGTTCAAATTTAAGCAAGGGCAGTAATCGTTATGAGTCTCGGATGTATCATAGATTATAGTGGTTATTCCACTTGAACAGCTGTTAATTTATTAAAAAAAATATGAGTGTATCGCATTCGAATCTTCGAAATGCAGAACGTTTTTCACGGTGGCATAGTCCCACGTGAGTTAAGTGTTCTAAGCTATTTTTGAGCTGTGAGCGAAAGTTCTCGGAAAGTTAGCCCCAGCCTTTTGTGATTGGTTGGGGTGTAATGGGGGAGAATGTTTTTTGGTGTCAGTGTGTACTGGGCGAGTGCACTGAGGAGATGTAAAGTGTTTTCCAATGTGTACCAGTGTACAGGCATTTATGCTGAGATATATTATGTGTGATTATCCCAGATGAGATGTATTAGTTAAGGAGATGTTTCTTGGGCCTTTGAGTATACAGGCCAGTGTTTAAAGATTATGTATATTTTTGAAGAGTTTGTGTCCTGGGCGTGACTGGAGAAGTCAGCCCAGTGTTTGCGAGGGAAGCCTGTACACTGCCTGATGTGTCGACATATATTGGCGAGGCCTATTATTTATCAGCAGTCTTCTAGATGGATTAAACTGCGTTGAGACGTCATATATTGGTGAGGCCTATTATTTATCAGCAGTCTTCTAGATGGATTAAACTGCGTTGAGACGTCATATATTGGTGAGGCCTATTATTTATCAGCAGTCTTCTAGATGGATTAAACTGCGTTGAGACGTCATATATTGGTGAGGCCTATTATTTATCAGCAGTCTTCTAGATGGATTAAACTGCGTTGAGACGTCATATATTGGTGAGACCTATTATTTATCAGCAGTCTTCAGGATGGATTAAACTGCGCTGAGACGTCATATCTATTTGAGGCCTATGGCTGTTAGTGCTGCCGTGTCGGCAGTCTTATGGATGAGTTAAAGAGCGCTGGGACGTCATATATATTGGAGGCCTATTATTTACTAGTACTGCGGGGTCAGCAGTCTTCTGGATGGATTAGATAGCGCTGAGGCCTAATGTTATTTGAGGCCTATAACTATTGGCACCGCGTTTGCCAGTAGTTCTTCTTGACGGATTATTGTTATTATATAATGTGGATCCTTCTTTTGGTATGCTATTATGACCTGTGTAACATGCTGTATTTCGTCTACGTTATCGTGACCGTGTTGTGGTGTAAATAAACTGTTCATTGACTGTCACAAGGCGTTCAACCCTCCATGACTCGTACGTGAGCTATCGTGGCGTGAGTGACTGTTTCTACACACCCTTCACATATCATACACGTTAACAGCCCAGCAGTACACACATGGATAATTAGCCTATATAGCGTATGCAATGAAGAAACTGTTACCTCTGCAGTGGTGAATACACATGAACAAACTGTATGCAACAGATTGAATGAATAGCAGCTTGTATCAATTAGGATATGGAATGGTGATGGAACAATCATACTTTATCAGTTGGAAGGAATACTAGGAATAAGCGTCGTTATCAACCAGTCTACACATTCTACTTGGGATAGCGAAGATGACAGACCTTTGAAATCAGCAACGAGAAACATAGCCCCCCACGGTAGCAACTTTACAGAAGAACATGGTAGTCAGGGACTACAACCGTCAACTCCCAGTCAACACCAGTCTACACATTCAACTTGGGATAGCGAAGATGACAGACCTTTGAAATCAGCAACGAGAAACATAGCCCCCCACGGTAGCAACTTTACAGAAGAACATGGTAGTCAGGGACTACAACCGTCAACCTCCAGTAGACACCAGCTTACATACTCTAGCTCGGATAGCGATGACGAACAGTCGTTACAAGTGACGAAAAGTAACATTACTCACCATACCCAGAGTCCTACAGCGAAGCACATAAATAGTAACAAGAATGTCATTAATACGCCTTTGGCACAGGTGGAATCTGAACTTGACGTAACAGAACGAGAAGACAGCGACATAGAGTGTATGGATGATACAACCAGCACCGAAATACGCATAGCTACCAAACGCCCTTACCAACCTTCGTCACTAGACTCACCACCAAGAGCGAAATTGCTACGATTACCGCAAGAGCATCTACGAACAAGATTCAAAAGAAATCATCGCCAGGTACATAAACCTTCACTAGGTTTCCAACAAAATATAAATATTCGTTCGCCCCCCACCTCCTGCAGAGCGACTATAAACACGACATCGCAATGCATATCAGCTTCGTCACAGTATGACAGTCGCCTCTCCAGCAGAGAGATTACACTGTTGGAACTCGCAAAACAAATCTCCAACTTAGTGTAGTCGTCATAAAGCGCTAACCTAGCTATAGTGTTTAATTCGGTACTCTAACCAACATAGTACCTAAAGTTAAGTTAATTAATTGAGACACACTGTGTTTAGCTTAAGTTGATATTCATATACTGGAGCACGCTTAGACACTTACAGTACTCACTAACTTCTTTAAAGAGAGTCGAGTTGACAAACTAGATTACACATAGTCTTAAGAGTGTGACAAAGTAGATCAAACATATAGCCTTAAGAATGTGACAAAGTGAATTAAAAACATAGTCTTAAGAATGTGACAAAGTAGAGTGAATACATAGAAGTTCATCATTGTGACACAGTAGAGTACACACATATAATCTTATGAATGTGACAAACTAGAATAACTACATATAGTTTTAGGAAACTTAACAGTGTTCTTCCCAAGGTACAAGATGCAGCTTACTTGATTATCAACACTGACATTGGTTAAAATATGTATAGTACATTAAATGCATGTTAATTATTATAATGTACCTATTTCAGGCATAAAAGTATTCAGGACCAGATAAAAAAAGAGAAAAGAGAAAAGAAAAGAAGAAGGGAAGTGATCCAGACTCAGCCAAGTGGAGTCTTACTCATGGACATAGGCAAATATTGCACTGAGGATGAACGTCCCCACTTTTTACTGCACTGGTTGTACAGAGATAACAGAAAAAAAAACAACAAAAAAAAAACAACTTGGTTGCAGTATTGGTATTATGGGTACTGCTTACTTAAGAGATGATGGTAATGACAGTTATAGGGTCATGACTATATTACTTTTACATCCTAAGGTTAGATATTTTGTTAACCCTGACGTACTACTGCATGTATATATAGGTTTAGACAGAGTTAAGGATTTGACTGACACATCCAAGACTAGAATCAGTCGGGCACATCAACTCTGACATAGTGACATGTATCTTTCACTATCGCTCCAATACATATGAAGATACTAGTGCATGTATATATAGGTTTAGACAGAGTGAAGGATTTGACTGATGCATCCAAGACTAGAATCAGTCGGGCACATCAACTCTGACATAGTGACATCTTTCACTATCACATTAGGATATTTACTGATGCACCACTAATTAGTTATTTCTGTTTATCTGTCTCGAATAATGGATAAATTACATTAATAGCAGATATTTCAAGACATATAAAGGTACTGACAAACCTCTGTGTCCAGAGGCAGTGACCATGTCGAAAAATAGGAACATGTATATATATATATATAGATATATATATATATATAGATATATATATATATATATATATATCTATATATATATATATATATATATATATATAGATAATAAGTGCAGAACCATGATTTATTTTTTTGTTGAGTATTGATGGTATGCCTCAAGCTAAGGTTCAGCAATGAGGTAGCGTTACATTTTGCTTCATAATATTTTTTTTGGGAAATTTTTTTAACATGTAGACTTTGAATATGTATACAGACGCGGTGATAATGGTATGTTAAAGAATAGAATGGGATTGCTAGATGATGGAGCACAAATGTCTCCCTATGGGATACATTTGTATGGCCCCGGGTTGTATGTCACCGTTCACTTTGCTAGGAGCATTATAAAATGCTCAAGCAGGAATTATAAGCGGTGATTTGGTTTTGGTTAAGAGGGAAGGTATGAAAAAATGGTTTAAGAAATAAGAATAGATTTGAATAAAGACTATTTGTCTTGCTAAAAGGGAAATAAGATGAGTGAAATCATGCTTTGATCAAAGGGAGAAGACTCTAATTATTAAAGTCAGGGGAGGAAAGTGCTTAATTACACATAAGTAGATTTGGTGAGTTGGTAATTATGGTTTAGAAAATGTACATATAAGAATTGTATAGCAAGCTTTAGAGAAGATAATATAAGGTTAAGTCAAATATGCAAAGGGAGACAATGGTTAATTACCTCTCTTATATGATTAAGTGAGTTGAGAAAAAAAATATGCACGTGAAAAGTTTACCAGGACAACGGATGACACTTCACTGAGTTGTTTACACAGCGGATAAGCGTGAACATTTTTCAGCTGAGCGAAGAATAGGAGGAACCAATGAATTTACCGTAAACAAGGACAGATGAGCTAGTAATGATTTTATAGAGGAGAACACACTTAGACACGCTGTGGAGCGGTCGCATTTTTCGGAGGAAGCAGTCCTGGTTAAGGACGTAGAGTGGCAGGAATGTGTTTTCTGCCGGGCTCAAGTTACATTTCTGTGAGAAACAGAATGAATATTTCTGAAGAATCCTATAGACCTAGTTAGAGCAGTAGAATCTATTCACTTATGAAAGACAGAACTGTGTTTAAAATATAAGTTTAGTGATAAGGGGTGATAGTAAGAAAAATGAGTGTTGTGAGGATTCGGTGCAACCAAAGTAAGTAGGTCCTTTGACTCATAACTTTTGATAGACATTGAATAGAATTATTTCAGAAGTTGAAATAAGGTATTACAAGGTTAACGACGCTTACAACTAAGTGAGCGCAGAATAAGGAGAAACGAAGCTGAAGCTACAAAATTGACTATGATGTGAATAAACTGAGACTAAGTCAGCAGCTGAGAAGTTTTACAGAAGAACATGGATTTAATAGCCGTGTTGGGCTATTGTATAATGAATTTTGCAACATCAACTGCTACAAGTAAGATGAGTAAGCAATTGAAGTTTGATTGTATTTACAGGATGAAACATGAGCTCTCTAGCAGGTATAAGTATGAGAATACCGCAACAGGTGTACCCAATGTATTAATTTGCATATATGAGTTTTAAGATGATGGTATTTGAGTAAATTGAGTCAAATCTGACAGGATTAGTAGATGAAGGAAACCAACTCAGGAAAGAGTTGATGAAAGGCTTGGGAAAAGCCAGAATAAATATAAAAACCTTAAGGGAAGAAAATAGGTATAAACCATATCTGTTGGTGTTCTCAGGTAGAGAGCTATATATATATATATATATATATATATAAATAATTTGTGTCATCTCTCGGTTAAAATAGGTCTCCAAATAAATGCCTCTAAAACTAAAGCTATGAACTTTTCTAACGAGACCTTTGATATCATCTTGAACGGGGAAAAAACTACAGAAAGTTGAAAGTTTCAATTATTTAGGCAGTAAAATGACTCAGGATGGTGACACAACAAGAGAAATCCATACTAGAATTGCTTTGGCAGCTAGCGCCTTCAATAGATTATCTAACATTTGGAAATTACGATCATTGAATATACATACCAAGCTTCGTCTGTTTAATTCAAATGTTATCTCAGTGTTAACATACGGCTGTGAGAGTTGGAAAATAACAAAATCATTGGAGAACAAGCTGAATACATTCGAGAACAAATGTCTTAGAAAACTCATGAACATCAGTTGGAAAGAATTCAAGACTAATCGACAAATAAGAGAAGACTCTAGGCAGAAATATGTCTCCGACTATATAAGGAAAAGACAATGGTCATATATCGGTCATGTCCTACGAATGCAAAACAACAGAATACCACTACAGGCGCTCACTTGGGTTCCTGAGGGTAAGAGGAAAAAAGGAAGACCAAAAGAAACACTCAGAAGAACAATAAAAAGAGAAGGAAGAACGTTGGGCCTAAATAATGTGCAAGAGCTAAGAGGAGTGGCGTCACAACGAACAACCTGGAGAGCACTGGTTTCTGCCTTATGCGCCGTGTTTGGTGCTTAAAGAATTTATTATTATTATTATTATTATATATATATATATATATATATATATATATATATATATATATATATATATATATATATATATATATATATATATATATATATATATATATATATATATATATATATATATATACAGGTACATGGATATATACCCAGGAGGAATGGGATCTACAAGAGATAGTTAGGAAATGTTTGTACCTGGAATTAGTACCACATGCCTCTGTTATGATGAACTTATATGATGTAAATAAACTGTTTGTTTTGATGGAACGTTGCTCAAGTTGGGTTCAGTCTCTAAAAGGTTGAGTGCTAAAGTAAACAAGATACTGGACATAAAGAAACTAACTACTATACGAAGCTGTCACTTAAGTAACATCATAAGAAGGGATGGAACGAGTTTAGGTTGGAAGTTTTGAGAGAATATCATCCAGGAATCAATAACTCTGGCGGTGAGGGCCAGTATTAAGATATACTCTTACTTGGAAGATAGGTCAATGGATCAAACTGACAAATAGAAGGTAGACAACTAGGCCTGCCCCAGTCACCTAGTTTACTATAATAAGAAGAGATAGCACTGTCACATTTAGTTTAATTGGTATCGTGACCAGTCCCAAGACATATAAAGGGACCACTGGGACACATTTAGTTTAATTGGTGCCTTCTTGGACCAGTCTTTAAAACACCCAGTCCAGCGGTGACATTTAGTTTAATTGGTGCCGCAACCAGTCCTAGGACATATACAGGGCACAAGGTCACATAATATCACTAATTGGCACTGTCACATATTATACTGTGCTCGCTTAGATTTCTGTTTAGGACTTAGTTGTTAAATATTATGTGCACAAGAGTTCGTCTTTTTTTTTTTTTTTTTTTGGATACAAATTACTCTAATTTTATAAAGGGAAACAACAATGTCAAATGTATGACCAAATCGAATTAATAAAGACAGTATTCAGATAAGGGGGAACACCCACCCAGAAATGGGTTATCTTTTTAAAAAATTAACAGAAAAATAACTAACAAACTTGTTGACATAAACTTTGGCCACATGTTACAAGAGATATTATATTTTATGATGAACAAAGTTTACTTTATAAATTTTAATGTTTTATGTGAAAATAATTAATTAACATGAAGTGATGAAAAAAAAAAGAAAGGAAAACCCCCAGTGCACCTGGGAATGAATTTCACTCACATAAAAGGTGCAAAGAATGCCAAACCAACAGATGATGTGCATAATATCCCTACCTATGGCGTGAACCACCCAAAAATGTCTACTCCAATGAGTTTTGTAGATATGGCTCTTGCAATATGACCCTTTTAAATAGCACAAATTTAGAACTTTGTATAGCAATATCTCTGTTTCTATACCATGTAAGAAAAAAGTGGAGGTTCATGCCATAAAGGATAACATGGGCTATAAGTGTGCAAAATTTGAAGGCTATAGCTTTAAAATTGTAGAAAATATCACCGGAACTGTGAATCGCAAGCCCTGTTTTCGTTAAAGTTTAGTTTTTTAAATGTTAAAACACTTATCTGATTCTCTTTGAACATTGATAACTCATAAACTATTACAGATAAACACATAATTCAAAAAGAATATCAAAGTAAAAAAGCTTATAAATATTTAAAACACAATTATTATATGAAAATCAAAAATAACCTTTTTTGTCTTTTTCTGGGTGTATATGCCCCCCTCCGGAGTCTTCCGATGTATTTTATTTATTGTATGCCGTACCTGTTTGATCGACATGACAATGGCTTCATGACTATGTTGTCAAAGTGAGGATTCTGATTACGTGGCCAGTCATCATCGGAGGATCGTCTTAGTTGTAGACAAACAAATACCATAACCTGGAGCATTTATGTGCAGGTTCTTAGACGATAGAGAGAGAGAGAGTCGCAACAACATTTCTTGTAAAGTTTCAAATCGACTGCAGTGTATGAGTAAAGGACCACCTCTGTGTTGCCTGGTAGTAGCATCGCGTCTACCTGTCCAGGTGAATAAAGTCTCTTGGAAAGTCTACACCTGATCAAGCTACACAGGTGTTCATAGAGAAATAAAGTGAAAGAAAAAACCAGAAGTCACCGATTGGCAGATTTTTTTTTATAAGAGACATTGACATTTGATTAATTTTCCAGCACGTGATTATATAAATACATATCTGAAACTTTTACTAGACTTCTATTTTAATTAATAAAGTGTACATATATCTTTTAGAAATTGCAGTTGATTGATGTTGCTTCAATTCCAGTTACAGTTGGAAACGTTGTTCTTGTTTGAACTTCAACAGAATGTTTCATATTTTATAATCGGTAGGGTAACAAACGAGCTGTACACCCTTGGGGCACAGGATAGGTCTAGCGAGAAGGCGACGTACTTCACAGCTCTCTTCTACATCTACCATTTAGAACTGATCTATCTTTCTGACTTGTCCTGTGGCATCCCTACATCTAGTTCACCAGTTCTCTTCTCTATTTCTGGAAACTATTTTTTCTAACATCCATCTCGCCACAGTTCCCAAAGAGTCTTATTTGATAGTCGGCGGCAGCCAATGCAGGGTACCTCTTTAACCTCTCTGTCCCCAGATGTTTGATGGGGAGAGTTAAATCCGGGATCGGTAATGGAATAGTTTGTCCGTGTAGTTTCTTCTAGTGCGCAGCGTGCATGTCCTTTGTCAGACTGAAATAGCAGCGGACTGATCTTTCCACCAGTGCGTCGATGTCCAGATTGATTATATCAGTTCTTGTCTATGCTTCCATCGTCATGACAAAACTCGAACGTTTTGAAATATTTAATCGAAGATGAACGATGTGTTGTTTGTGAAGAGAAACCAGAATATAGAAATCAATCAGACCCGGCCATGAGGAGTAGTCAAGGATGTGCCAAGTCACAATCCCTCCCCCTCTCTCCATGTTATACAGTATTGTTCTCGTTTGTCAATTTCAACTATTGGCTTCGATCACTGTAAGTTTTTTTTCCTCAAGTTTCGTGCCCCTGAAGATGGCGCCTAGCGCGATCGCAGAGCCTAAGAGCTTGCCCTGAACACAATAATCTCACTTTCTCAAGTTAATTTTGATTCTTACGAAAAATTTAATCGCCAGAGGTTTACGCTAGAACAATTGTTGTTTTAATGGTCGGTTAAGTCATAAACCTGAAAGTTAGCGTTACACATTTACAAATAATAAAACGGTCCTTCGTAAGTGACGAAGGGAGTACGTGCTAATGTTCCCTTCCAGTAATCATTATTGTTGTGGTGCCTAATTGGCAGGGTGGATAGTCATTATTAGCACCCATAGAGAGACGGTGTTGCCGTTCAGATGGTCTTGGGTTCGAGTCCCCGGTTAGTCTACTAGTTCTGTTGTTTTTATATTGTCTAGTTTGCCACTTCTTTGGTTCCGAATAGTGCGCGCAATAACCTGTTAGTCGTTTTTATTTAATGTTTCTAAACAGGAACATATGTATTATATATTGTATAAACATAATTGTGGTTGTCCCTATTTACAATGATTTGACAAATGTGATGTCACTTTCTCATATCGGCAGTTGTTCATATTATTGGAAATTGAAAACAATATATATCCTAATTATAACCCATCAGAGGTTGAACGGGATATTTTTCTTCATTAAATAAAATAAATAATAAATAAATATTCACTAAGCCAGAGTATGCATCAATGGCTTATAGTTTTTTTTCGTTTGAATTAATTTGAACAAAAAGCGTAATTAATTATGCCAAGTCTTGGATTTACTCACGAGTGTACTTATAGTGTTTCCGCGATAAAGACAAAGAAAAAATATGCAGTGGCTGCTCAAGCAATTCTTAGAAGGCGATAAATATGTTGGGCGGGCAACCTCATCATACAAAATTTATTTAAACAGAAACCATAGCAACAAGAACATGGTCCAATGTTTGGTACAGGTTTCCTGAACGGTAAAGTTGTACTGGTGGTCCAATGTTTGGTATAGGTTTCCTGAACGGTAAAGTTGTAGTGGTGGTCCAATGTTTGGTACAGGTTTCCTGAACGTAAAGTTGTAGTGGTGGCCCAATGTTTGGTACAGGTTTCCTGAACGGTAAAGTTGTAGTGGTGGTCCAATGTTTGGTACAGGTTTCCTGAACGGTAAAGTTGTAGTGGTGGCCCAATGTTTGGTACAGGTTTCCTGAACGGTAAAGTTGTAGTGGTGGACCAATGTTTGGTAAAAGTTTCCTGAACGGTAAAGTTGTAGTGGTGGTCCAATGTTTGGTACAAGTTTCCTTAACGGTAAAGTTGTAGTAGTGGTCCAATGTTTGGTACGGGTTTCCTTAACGGTAAAGTTGTAGTGGTGGTTCAATGTTTTGTACAGGTTTCCTGAACGGTAAAGTTGTAGTGGTGGCCCAATGTGTTGTACAGGTTTCTTTAACGGGAAAGTTGTAGTGGTGGTCCAATGTTTTGTACATGTTTCCTGAACGGTAAAGTTGTAGTAGTGGTCCAATGTTTTGTACAGGTTTCTTGAACGGTAAAGATGTAGTGGTGGCCCAATGTTTTGTACAAGTTTCCTTAACGGTAAAGTTGTAGTAGTGGTCCAATGTTTGGTACGGGTTTCCTTAACGGTAATGTTGTAGTGGTGGCCCAATGTTTGGTACAGGTTTCCTGAACGTTAAGTTGTAGTGGTGGTCCAATGTTTGGTACAAGTTTCCTTAACGGTAAAGTTGTAGTGGTGGTCCAATGTTTGGTACGGGTTTCCTTAACGGTAAAGTTGTAGTGGTGGTCCAATGTTTTGTACAGGTTTCCTGAACGGTAAAGTTGTAGTGGTGGTCCAATGTTTGGTACAGGTTTCCTTAACTGTAAAGGTATAGTGGTGGTCCAATGTTTTGTACAGGTTTCCTGAACGGTAAAGTTGTAGTGGTGGTCCAATGTTTGGTACAGGTTTCCTGAACGGTAAAGTTGTAGTGGTGGTCCAATGTTTGGTACAGGTTTCCTGAACGGTAAAGTTGTAGTGGTGGTCCAATGTTTGGTACAGGTTTCCTGAACGGTAAAGTTGTAGTGGTGGTCCAATGTTTGGTACAGGTTTCCTTAACGGTAAAGTTGTAGTAGTGGTCCAATGTTTTGTACAGGTTTCTTGAACGGTAAAGATGTAGTGGTGGCCCAATGTTTTGTACAAGTTTCCTTAACGGTAAAGTTGTAGTAGTGGTCCAATGTTTGGTACGGGTTTCCTTAACGGTAATGTTGTAGTGGTGGCCCAATGTTTGGTACAGGTTTCCTGAACGGTAAAGTTGTAGTGGTGGTCCAATGTTTGGTACAAGTTTCCTTAACGGTAAAGTTGTAGTGGTGGTCCAATGTTTGGTACGGGTTTCCTTAACGGTAAAGTTGTAGTGGTGGTCCAATGTTTTGTACAGGTTTCTTGAACGGTAAAGATGTAGTGGTGGTCCAATGTTTTGTACAGGTTTCCTTAACGGGAAAGTTGTAGTGGTGGTCCAATGTTTTGTACAGGTTTCCTGAACGGTAAAGTTGTAGTAGTGGTCCAATGTTTTGTACAGGTTTCCTTAATGGTAAAGTTGTAGTGGTGGTCCAATGTTTGGTACAGGTTTCCTTAACTGTAAAGTTATAGTGGTGGTCCAATGTTTTGTACAGGTTTCCTGAACGGTAAAGTTGTAGTGGTGGTCCAATGTTTGGTACAGGTTTCCTGAACGGTAAAGTTGTAGTGGTGGTCCAATGTTTGGTACAGGTTTCCTGAACGGTAAAGTTGTAGTGGTGGTCCAATGTTTGGTACAGGTTTTCTGAACGGTAAAGTTGTAGTGGTGGTCCAATGTTTGGTACAGGTTTCCTTAACGGTAAAGATGTAGTGGTGGCCCAATGTTTTGTACTGGTTTCCTTAACGGGAAAGTTGTAGTGGTGGTCCAATGTTTTGTACAGGTTTCCTGAACGGTAAAGTTGTAGTAGTGGTCCAATGTTTTGTACAGGTTTCCTTAACGGTAAAGTTGTAGTGGTGGTCCAATGTTTTGTGCAGGTTTCTTGAACGGTAAAGATGTAGTGGTGGCCCAATGTTTTGTACAGGTTTCCTTAACGGGAAAGTTGTAGTGGTGGTCCAATGTTTTGTACAGGTTTCCTGAACGGTAAAGTTGTAGTAGTGGTCCAATGTTTTGTACAGGTTTCCTTAACGGTAAAGTTGTAGTGGTGGTCCAATGTTTTGTACAGGTTTCCTTAACTGTAAAGTTATAGTGGTGGTCCAATGTTTTGTACAGGTTTCCTTAACGTTAAAGTTGTAGTAGTGGTCCAATGTTTGGTATGGGTTTCCTTAACGGTAAAGTTGAAGTGGTGGCCCAATGTTTGGTACAGGTTTCCTTAACGGTAATGTTGTAGTGGTGGTCCAATGTTTGGTACAGGTTTCCTGAACGGTAAAGTTGTAGTGGTGGCCCAATGTTTGGTACAGGTTTCCTGAACGGTAAAGTTGTAGTGGTGGCCCAATGTTTGGTACAGGTTTCCTGAACGGTAAAGTTGTAGTGGTGGTCCAATGTTTGGTACAAGTTTCCTGAACGGTAAAGTTGTAGTGGTGGTCCAATGTTTGGTACAAGTTTCCTTAACGGTAAAGTTGTAGTAGTGGTCCAATGTTTGGTACGGGTTTCCTTAACGGTAAAGTTGAAGTGGTGGTCCAATGTTTTGTACAGGTTTCTTGAACGGTAAAGATGTAGTGGTGGCCGAATGTTTTGTACAGGTTTCCTTAACGGGAAAGTTGTAGTGGTGGTCCAATGTTTTGTACAGGTTTCCTGAACGGTAAAGTTGTAGTAGTGGTCCAATGTTTTGTACAGGTTTCCTTAACGGTAAAGTTGTAGTGGTGGTCCAATGTTTGGTACAGGTTTCCTTAACTGTAAAGTTATAGTGGTGGTCCAATGTTTTGTACAGGTTTCCTGAACGGTAAAGTTGTAGTGGTGGTCCAAAGTTTGGTACAGGTTTCCTGAACGGTAAAGTTGTAGTGGTGGTCCAATGTTTGGTACAGGTTTCCTGAACGGTAAAGTTGTAGTGGTGGTCCAATGTTTGGTACAGGTTTCCTTAACGGTAAAGTTGTAGTGGTGGTCCAATGTTTGGTACAAGTTTCCTTAACGGTAAAGTTGTAGTGGTGGTCCAATGTTTTGTACAGGTTTCTTGAACGGTAAAGATGTAGT
This sequence comes from Oreohelix idahoensis, assembly GCA_024509875.1. NCBI lineage: Eukaryota > Metazoa > Mollusca > Gastropoda > Stylommatophora > Oreohelicidae > Oreohelix > Oreohelix idahoensis. Next base: position 249,874 of record JAMPIV010012166.1, read on the forward strand.
GGTGGCCCAATGTTTTGTACAAGTTTCCTTAACGGTAAAGTTGTAGTAGTGGTCCAATGTTTGGTACGGGTTTCCTTAACGGTAATGTTGTAGTGGTGGCCCAATGTTTGGTACAGGTTTCCTGAACGGTAAAGTTGTAGTGGTGGTCCAATGTTTGGTACAAGTTTCCTTAACGGTAAAGTTGTAGTGGTGGTCCAATGTTTGGTACGGATTTCCTTAACGGTAAAGTTGTAGTGGTGGTCCAATGTTTTGTACAGGTTTCTTGAACGGTAAAGATGTAGTGGTGGTCCAATGTTTTGTACAGGTTTCCTTAACGGGAAAGTTGTAGTGGTGGTCCAATGTTTTGTACAGGTTTCCTGAACGGTAAAGTTGTAGTAGTGGTCCAATGTTTTGTACAGGTTTCCTTAACGGTAAAGTTGTAGTGGTGGTCCAATGTTTGGTACAGGTTTCCTTAACTGTAAAGTTATAGTGGTGGTCCAATGTTTTGTACAGGTTTCCTGAACGGTAAAGTTGTAGTGGTGGTCCAATGTTTGGTACAGGTTTCCTGAACGGTAAAGTTGTAGTGGTGGTCCAATGTTTGGTACAGGTTTCCTGAACGGTAAAGTTATAGTGGTGGTCCAATGTTTGGTACAGGTTTCCTGAACGGTAAAGTTGTAGTGGTGGTCCAATGTTTGGTACAGGTTTCCTTAACGGTAAAGTTGTAGTGGTGGTCCAATGTTTGGTACAAGTTTCCTGAACGGTAAAGTTGTAGTAGTGGTCCAATGTTTGGTACGGGTTTCCTTAACGGTAAAGTTGAAGTGGTGGCCCTATGTTTGGTACAGGTTTCCTTAACGGTAATGTTGTAGTGGTGGCCCAATGTTTGGTACAGGTTTCCTTAACGGTAAAGTTGTAGTGGTGGCCCAATGTTTGGTACAGGTTTCCTGAACGGTAAAGTTGTAGTGGTGGCCCAATGCTTGGTACAGGTTTCCTGAACGGTAAAGTTGTAGTGGTGGTCCAATGTTTGGTACAAGTTTCCTGAACGGTAAAGTTGTAGTGGTGGTCCAATGTTTGGTACAAGTTTCCTTAACGGTAAAGTTGTAGTAGTGGTCCAATGTTTGGTACGGATTTCCTTAACGGTAAAGTTGTAGTGGTGGTCCAATGTTTTGTACAGGTTTCTTGAACGGTAAAGATGTAGTGGTGGCCCAATGTTTTGTACAGGTTTCCTTAACGGGAAAGTTGTAGTGGTGGTCCAATGTTTTGTACAGATTTCCTGAACGGTAAAGTTGTAGTAGTGGTCCAATGTTTTGTACAGGTTTCCTTAACGGTAAAGTTGTAGTGGTGGTCCAATGTTTTGTACAGGTTTCTTGAACGGTAAAGATGTAGTGGTGGCCCAATGTTTTGTACAGGTTTCCTTAACGGGAAAGTTGTAGTGGTGGTCCAATGTTTTGTACAGGTTTCCTGAACGATAAAGTTGTAGTAGTGGTCCAATGTTTTGTACAGGTTTCCTTAACGGTAAAGTTGTAGTGGTGGTCCAATGTTTTGTACAGGTTTCTTGAACGGTAAAGATGTAGTGGTGGCCCAATGTTTTGTACAGGTTTCCTTAACGGGAAAGTTGTAGTGGTGATCCAATGTTTTGTACAGGTTTCCTGAACGGTAAAGTTGTAGTAGTGGTCCAATGTTTTGTACAGGTTTCCTTAACGGTAAAGTTGTAGTGGTGGTCCAATGTTTTGTACAGGTTTCTTGAACGGTAAAGATGTAGTGGTGGCCCAATGTTTTGTACAGGTTTCCTTAACGGGAAAGTTGTAGTGGTGGTCCAATGTTTTGTACAGGTTTCCTGAACGGTAAAGTTGTAGTAGTGGTCCAATGTTTTGTACAGGTTTCCTTAACGGTAAAGTTGTAGTGGTGGTCCAATGTTTGGTACAGGTTTCCTTAACTGTAAAGTTATAGTGGTGGTCCAATGTTTTGTACAGGTTTCCTTAACGGTAAAGTTGTAGTAGTGGTCCAATGTTTGGTACGGGTTTCCTTAACGGTAAAGTTGAAGTGGTGGCCCAATGTTTGGTACAGGTTTCCTTAACGGTAATGTTGTAGTGGTGGTCCAATGTTTGGTACAGGTTTCCTGAACGGTAAAGTTTTAGTGGTGGCCCAATGTTTGGTACAGGTTTCCTGAACGGTAAAGTTGTAGTGGTGGCCCAATGTTTGTTACAGGTTTCCTGAACGGTAAAGTTGTAGTGGTGGTCCAATGTTTGGTACAAGTTTCCTGAACGGTAAATTTGTAGTGGTGGTCCAATGTTTGGTACAAGTTTCCTTAACGGTAAAGTTGTAGTAGTGGTCCAATGTTTGGTACGGGTTTCCTTAACGGTAAAGTTGAAGTGGTGGTCCAATGTTTTGTACAGGTTTCTTGAACGGTAAAGATGTAGTCGTGGCCGAATGTTTTGTACAGGTTTCCTTAACGGGAAAGTTGTAGTGGTGGTCCAATGTTTTGTACAGGTTTCCTGAACGGTAAAGTTGTAGTAGTGGTCCAATGTTTGGTACGGGTTTCCTTAGCGGTAAAGTTGTAGTGGTGGTCCAATGTTTGGTACAGATTTCCTTAACTGGAAATTTGTAGTCGTGGCTCAATGTTTGATACAGGTTTCCTTAACGGTAAAGTTGTAGTGGTGGTCTAATGTTTGGTACAGGTTTCCTTAGCGATAAAGTTGTAGTGGTGGTCTAATGTTTGGTACAGGTTTCCTTAAAGGAAAAGTTTTAGTGGAAGCCCAATAAGTGGTAAGGAGTAACAATTAATATGATGACAAAATATATTACACTAATGTTTATATATAAAACTCTATGCAGCCTTGACAACGTCCTTAGGTTGCAGTTACATGTAATTATGTTTTCTTCCTGTGTGATATTTGTGCCTGTGCGTATTCAAGAGTAGTGGTCGTAGACACTATTTGTAATACTGAATTGTTCAAGAGATTGATGAACGTTTGTCAGCGCTGGTCCAACATTTTATTGTGCAAATCTGCAACTCGAAAATACCTAGATTAGCATTGACAATTTATGACTGTAGCAGGTGTTTACTATACTGACATGTGCACCAAGAAGGGCTATTTTAAACAATAATTATTTATAAATACAAAATAGAACTTTCAAATTGTACATTACAAATCAACTGAACAAATCAACTGAACATGTCAACTGAACAAATCAACTTAACAAATCAACTTAACAAATCAACTTAACAAATCAACTTAACAAATCAACTTAACAAATCAACTTAACAAATCAACTTAACAAATAGTTTAACAAATACTTTTTGGTATCAATATTTTGGCACTTCAATAGGTAACATTTAAAAAATAAAATGAAAAAAGTATAGAACGTTTATTTGTTTATTAGTAAAAATGAACTCAGCATTGGCCGGTCCCAAGCCCGGCTGAAAAGTGAGGAGGGCGACATGCATGGAGGCCGAAAGAAGGCAGCCCTTTAACCACGCAAAAGCACAAGAGGCCAGTCACCTATTTGCCTTAAAGCAAGATTAAAAGACCCAAAGGACATAAATCCGGACTGATCTTAAAGGCGATGAAATGGCACGATTTACGGACGACGATTTATGGATCATGGAACATTAGAAGTATTAAAGGTAAAGAGGAAGGGCTGGTGGAGGAGATGAGGAAAACAAAATTAGAAATCCTGGCTCTAATGGACAATAAGAAAACATTGTAAGTGTCACGTGGGTCTTTATATCATTAAATTACCTACATCTTCTTCCTATTCTCTCACCCTAATCCTTTCATTTTATTACTTTTCCGTACTTGTTTTTTTTTCCTGTATTTTTTCGCATCATTCGTTGCGAAAAATATATTTCTTTCCCATCATCGTTTTTCTTTCTCATACTGACTAGTAACCTTATTGCATCAGATGTCAGTCGCGCAGATAGCTGTGAATGTACGGTTCTCGCCAGACATACGTCTGCAGTTTCCCCGGGTCAGAGCGCGGCCCGACCAGATTTCTGGGCCTGGGGTGTGAGAAATTCGTTTCGCTGGACATAGAGCAGACTTTTGGTCTACCATTTTGTTCACCTGTCACTAGCTTAAGGTGTCAAACCCGGCATCTGTACGACGCAGTTGTAGACGGTTGTCTGAGATTTGCAACTGTCACGCGCATTTCTCGGTCACTGGTGGCAGTTACGTCACGCGTTAAGCTGACGTAAATGTTGGGAGTAGGGGAGATAAAATTCGCTTGGCGAAATAAGTTTGGGCCCTTTGTCTGATTTTAAGATATTGGCCCGAGTTTGAAACTTTAATTTCATTCTCGCTCCTATATTCGCAGTAGACAGGTTGTTCGAAACAGAATAGCTGTTAGCGAAGTTTCTCAGTTTGTTTCGGCAATTTGTCGAACTTCTAGACTTCCTTAAATATTCAGCATATAATTCTTAAGTTGTGCGACTACCTGTAGTTCTGTGTGAGGTAATATATATTATATCTAGTATTTTGTGAAATGATAAAGTGTTAAGTCGCTTATTTCATATTTCACTAGTTAGATTTTGCGCAGAGTGCCAAATTTATATAGTCTGTATTATTTTCTAGTGACGTGTTTCAGTGGATAGCAGAATAAATTATATCTTAGCTTACTAAACAATAATGTAGCTATAATGAAGTTAAATTTTACTGCTAAGAAATCAGACGAGATCATATTTTTCTAAGCTAACTTACAAATGCTAGAAACCTCATGAGATGTTGACGGAACACGCACGTGTTCCTAAATTCATGGGGATTGATGATTTTTTTTTTAAGATATAACTTACTTTACGGGAAATTTAAATGATAAGTCAAGCAGTACACTTGCGGTTTAATAATGTAAGTTATAGTGGGTACATATTGTAAAATTATTTGATATGTGTTCTTTCTTTTATATAGTGAAACGGTGGTACCCAACTTTACCAGCGTTCTAGTACGTGAACATTATTTGGGAAGAAACAAATCACTTTCATTACCTGAACTGTAACAGTTAAATGAAGTAAGAGGCCTTCGCGCCAGAATTAATTCTTCCAGAATAACTCTTCAGTACAATTCAGCCCGTTGTGGCAAGCAAAGATCAGAAACATTCCGACAGAGTTTTGACTAGTACTGTGGCGACCAAATATAGTAACTTCCTGAAAGTAGACACCGATCCGACATTCCTTAAATTCTAGAAACCAAAGCTAATGACCTTGTGCTCTGCTAACTTTCGTGCCTGGACAATATTTTATGTGACTTAATCAGACATTCGAAAAATTAGAACACCCAAGGAATCGTTCCCTGAGAGTTTAGTACGTCTTTTGGAACTGGGGATTTCTTGGTCAAGGACTGCATTTTCGGGTCTGTGTGAAGGTCCTAGAATTGAGTATGTTCCCAGAGGCAGCGAGCAAAGTTGTGAGTATAACTGCATGGCCATGGCTGAATGAATGAGTGTACGCAGATCAGAGTGTTATTTTACAGTTATAGATTGTCACCCATTTACTGTCTTAATTCTTTTTGTTTAACCTGCAGAATTTGTTACTATTTGCTAGAGTTTCTTTACTTCTTAGGCTAAATCAGATTATTCAACTCTGTGCATACATTTACGAGAAAAGAAGAAAAACTCTTAGCCTAAACCCTACGTATCTATAACTCTTTGGGCCATCATCTGTTCTCTTAACGGGGCTGTGGGCTAAACCTAGAGCTAAGATCATAACGGGGATATCATCCTTGTAGCATTTTTTTTCTTAAATTTTTATGACTATTTGTATATGTTTTTTTTTCCTTGATGTATTTTTGGTGTTGTGAGAAGATTTTTTTTTGATGATAATAATAAAAATCTCTCTCTTGAACTAAATCAGTGCGTTGGTCAGCTCGTTCAAATACATATAAATTCATTGTGATAGATTCCCACGTCTGTGTGTTTAACTGTCGTCACGTGTATGTGCGTGCCCGTGAGTAGATAGAGATATATTAATATATATATATATATATCTGTGTGTAGACTGTCTGACGCCTTTAAAAGCGGTCGTAGAAGATAGGTGAGAGAGAGAAGATTATCTCGATTCTCAAAGACAGCTTCTTTATCACATTCTATCATCTCACGTGTGGGAAATTCTATTGTGGTTTTTTTTTTTTCACCAGCTCTCACTGTGACTATCACTCATTCCAACCTATTCTGAAGGGACCAACCCTAGTCTTAATACTCCTATCTAAAATCTACGACAAATGGGTTCTCGTCCGTAGGATTTTTGAACTTAGAATAGGAAGACGAGTACGACAACTGGGTTCTCGTCCGTAGGATTTTTGAACTTAGAATAGGAAGACGAGTACGACAAATGGTTGCTCGTTTCCGGTCTTTGAACTTAGAATAGGAAGACGAGTACGACAAACGTGGACTCGTCTATCTGGATTTTGTATTTAAGATTCTTTATTCTGTAATAGAGTAAGAGTAAGATGTCTTGTGAGTTTTGTATCTTTTAAAAATAATTTATCCCCTAGACTAACGATCTGTTTTCGGGCGTGCTGACCACACAAACTGATAGTTTTTTTCCACAGCATTTAGAAATAATATACATTTCAGTTACAGGTTGATTGTCGGAATATATGTTAATTACTGATTTTGTAATACTAAACGCTGGTAAAGGAGTGAGTGTATAGCATTCACTGGGTTTTGAAGAAGTAGGTGTTTGAGCAAAAGCTAAGGAGGGCGTTTCGGACTATTTGTCCAGATTAATTGCCTCCCTTACCCTAACTGTCTTCAGGGGTGAACTTGATAGTGGACTTTATAATTAAGGGATTATTTTTCTCTTTAATTTTTGCAATAATTATTTTGCTTTTCCACTGTAGCAACTTATTTTTCAGAAGTAATCTTAACTACCATTTAGTTGGCGTAGTCGTGTTTTGCATTAAGTGCTTTATTGCCGATAATAGCAGCGATAGTTAGATTTTAATTTGGAGGAGGTATCCCAGGGTTAAATATATCATCTTTTGATTTTTGGTAAATTTTTTCTCGTAAGTGGTAGGAACCAGTGTATCCTTTTTCCTATTTTCTTTCTCGACTAGTCTCAGTCACTGATTTAATATGGCCGAGAGGGCGAAACTGAGGCAGATGTTAAGACAGGAAGCAATGGAAGAGGGACTGGAAGGAGAAGAAGCGAAAGCATTTGTCAGAGACGAACTCGAGAGATATGATGCGGAGAGGAAAGCAGCGGAAGCTAAGGAAAAAGCAGCCGCAGATTTACAGCAGAAGAAGATGGATGAGGAAATGGAAATTCGCAGGATGCAGCATGAGGAAAGAGAGAAGGAGAGACAGCATGAGGAAAGAGAGAAGGAGAGACAGCTTGAGGAAAAAGAGAAACAGAGACAGCACGAGTTGGCTCTTAAAACTCTAGAATTCCAAAGTCGTGGTGCTGCCTCTACCTCCAGCAATGGAGAGTCTTCTCCTCATTCTTCCTTAACTGACCCTGCTAACACTCAATCTCTTCAACTAAATGCTATGTCTTTCACTCTTGAGTCTTTCCCTTGTCCAAATGAGAAGATTGACACATGGTTAGAAAAATTTGAGAAAATTGCAACTCTGTACGGGTTAGAGAGGTCGCGTTGGAATATGAAACTTTCCCAGGCCCTAAAAGGTTCTGCTTATGATGTTTATTCTAAGCTGGAAAGTAGCCAACAAGACGACTACGATGTGTTGAAGAAAGCGTTACTGGAGCGCTTTGAAATGAACGCTCGCAAATTTTTGCAACTGTTTCGCAACAGCAGAAAGGAGAATTCTGAATCTTTTCACCAGTTCTCTTCCCGTCTAAAGGGATATTTGACAAAGTGCCTTGAGCTCTCGCAGCTCCCCTCTACCTACGAAGGTCTTGAGGAATTTGTTTTAACAGAACAAATAAAGAACACATTGTCTGCGGATACCCGGAGATTTCTCGCTGAGCAGGGGGCAGAAAAACTTGAAGACATTTTGGAAAAGTCTGAGCGTTATCACAATGCGCTGGCTGAACTACCGGCCACAAAGCGGAAACCGACAGAGGAGCATTTTCGAAAACATAACCTTGAGCAATCTTCTCAGGCTTCTAACCTAGATAACCACAGAGAAACTGGACCTCAAAACCCCCCTCCTGAAAAATCCAAGTTCTACAAGAACAAGTACCCCAACCACCCCAAACAGTCTGATCAACCCGACCGCCCTACATGGCAGCGTAGCCAGAAAGGACAGGGTGGCAAAGGGAGAACCCCTGAGCACGGGACATATGATCAGACCGAGCACACCGAGCCGAAACGCATCGGATGCTTATTGACAGTCTCGCAAGGCGGAATTGTTGACAGTGATTCCCAACCTGTTGGGGATAGACCCTCAACGCGAGGTACTGTTACTTTGAACGGTTCTCAAACTTATTGCTTATTTGACACGGGGCTTTCTTACGATTGCATTGTTGCCAGAAAGCTGGTTAAACCCGGTCAAGAGACAGGAGAGACCGTCAAACTTTGTGGAGTTCGTAAGAGTGATGCACCTACAGCGCTTCCCATCGCATTGGTGGAGATACACTCTGACTTTGTCAGAGGTGTGATCAAAGCGGCTGTTATGGATGATCCCATCTACCCAGTCATACTTGGCGGGAGATACGTGTGTATTGGGAAACCGGAAGAGCCGATTGTGGCAGCAGTAACTACAAGAGGGCAAACCAAGAAGGAACGGGAGCCTGCGCCTAATTTGTTACCCATGGAACTTAAAGAAGCGCAATACAAGGACCCTACCTTGGCACCCTGCTTTAGGAAACTGCCCATTGCTAAGGAACCCAAACAGCACGGGGACATTTTTTCTGAGGATGGCGTACTTTATCGGAGAACGGGCAAGCCTGACCAAGGTTACAACCAGCTCCTAGTACCGAAACAGTACAGAAGCCAAATCCTAGAAATGGGGCACTCTCTTCCCTTCAGCGGACATATGGGACAGAACGCCACAAACCAACGGATAACCACTCATTATTGGTGGCCAGGAGTAAACACTGATATTATCAGGTACGTCAAATCCTGTGCCCAGTGCCAACGTGTACCACCCAAGCAACGGACACCCCCAGTTTCCATGGGTGAAATGCCAATAATGGGAACACCATTCGAACGGGTTGTGATCGACATTTTAGGGCCTTTCGAAAGGACTAAAAGAAGGAACAGGTTCATCCTGACCTTAGTCGATACATGCACTTTATGGGCAGAAGCTATCCCGCTAACATGCGCAGATGCCAAGCATGTCGCAGAAGCCCTCGTGCAGATTTTCACTCGGTTGGGATTCCCTCAGCAAGTGTTGACGGATAATGGATCTCCATACCGAAACCTGTTGATGGATGAGATCGTTAAGATCTTGAGGACCCAGCACATCCACACTAAGCCATATACTCCGGCCGGAAATGGGCTCGTGGAACGTGCTAATGGAAACCTCACCATGATGCTAAGTAAGCTGGCACAAGTGAAACCTGAAGATTGGGATCTCTGTATTCCTGCAGCATTATTTGGCTACAGAGAATCTCCTCATACTTCCACAGGATTTCCGCCAGCTACACTCTTATTCGGCAGACCCATTAAGGGCCCGCTTGAAGCCTTACTTCAGTCTTTGACAGACGAGAAGGCGGATGAGACAGTTGTCTCAGCCAGTAAATATGTGTCGGTTTTAAAGGAAAGGTTGAAACTAGGGTGGGACCTAGCAACGACTAACTTTAAGCGAGCTCGCACAAAGCACGCTAACCGATACAGGAAAGTTGCGAAAGAGAGAGAACTGGAAGCAGGAGAGAAAGTTTTGGTGTTACTCCCTACCGAGAACAACCAACTGAAGATCGGATGGCAAGGGCCGTTTACCGTCCTGAAAAGGATTTCTAAGGCTAACTACCAGATCTCTATTCAAGGAAAGGAGAAGGTTTTCCATTTAAATCTCTTAAAGAGATACTTGGAAAGACCAGTGCCAACCTCCGACCATCTCCTGACGATCGCCAGAGCTGACGAAGATGATGATAGTGGCAGGGATATTCCACCGCTATCACAGGAAATCTTTCAAAAATGTCAGAAGCGGCGACGCTCTTTCAAGCGCGCATGGGAGACATTCCAGAGGAAGGAAACTTTGGGGAGCAGACTTCATGAGTAGGACTTGCAGAGAGATGGAGGGGGGAAGACGGGAGGGAAGAAGACAGACACCCCGAAGCTACGGTTATAGGAAATTTAATTCCATAACGTAGACATGGAGTGCTTCCATATCTTAAGGGGGACGTCCTGTCACGTGGGTCTTTATATCATTAAATTACCTACATCTTCTTCCTATTCTCTCACCCTAATCCTTTCATTTTATTACTTTTCCGTACTTGTTTTTTTTCCTGTATTTTTTCGCATCATTCGTTGCGAAAAAATATATTTCTTTCCCATCATCGTTTTTCTTTCTCATACTGACTAGTAACCTTATTGCATCAGATGTCAGTCGCGCAGATAGCTGTGAATGTACGGTTCTCGCCAGACATACGTCTGCAGTTTCCCCGGGTCAGAGCGCGGCCCGACCAGATTTCTGGGCCTGGGGTGTGAGAAATTCGTTTCGCTGGACATAGAGCAGACTTTTGGTCTACCATTTTGTTCACCTGTCACTAGCTTAAGGTGTCAAACCCGGCATCTGTACGACGCAGTTGTAGACGGTTGTCTGAGATTTGCAACTGTCACGCGCATTTCTCAGTCACTGGTGGCAGTTACGTCACGCGTTAAGCTGACGTAAATGTTGGGAGTAGGGGAGATAAAATTCGCTTGGCGAAATAAGTTTGGGCCCTTTGTCTGATTTTAAGATATTGGCCCGAGTTTGAAACTTTAATTTCATTCTCGCTCCTATATTCGCAGTAGACAGGTTGTTCGAAACAGAATAGCTGTTAGCGAAGTTTCTCAGTTTGTTTCGGCAATTTGTCGAACTTCTAGACTTCCTTAAATATTCAGCATATAATTCTTAAGTTGTGCGACTACCTGTAGTTCTGTGTGAGGTAATATATATATTATATCTAGTATTTTGTGAAATGATAAAGTGTTAAGTCGCTTATTTCATATTTCACTAGTTAGATTTTGCGCAGAGTGCCAAATTTATATAGTCTGTATTATTTTCTAGTGACGTGTTTCAGTGGATAGCAGAATAAATTATATCTTAGCTTACTAAACAATAATGTAGCTATAATGAAGTTAAATTTTACTGCTAAGAAATCAGACGAGATCATATTTTTCTAAGCTAACTTACAAATGCTAGAAACCTCATGAGATGTTGACGGAACACGCACATGTTCCTAAATTCATGGGGATTGATGATTTTTTTTTAAGATATAACTTACTTTACGGGAAATTTAAATGATAAGTCAAGCAGTACACTTGCGGTTTAATAATGTAAGTTATAGTGGGTACATATTGTAAAATTATTTGATATGTGTTCTTTCTTTTATATAGTGAAACGGTGGTACCCAACTTTACCAGCGTTCTAGTACGTGAACATTATTTGGGAAGAAACAAATCACTTTCATTACCTGAACTGTAACAGTTAAATGAAGTAAGAGGCCTTCGCGCCAGAATTAATTCTTCCAGAATAACTCTTCAGTACAATTCAGCCCGTTGTGGCAAGCAAAGATCAGAAACATTCCGACAGAGTTTTGACTAGTACTGTGGCGACCAAATATAGTAACTTCCTGAAAGTAGACACCGATCCGACATTCCTTAAATTCTAGAAACCAAAGCTAATGACCTTGTGCTCTGCTAACTTTCGTGCCTGGACAATATTTTATGTGACTTAATCAGACATTCGAAAAATTAGAACACCCAAGGAGTCGTTCCCTGAGAGTTTAGTACGTCTTTTGGAACTGGGGATTTCTTGGTCAAGGACTGCATTTTCGGGTCTGTGTGAAGGTCCTAGAATTGAGTATGTTCCCAGAGGCAGCGAGCAAAGTTGTGAGTATAACTGCATGGCCATGGCTGAATGAATGAGTGTACGCAGATCAGAGTGTTATTTTACAGTTATAGATTGTCACCCATTTACTGTCTTAATTCTTTTTGTTTAACCTGCAGAATTTGTTACTATTTGCTAGAGTTTCTTTACTTCTTAGGCTAAATCAGATTATTCAACTCTGTGCATACATTTACGAGAAAAGAAGAAAAACTCTTAGCCTAAACCCTACGTATCTATAACTCTTTGGGCCATCATCTGTTCTCTTAACGGGGCTGTGGGCTAAACCTAGAGCTAAGATCATAACGGGGATATCATCCTTGTAGCATTTTTTTTCTTAAATTTTTATGACTATTTGTATATGTTTTTTTTTCCTTGATGTATTTTTGGTGTTGTGAGAAGATTTTTTTTTTGATGATAATAATAAAAATCTCTCTCTTGAACTAAATCAGTGCGTTGGTCAGCTCGTTCAAATACATATAAATTCATTGTGATAGATTCCCACGTCTGTGTGTTTAACTGTCGTCACGTGTATGTGCGTGCCCGTGAGTAGATAGAGATATATTAATATATATATATCTGTGTGTAGACTGTCTAACGCCTTTAAAAGCGGTCGTAGAAGATAGGTGAGAGAGAGAAGATTATCTCGATTCTCAAAGACAGCTTCTTTATCACATTCTATCATCTCACGTGTGGGAAATTCTATTGTGGTTTTTTTTTTCACCAGCTCTCACTGTGACTATCACTCATTCCAACCTATTCTGAAGGGACCAACCCTAGTCTTAATACTCCTATCTAAAATCTACGACAGTAAGGAAACATGGATGTCAATCGTAGCAAGCTGCTCTCCAGTGGAGTCCTCACAGATGAAAGTAAAGGGGGTGTGAGTTGTATTGTGGATAAAAAGTCAAAGAATTAACATGACAAGATGGAACTCTGTCTCAGAGCATCTTGGTGATAAATTCAAAATAAGGAGAAACCATAGTCAACCTTGTCATTGTGTATGGGATAAACCAAGATTTTTTTTTTAAGTTATTGAAGAAAAATATCCCGTTCAACCTCTGATGGGTTATAATTATGACATATATTGTTTTCAATTCCAAATAATATGAACAACTGCCGATATGAGAAAGTGGCATCACACCTGTCAAATCATTGTAAATAGGGACAATCACAATTAACAGTTATGCTTGTATGTTAAAAAAAAGGCCCTGAAGAAATTAAAATTTAGAAAGTACCCAGAACCTGACAAGATCCATAATGAAATTATATTCTACCTGGGCCCATCTGGTAGAGAAGCAATCCTCAAGCTAATTAATAAGACATAGAGATCAGGCAAACTCCCGAAAGCCTGGACGAATGCACATATTGTCTCCATTTTAAAAACCAACAAATCAACAGATGAACCCAACAGCTATCATTCAATATCTCTAACATCATGCCTGGGTAAAACTGCTGAAAGAATGGAAAACACACGTCTCTATTGATTCCTTGTACCCGACCCACTAGCACTAGAACCAGAGTATGTTCTCCGTCCTTCATTCTCTAGTTCTTTCATTCTGAATACATGGGCTCTAACGGCCTGTTCCTTCAAATCTTCGAATGCCATCTCCTTTTCTTATTCCGCTCTCTCATTTTAAAACGTTCTCGTCAAATGCCCTTTTCTTTTCCCTTTCTTCGACCTATCGCTTTTCGTGTTCTCTCTCGAGCTTTCCCACCTCACGAAAAGCGGCTTCTTTTGCAATTTCCTGGTATTTTTCTACAGATATCAACATACTGAACTAAATCTCGGTCACTCAGTCCTAAATCTCTGTCCAAATTTAGGTGAAAGGTGTGAAGATTTTGGGGCTCGACCAATCTGAGCAAGAAGTCTGTTTACAAAGCTACATGAAAAAATAAATTGCTACTTAACTAGCATAACTTTAAATCACAACACCAAATTATCCGCAGCAACAGACACTTTTGAAGATCCAATATGTGACCGAAATTTGTTGTTTTAAATTCAAGAAGAAAAATATCCTGTTGAACCTCTGATGGGTTATAATTAGGATACATATTGTTTTCAATTCCAAATAATATGAACAACTGCCGATATGAGAGAGTGGCATCAAATATGTCAAATCATTGTAAATAGGGAAAATCACAATTACCAATTATGCTTATACGTTAAAAAAAACAACAAAAAAAACAACATTAAAAAGAAACTCTGAACAAGAACAATATTAAGGTGAAGCGGTGTAAAGGCCTGGTGGTTCCAGTTATATAACTGACTTTAACAGATATTTAATTGACTTTCATCTGTTAAAAGTCATACTCATTGTAAGAACAGCATCAGACCTTCACATTCCCAACCAGTTTATATTAACCTTTGTTCATGTTAAATATTGTTTGACTATATTATACAGTTCCCTAAGTCTGTCTATTCTTTTCTATATTTATAGGTAAGTTTTATGCTTGCAAATAATCTAATATTGGTATTCTCATTTGTTCATACCTCTTACATTTTAACAAGAAATGTTCAATATTATTGTCTTGAAGACATCCTGCACAGTAAGGTTCTTCTATTCTGAAATAGCCTTTTCCCAGCTGTAGTCTGAGAAGTTTCTTATTACTGGGAATTTTCAATTTCCTAGATATCTGACATTTTCTAGTTGGAGCCTTGAACAACTTATATGTATGTCTTCCTTTCAGATTTGTATCCCACTCTGCTTTCCATTCAACTGTTATTAAATCTTTAATTAGGCTCTTAATCTCTGATTTACTCATCCCTACATTTATTAGATTTTTATCAGATCTACTTTTCTTGGCTTCTTTATCTACCGTTTCATTTCCATCTATGCCAACATCTGAAGGTATCCAAGCAATTAAGACTGAACATCCTCTGGAATATAAGTATGTAGTAGCCAGAAATATCTCCTCTACTATATCAGGTCTACTACATTCTCGTAAGTTTCTAAGTGCTTGAATTGTTGAAAGAGAGTGAGTTAAAACTGTTAGTTTCTTGGGAGTGTTGTTAGAGAATATTCCTAGTGCTTTTAGTATTGCTGCAGTGAAAATGGATGTATTTCTCGTGATCATCATCTCATCATCTCAACCCGTAACCCGTCATGGGTCGTAGGGGTGCCATGGTGGAAGCATCAGTAGACAGGGTCCTCCACTGCTCTCTGTCCTCAGCAATGCGTACAAGTGTGGAAAAACAGTGTCCTGCCCATTCTTTGATGTTATCAGCCCAGGATTTTCTTTGCCTTCCTCTTCTCCGTTTACCTTCGACTGTTCCCTGGAGGATCCTTTTCGAAAGGGAGTCATGACGAGTTACATGCCCAAACCAGGCAAGCTTTCGACGTTTCACTACTGACAAAAGTGGTTCTTGGTTGTTTTGTGCTCTTTATAGCAAATGCGCAAAATTCTTCTATAACATTTATGCTCGAAAGCCTGAATCCTTCTCTCCGTATCTGCAGTGAGTGTCCAGCCCTCACACCCATACAAGAGAATAGATAATACAAGTGATTTGTATAATTTGATCTTCACAGGAAAACTGATGTTACTTTTCCAGATCACATTCAGCCTTGTCATGGCAGCTGAGGCCATCTCAAGTCTTGTCTTGATTTCTTTACTTGATCTTCCATCACTACATATAGTGGACCCGAGATACTTAAAGGTGTTAACTTCTTCTAACGTTTGCCCATTTAACGTAATGTTGGTCGGAACATGTTTCTTATGGCTATTCACCATTATCTTCCCGTGATACTATATTCTTTTGCCATTTTCCATATTGGAATATCTTCTTCTTCTTCCTCGTTCGTCCTGAAAAGGACTGTGGTTGCGTTGTGTCTGTTTACACCAAAGCTGTGATATTTGCACCTTTCGGTCGACACATCCGACTTCTGAACGGCATTTTTTGGGACCGGGTTTGCCTTCCCACTGCGATCCCTACTCGCTCAGCCAGACTGCAGTGATGCAATCTGTTTCCAGTACCACCACGTGGAGGTGGAGTAGGGTCTTGACCAGCTCTGGTTCGCTGATCCTGATGCAAGCAGTCAAGCTATGGGTCGCTGACTGCATTCTCTATTGCTGCATCTTTGGGTCCCATATTGGAATATATATTCTTAGCCCCAATTTGCCATCCTCTCCCTTGGATCTATTTGTGTAGTCAGTAATGATGTCTTTTGATATTTGTTATATATATATTTATTGGCTGTGTGTTTTAATATTTTCTGTATTATTTGTTTTCTTAATTATTTTTGCTAGGTGTCTGGTTTCTTGATCTCCCAAAGTGTAATCACTAGCTTATATTCACAACTGTTATTAACTGATGTAATTAATGTACCCAGATGGACAATACCTTTAGGCTTTCTCGCCCCCTTCCACCGTGTTTACAGCAGGGTAGTTGTGAGAGACTTTACATTTTTGTTATTGTTATCTTTTCTTATTTTTATTAGTTTGTTTTTTATTTTTATCGTTTGTTTGTTTCTTGAAAAAAGGGGGGGGGGGGGGGGTCACATACAAATTGATTCACACAATGTTGGTTTTAATTTACTATATTTGGACTGAGTGAAGGGCAGAAGAAGATACTATATTTGGATATCGGAAATCTGCTTTTATTGTCTTGAATTTATTACACTATATATCCTAATTATAACCCATCAAAGGTTGAACGGGATACTTTGTATTTATTTAAAAAATGACATCTCCAGATGGACAATTTCCTCCATACACTTACATCAAAACCACGAGTAACCCCCCTTTAGGGGAGGTCACTCTATACTTTCAAAAAGCCAAGTAGTATAAACATATCGGTTCTCTGATTCGGTGTCTGTTGTCATGTTTAGCTAAGAGCGAATTCAGGGCTTCTCGTGTACACCTGGGCGGCCTTAGAGTGGCGTTATCTGATCTCAAACTCGGTAACTGCCTTCATAAACAAACGCTGTAACCATGTTGCTGTCTCAACAGTTTACATCTGAAGGCGGAAGACAAAGTCTGTGAAAGACGCCCTTTATACTCCAAAAGGAACTGTGATCCAGGAATGTTAGAAGATGGAATGTGAAGAAATAAAGATAAAAACAGGGACTTGGTTATAAGGTATGGTAGAGTTTAAGAAAAGCCGCCATGGTGGCCAAATGGATATCGATATATCTGTCTAGTTGCTTCGGTAATTAAAAAAAAACCCTTTATCGCTAAAATTAGCCTCGTAAAGGTTCTCTTTAAACTTTAGACATAATAACGACGGATGTGTCGACCGAAAGGTGCAGATATCACAGCTACGGCGTAAACAGACACAACGCAACCACGACATCCTCTTGTAATGTCAATAATAATAATAATAATAATAATAGCCCCTTCAGTCATAACTGACTATGGGAATGCGCCCCTGAGGTGGCAGCCCTCAGCTGCTTATTTTCCTGGTGCTCCTTTCGACGTTTTCTCCTCACCTCTGCTTCTTGTGTGAGCCTCTCTTCGCCCAATCTGAGGTGGTGCCGTAAATAGCATCGCCATTTAGTGCGATCAGCAGCTTCATCCTCCCATGTTGCTGGATCCATGTCCAGTGCCCTCATATCTCTCTTGCATACATCTTTGAACCTCAGCTGTGGTCGCCCAACTGTTCTCTTGCCATCTGCTAATTGTCCATAGAAGATATCTTTTGGGATGCGACCATCTTCCATGCGGCGAACATGGCCAAGCCAGCGAAGTCTGCGCTGTCTAAGCAGCGTATACATACTTTGAAGGCCAGCACGTGACAACACCTCGACATTTGTCACTTTATCTTTCCACGAGATGCCGAGGATGCGGCGTAGACACCGCAAATGGAAGGTATTGAGCCTTCTTTCTTGCTTAGCATAGGTCGTCCAGGTCTCGCTGCCATATAGGAGTGTGCTGGTGACGCAGGCATTATATACCGCAGCTTTGGTCTTCATTGTGAGTTTAGAGTTTCCCCAAACACCCGATGTGAGGCGGGCAAAGGTAGCTGCAGCTTTGCCAATGCGGCTGTCGATTTCTGTATCCAGTGAGAGTTTGTCATTGATGGTAGACCCTAGGTATGTGAAGTGGTGCACCACTGCCAATTCATAGTTATCGATAGTGATAACTGGTGCAGCACCCGCATCCTGACTCAGCACATTCGTTTTCTTTAGACTTATTGTGAGGCCAAAGTCCTTGCATGCTTTAGTGAAGCGATTCATCAAGCTCTGAAGCTCCTGTTGGCTTTGAGTGACGACTGCAGCATCATCAGCGAACAACAAGTCTCTTATAGTGACCCTTCTGATTTTTGTTTTTGCCTTCAGCCTTGAAAGATTAAACAGACGGCCATCTGATCTAGTGTGAAGGCATATTCCTTCAGTTGCATCTCTGAATGCATGTTTCAAGAGTAAGGCAAAGAAGATTCCGAAGAGGGTCGGAGCCAGAACACAGCCTTGTTTAACGCCACTTCGTATATCAAAGGGCTGTGACGTGCTTCCAGCATATTGGACTGTTCCCTTCATGTCGTCATGGAATGACTTTATCATTTCCAGCATTTTAGAAGGGCAGCCTATTTTCAGGAGGATTTTAAAGAGTCCATCCCTACTAACCAGGTCGAATGCTTTTGTGAGGTCTATAAAGGCGATATATAATGGTCTTTTCTGCTCTCTTGATTTTTCCTGAAGCTGGCGGAGAGAGAAGATCATGTCTGTTGTTGATCTGCCAGCTCGGAATCCACACTGTGCCTCTGGATATATGCGCTCAGCTAACTTGTGTAGTCGCATTAAGATGACTTTGGCAAAAACCTTACCAACAATACTAAGAAGAGAGATGCCTCTGTAGTTATTGCAATCACTTCTGTCTCCTTTATTTTTATACAGTGTTACAATCTTGGCATCTTGCATGTCTTGAGGAATAGTTGTCTCTTCCCAGCACTGGCACAGCATCCTATGCAGGGGATATAATATATATTATTATTATTATTACTGTCTTTTAGTGTAAATTTTATGTTAATCTTTTTCTGTGAACATGTACTTATTATATACCGAACTGTAGGGAAATGGATAGAGAATTGTAATATATAATGTCTTTGTAGTATTATTGCAAGTGTGTTCGGTATACTTTAAACATTTTGCATGTAAAATTGAAAAACACTAAAAAGTTAATTGTAGGATGTGATCTTACCAAAGACAAATTACTGTTGTAGACAATAAAACTTTCTCTTTAGTCTTCAGACATCAAGTTAATCCATATACAAAGTAAAAAAAACATTGCTTATGGCCACAATTAGTACATTTAGTGTTATTCACACCAGTTTTTCCGTGGTCCTTTGTAAGAAAAAAAAAATTATGCAATCTTGCATTACGTAATTTTCAAACAAAGAAAGAAGAATAACGTCATATAAAAACTTTTTTACACTTGTTTAATGTTTTAATTGTATCCCTAGCTTCATCTTCTACCAAGAACTAGTGATTAGATGTTACGGTAGGTCTAGTTTTGTTGCTTTTTGATCGGCCAGAATATGACTACGCCCACTCATCAACTAAATCTAATGTGTCTAGCTTTTCTGCACCGATTCCATTTTCTGACAACAAACTGTGACTACCAAACAATCATCATCAATGTCAGCAATGTTTCAAAGTAGTTTGACACAATTATTTGCTTAGGAGACTTAGAAAATGTAAATATAAAGCGTGACATATTTCTCTAGCAATAACAATGAAAAACGCAAACACGCGAATCGTCACACAAATTGTGATAATAACATCAAAACACGCACATGTGCTGCTTAACTATTAGTTTAAATTAGTTTAAATAGTAGCGGAAGTCATTCTACGAGTTTTAAAATATGAACTGCATTAAACAGACAATTTTTGGGGTTTATTCGTGATAAACTAAAAACAACGCACTGACTGTTGCGCTGGCACAGCGCGTTGAATTTTGCAACGCTCAGAGTGTTGGTCTGGAGTCAAAGAGTTAACACAAACTCAGGTTGAAATAAAAGACTGCGTAAAAGATGACTTTCCACAGTATTTCATGTCATGCCAAACTAAAACCCTGTGTTAAGCTTTGTTTAAAAAAAAAAAAAAAGAGTTAAAGTCCTATTACCTTTATAGTAGTGTGTATAGTACCATAGTGCAGACTGTGATACAGATCACTCCGTGGTTTGCTGCAAAATCAGAGCACAACCAAGAAAACTCTATTGTGTCAGACATGAAGGGAAACCACGCATTGATACCAGCAAGATGTCAGAACCTGTCATGATCACTCAATTTACTGCAACCTTCAAGAAAGTGCTCAGTAGCCCTCAGCATGGTAATACTATTACAGAGAACTGGGAGCATCTACGGAACACCATTCAAAGTACTGCACTTGCCACCTTTGGTAAGAAAACGGCAAAGTCAAATGACTGGTTTGATGCTTCATCGGATGTGATGGCACCTGTCATTGAAGCTAAGCGCAGTGCTATGAATGAATACAAATGTTCACCGAGTACTAGAACCCTACAGATCCTGAAGGCTACGAGAAGCAAAGTTCAACAAACTGCTCGACGCTGTGCAAATGACTATTGGCTCCAGTTCAGTGAGAGCATCCAGATCGCAGCGCAAACAGGCAACATTAAACAAATGTATGACGGTATAAAGAAAGCACTTGGCCCCCAAAAAAGTAAGACGGCACCGCTAAAAACCATCAGCGGAGAGAAGCTAACCGATAAGGGTAAGCAGATGGAGAGGTGGGTCGAGCACTACTCTGAGCTTTACGCTAGAGAAAATACCGTTACGCCTGCAGCCCTTGATGCTGTCAAATGTCTGCCAACTATGGAGGAGCTGGATGCCGAACCAACATTAGAGGAACTCAGCAAGGCCATTGATAGCTTGGCCTCTGGCAAAGCACCAGGCAGTGATGGGATTCCTCCTGATTTAATCAAATATTGCAAGAGCACGCTATTACATCCCCTGCATAGGATGCTGTGCCAGTGCTGGGAAGAGACAACTATTCCTCAAGACATGCGAGATGCCAGGATTGTAACACTATATAAAAATAAAGGAGACAGAAGTGATTGCAATAACTACAGAGGCATCTCTCTTCTTAGTTTTGTTGGTAAGGTTTTTGCCAAAGTCATCTTAATGCGACTACACAAGTTAGCTGAGCGCATATATCCAGAGTCACAGTGCGGATTCCGAGCTGGTAGATCAACAACAGACATGATCTTCTCTGTCCGCCAGCTTCAGGAAAAATCAAGAGAGCAGAAAAGGCCTTTATATATCGCCTTTATAGACCGCACAAAAGCATTTGACCTGGTTAGTAGGGATGGACTCTTCAAAATCCTCCTGAAAATTGGCTGCCCTTCTAAAATGCTGGAAATGATAAAGTCATTCCATGACGACATGAAGGGAACAGTCCAATATGCTGGAAGCACGTCACAGCCCTTTGATATACGAAGTGGCGTTAAACAAGGCTGTGTTCTGGCTCCGACCCTCTTCGGGATCTTCTTTGCCCTACTCTTGAAACATGCTTTCAGAGATGCAACTGAAGGAATATGCCTTCACACTAGGTCAGATGGCCGTCTGTTTAATCTTTCAAGGCTGAAGGCAAAAACAAAAATCAGAAGGGTCACTATAAGAGACTTGTTGTTCGCTGATGATGCTGCAGTCGTCACTCAAAGCCAACAGAACTTGATGAATCGCTTCACTGAAGCATGCAAGGACTTTGGCCTCACAATAAGTCTAAAGAAAACGAATGTGCTGAGTCAGGATGCGGGTGCTGCACCAGTTATCACTATTGATAACTATGAATTGGCAGTGGTGCATCACTTCACATACCTAGGGTCTACCATCAATGACAAACTCTCACTGGATACAGAAATCGACAGCCGCATTGGCAAAGCTGCAGCTACCTTTGCCCGCCTCACATCACATGTTTGGGGAAACTCCAAACTCACAATGAAGACCAAAGCTGCGGTATATAATGCCTGCGTCACCAGCACACTCCTATATGGCAGCGAGACCTGGACGACCTATGCTAAGCAGGAAAGGACTTTGCTGGCTTGGTCATGTTCGCCGCATGGAAGATGGTCGCATCCCAAAAGATATCTTCTACGGACAACTAGCAGATGGCAGGAGAACAGTTGGGCGACCACAGCTGAGGTTCAATGATGTGTGCAAGAGAGATATGAGGGCACTGGACATGGATCCAGCAACATGGTAGGATGTAGCTGCCGATCGCACTGAGTGGCGATGCTATTTACGGCGCCAACTCAGATTGGGCGAAGAGAGGCTCACACAACAAGCAGAGGAGGGGAGAAAACGTCGAAAGGAGCACCAGGAAAATAAGCAGCTGAGGGCTGTCAGCTCAGGGGCGCATTCCTATAGTCAGTTATGACTGAAGGGGCTATTATTATTATTAGTGTGTATAACAACATGGTGGCAGGTGTTTAAGAATCTAGTTGTTAGCCTGAGTTATGTATATTGTGTAGGCCTGTATATTTATTGATAAGAACTGAATGATCTGAAATCAATTGCAATAGCTCTCTAGCATCTTCAGGCTCTTGTCTTAATGTGCACTATAAAAGTCTTTTTTTTTTTTTTAAATTAATGAAGAAAAATATCCCGTTCAACCTCTGATGGGTTATAATTAGGATATATATTGTTTTCCATTCCAAATAATATAAACAACTGCCGATATGAGAAAGTGGCATCACATTTGTCAAATCATTGTAAATAGGGACAATCACAATTGTGCTTATACATTAAATAAATTAAAAAATAAAACCAAAATCGAGAAGAAACTCTGAACAAGAATAATATTAAAGTAGAGGGGTGTAAAGGCCTGGTGGTTCCAGTTATATAACTGACTTTACCAGATATTTAATTGACTTTCATCTGTTAAAAGTCATATGCAATGTAAGAACAGCATCAGACCTTCACATTCCCAGCCACTATATATTAACATTTGTTCGTGTTAAATATTGTTTGACTATATTATGCAGTTCCCTAGGTCTGTCTATTCTTAACACCTCTTCCATATTTATAGGTAAGTTGGGTGCTTGCAAATAATCTAATATTAGTATTCTCATTTGTTCATACCTCTTAAATTTTAACAAGAAATGTTCAATATTATTGTCTTGAAGACATCCTGCACAGTAAGGTTCTTCTATTCTGAAATAGCCTTTTCCCAGCTGCATACCTGTGAACCCGTACGAATTTTTCGTACAATGTACGTATTTTTGATACTTTTAGCAGTGTACGGCCATACAGACTCGTACGGATTTTTCCTCCCTCCCAAAAAAAATTTTTTTTTTTTTTTAATTTTAAAAATATTTTCCAACCCAAGTTTTTAAAAATTTTAAATCAGAAAATATATTCTAGCCCAGGTTTTTTTTTAACCAATTCTTTTATTCCGGGAATCTTGGCGCCTGTTTTTAAACTGAAGTCTCTCGCAGCAACCAATCAAATCTGTTTATACCCAACAATTCGGCAAAAACTTTGAATTCTGCCTCAAACACTTTCGGCTTTCAGCGTGACATGATGTATTTTTAAAGTTACCTGTTATCAGCCATGCTTGCCAAGACACTTCGACGCCAATTTGTCTAAAAAAAAGCTAAGTACCTATAACTTGGTTAAATATTGCTGTTGTTTTGCTTTGTTGCAATTTAATCGCTGTCTTAATCTTTCCAGTTATATCTTGCCCTTCAGTATATTTCCGATAAATTAATGTCATAATATTCTGTGTAGGCCCTGCATAACTAAAAAAAAAAAAGTTTGTTTGCGTTGAGTAGGCCTACTTTATTCCGGCGATCAAGATTCACTGCTTTATTTTTCATAAAGCGGCAAACTATTATCACTGCTCTAGGCTATCAATTTTTAAATAATAATTTTGTAAATTTTTGGTAGTACATTTTTTCTTCCTAGATTAATATTATGTTCACAATTTAGTTCATTTTTTAAATGTTTTGCTGTTTTTTTGCTTTGCTTCGTTGTATTTTATTTTTGTCGTTCTCTTAATCTTTCCAGTTATATTTTGACCATTTCAATATTTCCAATAAATTACGAGGCGTGTTCAAATGAAACCCGACCGTGCTGCGCCAAGTGGACATTCGTAGGAGGAGCATGATGACGTCACATCTGACGTAATAAGCACATACGAATGTACAAGTGTGTAAGTGTTCATTCTCCTAGTATTCATTGGTTGTGCTGCAGACCGTTAAAATAATGGCCGGTGTGATAAGGAATCCGTCCAAAAAATTCAAGTCACAGATTTCCGCCGGTAAGGTTATGCTGACCGTATTTTTTTACCATGAAGGGCTTCTATTGGTAGACTTTAAAGAGCCTGGCGTGAACATCAATGCCATCCGCTACAAAGACACACTAGACAACCTGCATACAGCCATCAAGAATAAACGACCTGGCATGCTTTCGCGTGGTGTGATTCTGTTGCACGACAATGCTCGTCCACATGTTGCGAACATTGTGCTGGAAGCGTTAGCAAGGAAAAGGTGGGAAGTTCTGCCACACCCAGCCTACAGCCTCGATCTGTCACCATGTGACTTTCATTTGTTCGGACCCTTAAAAAATCTCTAAAGGGACAACAATTCGACTCCGGTGCAGACGTCAGAGCCTCGGTGACCAAATGGTTCAAAACGCAACCAAAGTCATTTTTCTCGGACGGCATCCGCCGTCTACCCAAGCAGTGGGATGCGTGTCTGAATGCCTATGGTGACTATTTCTAAAGGACCCCAGTGAGTACTTGCTTCATAACAATTGCTGTATTTAATTCTACTACTCCTGCTGATGTACCTTACATATATTTGTTATAAAGCAACTGGGACGGGTTTCATTTGAACACACCTCGTAATATCATAAAATTTTGTGTAGGCCCTACAAAAGTAGAAAAATAAAGTTTATTTGCATTGAGTAGGCCTACCTACTTTATTTCAGCGATCGAGATTCGCTGCTTTACTTTTTAATAAAGTGGCAATCTATTATCACTGGTCTAGGCTACCAACTCTTAAATAATTTTGTAAGTGTTTGGTGCTACATTTTTCTTCCTAGATTTGATATTCTGTTCATAATTTGTTACATTTTTTAGTTGTTGCTGTTAGCTGTTTGCTTTGCTTTGTTGTACTTTTTTTTTTGTCGTTATCTTAATCTTTCCAGTTATATTTTGATCATTTAAATATTTCCAATAAATTAATGTCATAATATTCTGTGTCGGCCCTACATAACTAGAAAAAAGTTTGTTTGCGTAAACTTCGCTGCTTTATTTTTCAATAAAAAAGTCCACACAGACTGCAGGAGGTCCATGAATACAGACACACTCACTTCTTTATTACAGTGTAAGATTAACATTGATACATGCTGTGCAGACTTTAAGCCCACAAATGCAATTCTACAAAGTGCTAAAAGTGCATGTGTTGATTATAATACAAAACACTGCATCGAAAGAATAGTACATCACGATCACTAAGTTTTTTTATATGTAAAGAACAGCATGAGACTATTAGCATGTTTTATATCACACTTATTTAAATGCTAATAGATTTATATATGTCATTTCTATTTTTAAAACTGTTTTGTGTATAATTTATTAATATATTTTTTGCGTAAGGACTTTTGGGTGTTTGTAAGGATTTTTTTGGTCCGGTGTACAGATTTTTGTCTCAGGAGATTGACAGATATGCAGCTGTAGTCTGAGAAGTTTCTTATTACTGGGAATTTTCAATTCACTAGATATCTGACATTTTCTTGTTGGAGCCTTGAACATCTTATATGCATGTCTTCCTTTCATATTTTTACCCCATTCTCCTTTCCATTCATCTGTTATTAAATCTTTAATTAAGCTCTTAATCTCTGATTTACTCGTTCCTACATTTATTAGATTTTTTTTTATGGAGTTAAAGAGGAACTTCAAACAACAGTCGAATTCATCATGAGAACTCGTCTGACGGTGTAATCATCAAAGATGCGATCGCAAGAAGAAGAAGATTAGATTTTTATCAGATCTACCTTTCTTGGCTTCTTTATCTGCCTTTTCATTTCCTTCTATGCCAACATCTGAAGGTATCCAAGCAATTAAGACTGAACATCCTCTGGAATATAAGTACGTAGTAGCCAGAAATATCTCCTCTGCTATATCAGGTCTACTACATTCTCATAAGTTTCTAAGTGCTTTAATTGTTTAAAGAGAGTCAGTTAAAACTGTTAATTTTTTGGGAGGGTTATTAGAGAATATTTCTAGTGCTTTTAGTATTGCCACCATCTCTGCAGTGAAAATGGATGTATTTTCCGTGATGCTATATTCTTTTGCCATTTTCCATATTGGAATATATATTCCTATCCCCAATTTGCCATCCTCTCCCTTGGATCCATCTGTGTACACAGTAATGCTGTTTTTTTATATTTGTTGAATGTATTTATTGGCTGTGTTTTTAATATTTTCTATATTATTTGTTTTCTTAACTCTTTAAGT
The DNA here is from genome assembly GCA_024509875.1 of Oreohelix idahoensis. NCBI lineage: Eukaryota > Metazoa > Mollusca > Gastropoda > Stylommatophora > Oreohelicidae > Oreohelix > Oreohelix idahoensis. Next base: position 276,199 of record JAMPIV010012166.1, read on the forward strand.
CCCAATCATCTTTATAAACGCTCAGGGGTTAGACGCGCTTGGCCCAATCGACTTTAAAAAGCCTTTAGTACATGTGCCTCTGTTTGAGACTGTTTCTAATTATAACTACCCACAAAGTCATTTCCGACTGCAAGTACATTCTTTTAAATACCGCACGTGTTTAAGAGTGAACGTGTTTCTGTTTTGAGATATTTATTTTAGATTTTTAAAGCGATTTTTTTAAGCGCATATCCTCCATTTTACCTTGAATAACTAATCATTTTTTTTAAGCGCATATCCTCCATATTACCTTGAATAACTAATCATTTTTCAATGAAAGCTTTTTTACTTGTAGCACAAGAGTAAAGTACATCCAATTACCTTCAGTTTCATATACAACAACAAAGTTATTTATCTCTTTCAGTTCCAAGCAAAAAAGTGGGTTTGGCCCAAGCAAAAATGGCCACCCCAGTGCGTTTTTATTGTTGTTTGGAAATAATTTTTTCAAATGTTCATATGCATAAATAACTTTGTTGTTGTATATGAAACTGAAGGTAATTGGATGTACTTTACTCTTGTGCTACAAGTATAAAAGCTTTCATTGAAAAATGATTAGTTATTCAAGGTAAAATGGAGGATATGCGCTTAAAAAAAATGATTAGTTATTCAAGGTAAAATGGAGGATATGCGCTTAAAAAAATCGCTTTAAAAATCTAAAATAAATATCTCAAAACAGAAACACGTTCACTCTTAAACACGTGTGGTATTTAAAAGAATGTACTTGCAGTCGGAAATGACTTTGTGGGTAGTTATAATTAGAAACAGTCTCAAACAGAGGCACATATACTAAAGGCTTTTTAAAGTTGATTGGGCCAAGTGCGTCTAACCCCTGAGCCTTTATAAAGTCGATTGGGACTTAAAGAGTTAAGCATATGAACATTTTAAAAAATTATTTCCAAACAACAACAATAAAAACGCACTGGGGTGGCCATTTTTGCTTGGGCCAAACCCACTTTTTTGCTTGGGACTGAAAGAGTTAAGTATTTCTGCTAGGTGGTAGTCCGTGTCTGGTTTCTTGATCTCCCAGGGCGGAATCACTGGCTTGTATTCACAACTGTTATTAATTGATGTAATTAATGTACCCAGATGGACAATTTCCTCCATACACTTCCATCCTGTAGGGCATCTAGTGGTATTCATTGGATTGGCCTGGGTTTTTAGTTGGCATCTGATAAAAGCTGTATGTGCTGGGTGAGTCTTATCTAACATAACTCTGTTCATGTAATTTAGTCTTAACTCCTTTCTTCGTAATTCTATGGGTAGAATTCCTAAAACCACCTCTATAGCTCCCATTGATGTTGATCAGATTGCACCTGCTATTGTACATAAAGCCTGATGCTGAATTCTGTCTAATTTAATCTTGTTACTGTGTGCAGCAGAGTCATATATTATACTTCCATAATCTATTTTTCCTCTAATAAAAGATTTATAAAAAGTGAGCATTGTCTTAGTGCTTGCACCCCATCCATTACCTTTCAAATATCTTAATAATTTAGTCAATCCTCTGCAAGACCCCACTAGTTTATCTATGTGTTTATTCCAGTTCAGCTGTTGGTCCAATATCATTCCTTACACTTACAACATTGTTTTCCACTTGCACATAAGCCTTCAACTTTTTCTTCTGTTAATGTTTTCAGCAAAGTGAAAGCCCTATGTATTTTTATATGATCAAAATATTTTGATTTCATTTATGACTTCTTTTTTTATTCTGAGCTGTTCTAGGATTCCCCACCCCTGCCTTCTTGTCATGAGAATCACCTCATTCTTCTATATATCCACATCTCAATGGCCTCATTTCTTTTTTATAACTGCTTGACCATTGTCCCAGTTTTACACTGTGCAGTAATAAATATAGTAACACTTAATGACTGACATTTTTAATAGTGATATTCTTCTATATGTCCCATCTCAAGGGTCTCAGTTCTTTCTTCCAATTGCTTGTTCATCTCATATGTTTCTTCACTATGCAGTAATGAATTACTATATGTAACATTTGATAATTCTCAGTTTTAGTTTGTGAGTTAATTGTTTAGTTGTCAATATTTATCTCATGTTGTTCATTGTAGTTTTGGCCATTCCTTTTTTCTTCTTGCTTTCCATTTCTCATCCACCATCTCCTTTTATTGTATCTCCAAGAAGTGGAAGCCTCTTGAATTTTCTAGCATTTTCCCATTTTTTATTATTGTTAATTTTGCTTACCATCTGTTTTGCTAATTATCAGGCATCAAACAGCTCATCTGAGGATCCATCTGGGTAACATATATAGACTCCATAACCTGCTATGATAGTGGCCTTAAATGCAGATCCATCAGTATAGACATGCAAACATTCTTCAGGGTAGACATCAATGGTTCGTTGCGATGCACTCATAAGACTCACTGGGTCGGAGCTTTCAGTTATTCCATCCACTAATTTTAGTTGTACTTCTGCTGTTTTTAAGTGAGTATGTGGTGGTAAATTCTGTACTATATTCTGCATATCTTGCCTTCTTTCTGGGAGGTTGTATCTATTTATTCATCATTGGCTGTGTCAGCGTTTGCTATTAGTTTATGAATCCTGGTGTCATGTGCTAGAGAGGTAGAGTATTCTCTCAGTTGTTAGTTTTGCAAGATTCATGAGTTGTGTTATGGACATTTTCATTTTGACGTAGTTATATTCTTGCCACTAGAGTGAGTGGTGGTCACTGTTATTGATAAGTGTTTTCTGTAGTGCCTATTTAGTGTATACCAATTTGCGGTGGTAGCACTTGTATTCATGTATTTCATTATGGCAATTTGTGGCCAATTTGTTATGTCCTTAATAAAGGAAAATTAGCGTTTAGAAGCCTTATTTCCTTGTGTCAGCCATTGTCCATGTGGTCCCTTAGTGTGAACGAGCCATTGTCTATCTTGAGTTAAATCCAGCACGAACAGTGGTATGGTATGGTAGTGGTGCTGTTATTTAGTACAACTATTATTATACTTTGACAGGAGGCATTGACTGTTGATGCTTTCTTTTTATTCTTTAATGGACATAGTTGTTTCCTGTCCAGCTTAGTGAGTTTTCCTGCTCTTATTAACAATGGCAAAGTAATGGATGAAATGTTCTGCTTACTTTTGGTCTTCAGTGATTGTTTTCCTTTTGTCTTTTACTGGCTTGTGATTCATCCTTGTACTTTCTCCAGAAATATTATTTACTATTGCCCTTGCTTTATTCCCATTCTGTCTGAGATCTTCTCTTCTTCTGCGTTCAGTTTGTAGTCATGCTAAATCTGCAGGCCTGTCGCCAGGACGAAGTCCACAGTCTTTACCAGGTCGGCGCGGCAGCCTCATAGCTTCTGCTGGAGCTCAGCGCCCCTTGGCCAGGTCGCACGTCGCGGTTCATCATGTGTCTGAGATCTAAATTGGAGCATGTTTCTGTCCATATATCTTTTTAGTTTTGCTTTAGTACATACATGCTTTATTGTATAGAATCTTTGCTTCTTGTGAAACTGTGGTCTCAAGTGTTCTAGCTATGCTTCTTTCAGATATAGCAATTTATATTTCTTTCTTTCAGAATGGTTTATATGGCTTCTGGCTGCCCTTTAGGATGGACTGAGATGCTGCATTCAAGATTGATTTTGTCAGGTCTTCACTGAATGTTTTGACACAGTTGGTACCAATGTTTTTTAGGAGGTGATAAGACTTTTCTAGGAATAGTTTCCAATTCATTTTTTTTTAAATCTTCAGCGAGTGCTCTGTTTGAAATATGCTTTACTGGGGGTGCTTATGGTAGTGAGGAGTGATTTGTGGTTACTTCCAGTGTCATCCAGAACCTGAAGTTGACTAGAGTCTGTTAGGTCAAATGACCAGATGGTCAAGTCAGGTTGGCTGAGAGAGAGGTAGGCCCTGTGTAGCAGAGTTGGTGGGGACTCTGTATCCTGTAATACTGACAGGTTAGTTGTTTCACAGGTCTCTTCAATGTACTTTCCTGTGTTGTTGTAATCAGGATAACTCCAGTGGGGTGAGTGTCCTCTGAAGTCACCAACAAGAAACGTTCTGTGATACTGTTTAGTTCTGGTATGTTGCATGTTGTCTGAGGTGGGCTGTACACATTATATGTAGTATATTTGCCTATACTATGCTACATAGATACTGAGTTTTTGTACATCTGTGGGATGGTTATGTGTGACAAGATTATTCCCCAAATATGAGAGTGTGTCTTATTTTATATTTTATGTCCTGCAGCTTTTTTCCCATGTTTGAGAATGTGTCTGGATATGCTGGTGATTATTTTCTTTTACAGTAGAGTATGTCTGGTTAAATTTGTTGTGTTCTACCTATATTTGTTGTGTTCTACCTATATTTGTTGTGTTCTACCTATATTTGTTGTGTTCTACCTATATTTGTTGTGTTCTACCTATATTTGTTGTGTTCTACCTATATTTGTTGTGTTCTACCTATATTTGTTGTGTTCTACCTATATTTGTTGTGTTCTACCTATATTTGTTGTGTTCTACCTATATTTGTTGTGTTCTACCTATATTTGTTGTGTTCTACCTATATTTGTTGTGTTCTACCTATATTTGTTGTGTTCTACTTATATTTGTTGTGTTCTACCTATATTTGTTGTGTTCTACCTATATTTGTTGTGTTCTACCTATATTTGTTGTGTTCTACCTATATTTGTTGTGTTCTACCTATATTTGTTGTGTTCTACCTATATTTGTTGTGTTCTACTACCTTATACTACCTATATTTGTTGTGTTTCTATTTGTTTTGTTGTTGTTCTATATTTTTGTTGTGTTCTACCTATATTTGTTTGTGTTCTACCTATATTTGTTGTGTTTCTATATTTGTTGTGTGTTCTATATTTGTTGTGTTCTACCTATATTTGTTGTGTGTTCTACCTATTTGTTGTGTGTTCTACCTATATTTGTTGTGTTCTACCTTATATTTGTTGTGTTCTACCTATATTTGTTGTGTTCTACCTATATGTTGTGTTCTACCTTATTTGTTGTGTTCTACCTATATTTGTTGTGTTCTACTATATTTGTTGTGTTCTACCTATATTTGTTGTGTTCTACCTACCTATATTTTTGTTGTGTTCTACCTATATTTGTTGTGTTCTACCTATATTTTGTTGTGTTCTACCTTATATTTGTTGTGTTCTACCTATATTTGTTTGTTCTACCTATATTTGTTGTGTTCTACCTATATTTGTTGTGTTCTACCTATATTTGTTGTGTTCTACCTATATTTGTTGTGTTCTACCTTATATTTGTTCTACCTATATTTGTGTTCTACCTATACCTATATTTGTTGTGTTTCTACCTATATTTGTTGTGTTCTACCTATATTTGTTGTGTTCTACCTATATTTGTTGTGGTTGTGTTCTACCTATATTTGTTGTGTTCTACCTATATTTGTTGTGTTCTACTTATATTTGTTGTGTTCTACCTATATTTGTTTGTCTACCTATATTTGTTGTGTTCTACCTATATTTGTTGTTGTTGTTTGTTACCTATATTTGTTGTGTTCTTACCTATATTTGTTGTGTTCTACCTATTATTTGTTGTGTTCTACCTATATTTTTTGTTTGTGTTTTACCTATATTTGTTGTGTTCTACCTATATTTGTTGTGTTCTACCTTATTTGTTGTGTGTATACTTATATTTGTTGTGTTCTACCTATATTTGTTGTGTTCTACCTATATTTGTTGTGTTCTACTTATATTTGTTGTGTTCTACTATATTTGTTGTGTTCTACCTATATTTGTTGTGTTCTACCTATATTTGTTGTGTTCTACCTATATTTGTTGTGTTCTACTTATATTTGTTGTGTTCTACTTATATTTGTTGTGTTCTACCTATATTTGTTGTGTTCTACTTATATTTGTTGTGTTCTACCTATATTTGTTGTGTTCTACTTATATTTGTTGTGTTCTACTTATATTTGTTGTGTTCTACCTATATTTGTTGTGTTCTACTTATATTTGTTGTGTTCTACCTATATTTGTTGTGTTCTACCTATATTTGTTGTGTTTCTACCTTATTTATATTTGTTGTTGTGTTCTCTATATTTTTGTTGTGTTTACTTATATTTGTTGTGTTTACCTAGCCTTATATTTGTTGTGTTCTACTATATTTGTTGTGTTCTACCTATATTTATTTGTTGTGTTCTACCTATATTTGTTGTGTTCTACTTATATTTGTTGTGTTCTACCTATATTTGTTGTGTTTCTATACCCCCTATATTTGTTGTGTTCTACCTTATATTTGTTGTGTTCTACCTATATTTGTTGTGTTTACTATATTTGTTGTGTTATACCTATATTTTGTTTTATTTGTTGTGTTCTACCTATATTTGTTGTGTTCTACCTATATTTGTTGTGTTCTACTATATTTGTTGTGTTCTACCTATATTTGTTGTGTTCTACCTATATTTGTTGTGTTGTGTTCTATACCTATATTTGTTGTGTTCTACCTATATTTGTTGTGTTCTACCTATATACCTATATTTGTTGTGTTCTACTACCTATATTTGTTGTGTTCTACTATATTTGTTTGTTGTTTCTACCTATTTGTTGTGTTCTATATTTGTTGTGTTCTTACCTATATTTGTTGTGTTCTACTTATATTTTTGTTTGTTCTACCTATATTTGTTGTGTTCTACCTATATTTGTTGTGTTCTACCTATATTTGTTGTGTTCTACCTATATTTCTTGTGTTCTACCTATATTTGTTGTGTTCTACCTATATATTTGTTTGTGTTCTACCTATATTTGTTGTGTTCTACCTATATTTGTTTACCTATATTGTTGTGTTCTACCTGTATTTTTGTGTTCTACCTGTATTTGTTGTGTTCTACCTATATTTGTTGTGTTCTACCTATATTTGTTGTGTTCTACTTATATTTGTTGTGTTCTACCTATATTTGTTGTGTTCTACCTATATTTGGTGTTCTACCTATATTTGGTGTTCTACCTGTATTTTTTGTGTTCTACCTGTATTTGTTGTGTTTTGCCTTTATTTTGTGTGTTCTACTTATATTTGTTGTTTCTTATATTTGTTTGTGTTCCTATATTTGTTGTGTTCTACCTATATTTGTTGTGTTCTACCTATATTTGTTGTGTTCTACCTATATTTGTTGTGTTCTACCTATATTTGTTGTGTTCTACCTATATTTGTTGTGTTCTACCTATATTTGTTGTGTTCTACCTATATTTGTTGTGTTCTACCTATATTTTCTACCTTATATTTGTTGTGTTCTACCTATATTTGTTGTGTTCTACTTATATTTGTTGTGTTCTACTTATATTTGTTGTGTTCTACCTATATTTGTTGTGTTCTACCTATATTTGGTGTTCTACCTATATTTGGTGTTCTACCTGTATTTTTTGTGTTCTACCTGTATTTGTTGTGTTCTACCTGTATTTGTTGTGTTCTACTTATATTTGTTGTGTTCTACCTATATTTGTTGTGTTCTACCTATATTTGTAGTGTTCTACCTATATTTGTTGTTGTGCTCTACCTATATTTGTTGTGTTCTACCTGTATTTGTTGTGTTCTACTTATATTTGTTGTGTTCTATATTTGTTGTGTTCTACCTATATTTGTTTGTGTTCTACCTATATTTGTTGTGTTCTACCTATATTTGTTGTGTTTTCTACCTATATTTGTTGTGTTCTACTATATTTGTTGTGTTCTACTTTATTTGTTGTGTTCTACCTTATATTTGTTGTGTTTTCTACCTATATTTGTTGTGTTCTACCTATATTTGTTGTGTTTACTATATTTGTTGTGTTCTACCTATATTTGTTGTGTTCTACCTATATTTGTTGTGTTCTACTTATATTTGTTGTGTTCTACCTATATTTGTTGTGTTCTACCTATATTTGTTGTGTTCTACCTATATTTGTTGTGTTCTACCTATATTTGTTGTGTTCTACCTATATTTGTTGTGTTCTACCTATATTTGTTGTGTTCTACTTATATTTGTTGTGTTCTACCTATATTTGTTGTGTTCTACCTATATTTGTTGTGTTCTACTTATATTTGTTGTGTTCTACTTATATTTGTTGTGTTCTACCTATATTTGTTGTGTTCTACCTATATTTGTTGTGTTCTACTTATATTTGTTGTGTTCTACTTATATTTGTTGTGTTCTACTTATATTTGTTGTGTGTTATTTGTGTGTTCTACCTATATTGTTTGTGTTCTACCTACCTATATTTGTTGTGTTCTTCTATATTTGTTGTGTTCTATCTATATTTTTTGTGTTCTACCTATATTTGTTGTGTTTACTATATATTGTTGTGTTCTACCTATGTTTGTTGTGTTTATATGTTGTTGTGTTCTACTATATTTGTTTGTGTTTCTACCTACCTATTTGTTGTGTTCTATTTGTTGTGTTCTACCTATATTTGTTGTGTTCTACCTATATTTGTTGTGTTCTACCTATATTTGTTGTGTTCTACCTATATTTGTTGTGTTCTACCTATATTTGTTGTGTTCTACCTATATTTGTTGTGTTCTACCTGTATGTGTTGTGTTCTACCTGTATTTGTTGTGTTCTACTTATATTTGTTGTGTTCTACCTATATTTGTTGTGTTCTACCTGTATGTGTTGTGTTCTACCTGTATTTTTTGTGTTCTACCTATATTTGTTGTGTTCTACCTATATTTGTTGTGTTCTACTTATATTTGTTGTGTTCTACCTATATTTGTTGTGTTCTACCTATATTTGTTGTGTTCTACCTATATTTGTTGTGTTCTACCTATATTTGTTGTGTTCTACCTATATTTGTTGTGTTCTACCTATATTTGTTGTGTTCTACCTATATTTGTTGTGTTCTACCTATATTTGTTGTGTTCTACCTATATTTGTTGTGTTCTACTTATATTTGTTGTGTTCTACCTATATTTGTTGTGTTCTACCTATATTTGTTGTGTTCTACCTATATTTGTTGTGTTCTACCTATATTTGTTGTGTTCTACCTATATTTGTTGTGTTCTACCTATATTTGTTGTGTTCTACTTATATTTGTTGTGTTCTACCTATATTTGTTGTGTTCTACCTATATTTGTTGTGTTCTACCTATATTTGTTGTGTTCTACTTATATTTGTTGTGTTCTACCTATATTTGTTGTGTTCTACCTATATTTGTTGTGTTCTACCTATATTTGTTGTGTTCTACCTATATTTGTTGTGTTCTACCTATATTTGTTGTGTTCTACCTATATTTGTTGTGTTCTACCTATATTTGTTGTGTTCTACCTATATTTGTTGTGTTCTACCTATATTTGTTGTGTTCTACCTATATTTGTTGTGTTCTACCTATATTTGTTGTGTTCTACCTATATTTGTTGTGTTCTACCTATATTTGTTGTGTTCTACCTATATTTGTTGTGTTTTCTACTATATTTGTTGTGTTCTACCTATATTTGGTGTGTTCTACCTATACTCTACCTATATTTTGTATTTGTTGTGTTCTACCTATATTTGTTGTGTTCTACTTATATTTGTTGTGTTCTACCTATATTTGTTGTGTTCTACCTATATTTGTTGTGTTCTACTTATATTTGTTGTGTTCTACTTATATTTGTTGTGTTCTACTTATATTTGTTGTGTTCTACCTATATTTGTTGTGTTCTACTTATATTTGTTGTGTTCTACCTATATTTGTTGTGTTCTACCTATATTTGTTGTGTTCTACCTATATTTGTTGTGTTCTACCTATATTTGTTGTGTTCTACCTATATTTGTTGTGTTCTACCTATATTTGTTGTGTTCTACCTATATTTGTTCTACCTTTATTTGTTGTGTTCTACCTATATTTGTGTTGTGTTATAACCTATATTTGTTGTGTTCTACTTATATTTTGTTGTGTTTCTGTATATTTGTTGTGTTCTACCTATATTTGGTGTTCTACCTATATTTGGTGTTCTACCTGTATTTTTTTGTGTTCTACCTATATTTGTTGTGTTCTACTTATATTTGTTGTGTTCTACCTATGTTTGTTGTGGTCTACCTATATTTGTTGTGTTCTGCCTATATTTGTTGTGTTCTACCTATATTTGTTGTGTTCTACCTATATTTGTTGTGTTCTACTTATATTTGTTGTGTTCTACCTATATTTGTTGTGTTCTACCTATATTTGTTGTGTTCTACCTATATTTGTTGTGTTCTACCTATATTTGTTGTGTTCTACCTATATTTGTTGTGTTCTACCTATATTTGTTGTGTTCTACCTATATTTGTTGTGTTCTACCTATATTTGTTGTGTTCTACTTATATTTGTTGTGTTCTACTTATATTTGTTGTGTTCTACTTATATTTGTTGTGTTCTACTTATATTTTCTACCTATATTTGTTGTGTTTACCTGTTCTACCTATATTTGTTGTGTTCTACTTATATTTGTTGTGTTCTACTATATTTGTTGTGTTCTACCTATATTTGTTGTGTTCTACCTATATTTGTTGTGTTCTACCTATATTTGTTGTGTTCTACCTATATTTGTTGTGTTCTACCTATATTTGTTGTGTTCTACCTATATTTCTTGTGTTCTACCTATATTTGTTGTGTTCTACCTATATTTGTTGTGTTCTACCTATATTTGTTGTGTTCTACTTATATTTGTTGTGTTCTACTTATATTTGTTGTGTTCTACCTATATTTGTTGTGTTCTACTTATATTTGTTGTGTTCTACCTATATTTGTTGTGTTCTACCTATATTTGTTGTGTTCTACTTATATTTGTTGTGTTCTACCTATATTTGTTGTGTTCTACTTATATTTGTTGTGTTCTACTTATATTTGTTGTGTTCTACCTATATTTGTTGTGTGCTACCTATATTTGTTGTGTTCTACCTATATTTGTTGTGTTCTACCTATATATTTGTTGTGTTCTACTTATATTTGTTTGTTGTGTTCTACTTATATTTGTTGTGTTCTATTTGTTGTGTTCCTATATTTGTTGTGTTCTACCTATATTTGTTGTGTTCTACTTATATTTGTTGTGTGTTCTACCTATATTATTTGTTCTACATATATTTGTTGTGTTCTACCTATATTTGTTGTGTTCTACTTCTACCTATATTTGTTGTGTTCTACCTATATTTGTTGTGTTCTACTTATATTTGTTGTGTTCTACCTATATTTGTTGTGTTCTACCTATATTTGTTGTGTTCTACCTATATTTGTTGTGTTCTACTTATATTTGTTGTGTTCTACCTATATTTGTTGTGTTCTACCTATATTTGTTGTGTTCTACCTATATTTGTTGTGTTTGTTGTGTTCTACTTATATTTGTTGTGTTCTACCTATATTTGTTGTGTTCTACCTATATTTGTTGTGTTCTACTTATATTTGTTGTGTTCTACCTATATTTGTTGTGTTCTACCTATATTTGTTGTGTTCTACCTATATTTGTTATTTGTTGTGTTCTACCTGTATGTGTTCTACTTATATTTGTGTTCTACCTATATTTGTTGTGTTCTACTTATATTTGTTGTGTTCTACTTATATTTGTTGTGTTCTACCTATATTTGTTGTGTTCTACCTATATTTGTTGTGTTCTACCTATATTTGTTGTGTTCTACCTATATTTGTTGTGTTCTACCTATATTTGTTGTGTTCTACCTATATTTGTTGTGTTCTACCTATATTTGTTGTGTTCTACCTATATTTGTTGTGTTCTACTTATATTTGTTTGTGTTTCTATACCTATATTTGTTGTGTTCTACCTATATTTGTTGTGTTCTACCTATATTTGTTGTGTTCTACCTATATTTGTTGTGTTCTACCTATATTTGTTGTGTTCTACTTATATTTGTGGCTTTAAAAATACAGAGGCAGAAAAAAATGATAATGAGACTAAATGCAGGAAAGGTTGACAGGATTGTACTGGAAGAAACACCACTACAATATGTAGCGTCATAGATATAGCTTGACTGCAATACAGACACAGTTGGAGGGATGGACAATTATATCAAAATAAGAATACAAATGGATATAGGAGCTTTAATTGCATTGGGAAGTGAATGGAGAACAGAGAAATAAAATCAGAATAATCAGTTCAAATGTCAAGACAGTTTTATTGTGTGGCTCTGAAACAATGAAGACAACTAACAAGCTACAGACTTTCATAAATGGATGCTTGTACAGAATAGTAAGATTGAAGTGGTATGACATGATTACTGGTGTAGAATGGATAACATGAACTAGACAAGTGCTAGTTGAATAAGTAATGTGATGGGAACACTGCAGATAGAAAGGGCACACTTTGGAAACCTGTTGATAGCATTACAAGGCAGTCCTTGATCTGGAATCTTCAGAGTAAGAGATAGAGGAACACTTAGAGACGATAACTGGAGAGAGAAGATATGACGTAGACCAGGACAGAAATTAAGCTAATTCACTGGACAGGTTTGCTGATGTTCTGTGCTTCATCGTAAGCTGAACGTTGATGAAGAAGGCTAGATTTTCAAAGATATTCAGGCTTTTGTGATAAAAGAGTTGTTCATAATTAGTCAGTTCAATCCTGCATTTTTTCTTTTTTTGTTCACGTCTCTCCACATCATCTTTACAGGCTGCTCCCTGGCTTCTTGGTCAATGTATTGAGATAACTTTGACTACAAAAATCCAGTGGAGGTGAAATTGAATGCAAATGAATGAAATGACCTCAGGATAATTAGTGCCGTCATTAGGTCATGCAACAGAAATAACATACCACAATTCTTCCAGTAACTTTAGCGGCTTACTTGCTTGAGTGGAATGAATTGCTAAACAGGTTTTTTTAGTGGAGGTAGCTTTTAAAAAAAAATAATTTTTTTTTACTAATAATTTACAAAGTCGTTCCATGTCTATCTTGGAGTGTAGAGGTTTGCAGGAGAGAACACCTTACTATCCTGTTAAGAACAATTCCTTTGTTGTCTGTATATTGTCTAGGGTTTTCATATTAGTAGATGTATTGCCACAAAAACTGGCCAGAACTTTTCTGAGTAATCATTCTTATTCATATTCCTTAACTCACTGTCATAAACTGTTAACTGTTTGAATATTAAAATACAGAATCAGAAACTTTGAAAGATTCTTTGAAGACTTCTGGTTTCAACGACTTTCATTTTTATTTATCACAAAGACTTTAATGAACGACACATTGCTCTAATAAAGTTTGACATCTTCAATTAAATATCGATTCCTTCCTTCGATATACTATTTATAAATAAGTCCACACATCTGCAAAATTCTTCATGCTTTCAAGACTAATACAGTACCTCCGTGCTTTGATAGCATATTCATAATTGTGTACGTTTATTTTACTCTTGCGAATCCTTCTTGACATATTATATTTTCCATCAATGTCTGCATTATTAAGATTCAGTGCCTTCGTGCACACTTTCTTTTAGTCAGCAATTACATACATTTCTTAAATGTTCCATATCTTTACATGCTGGTTATGATAACCTTGACATGTCTTCAAACATATATTTTGGCCAATCGAGCCTATTTCTTACCATGAATTTCACACATCCTGATAAAATGGGTTTGTCCCATATTGAATTAAAATCTCCTTTGATTTCTGCTTCGAAATCTATACTCTTGGATACACTTTGTGAGTAAAATTCTCTACACCTAGTTAGTGGACCACACCACACAACCCGACACTGTTGAATATTCAAACGTAACTATGCACTCCTCGGCATACTTCGCTACCGTGCATAGTCATAGCCAATGACTGTAGTTATTTTGTGTTTTGGTGAGGCACATCATGGTGCATAGTGATCTCTCCAAATATACTTTTTCAAACTCGCTTTGCCCCATGATGTGCCCTCAACATATCGTATCTGCGATGCTTCTCCTGGCCTGGTTCCAATCTAGTCGTCGGTCATCCAGGGATTGTCTAATGTCCTCCCAGAAAACTCTGGGCCATCCTGGAGGTCTGGATCCCTGACTCTTGATTTCCCATACCAGACATGGTAGCTGATCTTCTTCCATTCTGCTTACTTGGCCAAACATTCCTAGTTGCAACCGTTCCACTTGGGTCTGCAGGGGCTGTGTTTTGAGGTCCTGATGTATCATCTGGTTGTGAACTGTGTCCCTTCTCCCACAACTCGCATCCATATGTCAAGACTGGAACAAAGGTGAAGCGGTATACTACCATGTTCATCCTCTTGATAATCTCTATTTTGCTGAGGAATCCTTGATTTATGGCCTGAAATAGTCTCCCAGCTGCCGCTCTTTCAAAAGTCAACTCTTCTTTGGTGCCTCCCTTCCAGTCTGATCGCTCGAAGGTATTTAAAGTGGTTGACTTGCTCCAGGCTCTGTTCTTCCAGCATGTACTGATGCCTTTTTTCCACTCCCTGCTGGTGATTATCCCTCTCTTCTCCAGTTCTTCCTTCTAGGCTTGCAGACTTGATTGAAGATGTGCCTGTGATGTAGCAATCAGGGAAACATCATTGGCAAATGCCAGCTCTGAAATACATACCTGCCTCATCTTTCAGTACCCCCCTGAATAGAGAACTTGTCCTCTCCTTACATACTTTGATGACATCGTCCATGAATGAAAAAAATAAGGTCACAAAATATAACTGTGTCTTACACCAGTGGTTGTCCTGAACTCTTCTGACTTATGGTTTTCCATCCTCACAAAATTTATGCAAGACTTGTAGAAGCTCTTAATAGCATGGATCAGAGGTACTGGAATGTTCTTCTGTTCCACGCAGTCCTAAAATTTGCTCCAGGGAACCTTGTCAAGTGCTTTCTCTAGATCCAAGAAAAAAAAGTATCATCGCACCTTTAAGCCTTTTAACTGAGTGTGAAGATAATGTCCTGAGTACTTCTGTTTGCTCAAAAACCACACTGGACCTCATCCATCTGTGGCTCAGCCAGGCGTCTGAGTCTCTGCTCCAGCATTCTTCAGTAAATTTTACCAGGAACAGTTATCAGGGATAATGCCTCTATGATTTCCACATTGTCGGTTTACACCCTTTGTGAATATGGGTATTATGATGACTCTTCTTCTTCTGCTTTTGTCCTGAACAGGACGTTGGTTACATTGTGTTGCCATTTAAAGCAAAGCTGTGATATTTGTGCCTTTTGGCCCTAAACATCCATTTTCAGCATGGCATTTTTATACCAGGTTTGCCTTCCCTCTTCGATCCCTACTCTGTCGGCCAGACTGCAGTGATGCAGCCTGTTTCCAGGACCACCACTTGGAGGTGGAGTAGGGTCTTGGTCACTTCTGGTTCACTGACCCTGATCCAAGCAGTCAAGCTATGAGTCGCTAACTGCATTCATCTTTTTTGTTGTTCTTTGGTCTTTATGATGACAATCTCCCAATTCTTTGGAATGGTCTTGGGGTGCTAGGCTGCTTGTAGGATCCTCAGGTGTAATAGGTCACCTGCTGCTCTCATGTATTGACCATTTCTGGTGTTTTACCATTGTATCCTACTGCTCTCATGTATTGACCATTTCTGGTGTTTTACCATTGTATCCTACTGCTCTCATGTATTGACCATTTCTGGTTTTTTACCATTGTATCCTGCTGCTCTCATGTATTGACCATTTCTGGTGTTTTACCATAGTATCCTGCTGCTCTCATGTATTGACCATTTCTGGTGTTTTACCATAGTATCCTGCTCCTCTCATGTATTGACCATTTCTGGTGTTTTACCATAGTATCCTGCTGCTCTCATGTATTGACCATTTCTGATGTTTTACCATTGTATCCTGTTGCTCTCATGTATTGACCATTTCTGGTGTTTTACCATTGTATCCTACTGCTCTCATGTATTGACCATTTCTGGTGTTTTACCATTGTATCCTGCTGCTCTCATGTATTGACCATGTCTGGTGTTTTACCATTGTATCCTGCTGCTCTCATGTATTGACCATGTCTGGTGTTTTACCATTGTATCCTGCTGCTCTCATGTATTGACCATGTCTGGTGTTTTACCATTGTATCCTGCTGCTGCTCTCATTGACCATGTCTTGACCATTGTATCCTGCTGTGTTTTGACCATGGTGTTTTACCATAGTATCCTGCTGCTCTCATGTATTGACCATGTCTGGTGTTTTACCATTGTATCCTACTGCTCTCATGTATTGACCATGTCTGGTGTTTTACCATAGTATCCTGCTGCTCTCATGTATTGACCATGTCTGGTGTTTTACCATAGTATCCTGCTGCTCTCATGTATTGACCATGTCTGGTGTTTTACCATTGTATCCTACTGCTCTCATGTATTGACCATGTCTGGTGTTTTACCATTGTATCCTGCTGCTCTCATGTATTGACCATTTCTGGTGTATCCTACTGCTCTCATGTATTGACCATGTCTGGTGTTTTACCATTGTATCCTGCTGCTCTCATGTATTGACCATGTCTGGTGTTTTACCATTGTATCCTGCTGCTCTCATGTATTGACCATTTCTGGTGTTTTACCATTGTATCCTACTGCTCTCATGTATTGACCATGTCTGGTGTTTTACCATTGTATCCTGCTGCTCTCATGTATTGACCATGTCTGGTGTTTTACCATTGTATCCTACTGCTCTCATGTATTGACCATGTCTGATGTTTTACCATTGTATCCTGCTGCTCTCATGTATTGACCATGTCTGGTGTTTTACCATTGTATCCTGCTGCTCTCATGTATTGGCCATTGCTGATGTTTTACCATTGTATCCTACTGCTCTCATGTATTGACCATGTCTGGTGTTTTACCATTGTATCCTACTGCTCTCATGTATTGACCATGTCTGGTGTTTTACCATAGTATCCTGCTGCTCTCATGTATTGACCATTTCTGATGTTTTACCATTGTATCCTGCTGCTCTCATGTATTGACCATTTCTGGTGTTTTACCATTGTATCCTACTGCAAATTGATTTTCTCCTGGGCTTCCATCTTGATGCCATCTTTGTCACCATTGATTTCCTCCTATGTGCTAGTGGTTATCTTTTCTGAGGCATGACCTTGTTCAGTCAAGGAGCTCTGAGAAATATTATTTCCATCACTCCCTTTGGGGTAGTAAGCAATCTGTCCTGTTTGTCTTTTATAAATTCAAGAGGGCACTTTTTTCATCCACATGTTCATTAAGATCTTGTAGAACACATTCTAGTTTTCTTGAGCATCTTTATTCTAGCTTTTCACCATATTCCTTCCAGGATTTCTGTTTTGCTGCTAGCACCTTGTTCTTTACTTCTGTTCAGAGTTTCACATATTGTCTATATTTCTGTTTTTTTCCTGCTGTGTTTTAAGCTTCTAAGTATGGTTTACATGCCTTTTTAGTTAAGGAATTGGATAAACAATAATTATGTTATCAGACTGAATGGGTTCGTGCATCACTAAAACAAGGCAAAATTTTATTTTAAAAGAATAAAAATTCCTCTTAACTTTTGTCCATCAACGTGTCCTCTTTCCAATCTTCCCAAGTTGAACTCCCCCACATGCTTCTGCTGCAGCTGTTTTCATGATACTTTTTAATTTAAGCCAGTGGGTTTCCAGATTGTGATGGACGGGTAGGATGTATGTGGGTGGATGTAGAAATGTAGTGTCTCAAGCAACGAACATACATCACATTCTGGCTCACTGTCCAGGTAATAATCTATAATACAATGCTATATATTCACCTGAAGTCGTTTAAGTTCGTCATTGATTATGGCTGTCTTCCTGACATCGTTTATGTCCTGTAAGTTTTTGGATAGTCCAGTCAACATAGTCTAGATGTTCTAACATCCCAATCTGATAGTTTATTTATTTCTATGACTTCTTCTTTTGTGATTATTGCTTAGTATGAAAATTTCTGTCCGCTGTTCGGGTTTGACCCAAATCCCCATGCACCCAATGGGGAAAGCCAACAGTGGCAGGACAACACCTAATTGACTGGGGCCTGCCCAGCATGAAGCGGGAGGTAGCTGTCCAGTGAGATCCTAGAACCTCTTCCACTGTCGGAAGTAGCTTCTTGCACCATGCCCTTTGCCTATTGGACAAAATGCTTATAACCAAGAACTGCTACTTCCCGTGTTTTGCCAACACCTATAGGGTGAACCTAAAGTGTCCTCTCCAGCATGTGAGCTTGGGCACAGTTATGTGGAGATCAAGCTGTTGCCCATGCAGCATGTTCCCCCTCTCCACACAGCCAGTAGATCCAAAGGAACGGCAGTAGCAGATTGTTGCGTTGTCATTATATTATTTTATCTGTAACTTCTTCAGTACACATCTGGTTACTCTGGCCAAGTTAGTTCAATCAGATGAACAACGCACACAGCAATACACCAGAAATATCCATATCACCACCAAGGCTGAGTGGACAGTTAAACAACGTTTATTACAATGAACACAGCTCCATCGATATCAACTTGGAAGCCATTATAGCGTATGGCATAATATACATATCGTCATCAGTATAGTTCTGTAGCGTCAGTAGCTAGTACACTGTCCCCGACAGTTTTCCTCATCTTTATTTAATCAGTTCAAAGAAATACATACTTCCTTTCATATGCATATATCTAGTACCCCTCACAAAAGATCTTGAAGTACAGAAATTGGTATCATGTAGGAATCAATCACAAAATCATATAAATCTCAGGAGCTCAGACACACACGTCCACTCGCCATGAAACACACCATCGCGCTCCTCCCCTTCTCTCCCACCAGTCACCTGTCTCACGAGACCCAGCCAAGCATGACGGCTTAACATAGCTCACTCGTCCTTTCCAGTGACCCGTGTAAAAATAAACATACACAGAGCCGCTGAGCTAACGCTATATAATTCACACCTGTTAAGAATTTTAATCATAACACTGATACAGTTAGGTACCTACCACATCGCAGGAGTTGCCAGAATAATGTAGAATCAACATTAGACTGCCTTAGGGACTTTGACCACAAATTTATCCTCGGTTTAATCCCAAAGCCTTTCCCATAAACAGATATTCCCGCAAGGCAGCAGTGGTTTGAATTCAGAGTCTTACCTTCTCTTAGAAAGGCTACAAACCAAGGATCACAAGCCCTATCTGCTCAAAGCTGCTTGTTTTAAGGCACCAGTGATTCATCTTTGCCCCTGCTCCCATCAGTGGAAATAGTTCTGCCTGGCTCAAATTCCACAGGGAATATAACACCTACACTTTTACTACAGGAAATATTATAATAATAATAGCCCCTTCAGTCATAACTGACTATGGGAATGCGCCCCTGAGGTGGCAGCCCTCAGCTGCTTATTTTCCTGGTGCTCCTTTCGACGTTTTCTCCTCACCTCTGCTTCTTGTGTGAGCCTCTCTTCGCCCAATCTGAGGTGGTGTCGTAAATAGCATCGCCACTTATTGCGATCGGCAGCTTCATCCTCCCATGTTGCTGGATCCATGTCCAGTGCCCTCATATCTCTCTTGCACACATCTTTGAACCTCAGCTGTGGTCGCCCAACTGTTCTCTTGCCATCTGCTAATTGTCCGTAGAAGATATCTTTTGGGATGCGACCATCTTCCATGCGGCGAACATGGCCAAGCCAGCGAAGTCTGCGCTGTCTAAGCAGCGTATACATACTTTGAAGGCCAGCACGTGACAACACCTCGACATTTGTCACTTTATCTTTCCACGAGATGCCGAGGATGCGGCGTAGACACCGCAAATGGAAGGTATTGAGCCTTCTTTCTTGCTTAGCATAGGTCGTCCAGGTCTCGCTGCCATATAGGAGTGTGCTGGTGACGCAGGCATTATATACCGCAGCTTTGGTCTTCATTGTGAGTTTAGAATTTCCCCAAACACGCGATGTGAGGCGGGCAAAGGTAGCTGCAGCTTTGCCAATGCGGCTGTCGATTTCTGTATCCAGTGAGAGTTTGTCATTGATGGTAGACCCTAGGTATGTGAAGTGGTGCACCACCTCCAATTCATAGTTATCGATAGTGATAACTGGTGCAGCACCCACATCCTGACTCAGCACGTTCGTTTTCTTTAGACTTATTGTGAGGCCAAAGTCCTTGCATGCTTTAGTGAAGCGATTCATCAAGCTCTGAAGCTCCTGTTGGCTTTGAGTGACGACTGCAGCATCATCAGCGAACAACAAGTCTCTTATAGTGACCCTTCTGATTTTTGTTTTTGCCTTCAGCCTTGAAAGATTAAACAGACGGCCATCTGACCTAGTGTGAAGGCATATTCCTTCAGTTGCATCTCTGAATGCATGTTTCAAGAGTAAGGCAAAGAAGATTCCGAAGAGGGTCGGAGCCAGAACACAGCCTTGTTTAACGCCACTTCGTATATCAAAGGGCTGTGACGTGCTTCCAGCATATTGGACTGTTCCCTTCATGTCGTCATGGAATGACTTTATCATTTCCAGCATTTTAGAAGGGCAGCCTATTTTCAGGAGGATTTTAAAGAGGCCATCCCTACTAACCAGGTCGAATGCTTTTGTGAGGTCTATAAAGGCGATATATATAATGGTCTTTTCTGCTCTCTTGATTTTTCCTGAAGCTGGCGGAGAGAGAAGATCATGTCTGTTGTTGATCTGCCAGCTCGGAATCCACACTGTGCCTCTGGATATATGCGCTCAGCTAACTTGTGTAGTCGCATTAAGATGACTTTGGCAAAAACCTTACCAACAATACTAAGAAGAGAGATGCCTCTGTAGTTATTGCAATCACTTCTGTCTCCTTTATTTTTATACAGTGTTACAATCTTGGCATCTCGCATGTCTTGAGGAATAGTTGTCTCTTCCCAGCACTGGCACAGCATCCTATGCAGGGGATGTAATAGCGTGCTCTTACAGCATTTGATTAAATCAGGAGGAATCCCATCACTGCCTGGTGCTTTGCCAGAGGCCAAGCTATCAATGGCCTTACTGAGTTCCTCTAATGTTGGTTCGGCATCCAGCTCCTCCATAGTTGGCAGACTATTGACAGCATCAAGGGCTGCAGGCGTAACGGTATTGTCTCTAGCGTAAAGCTCAGAGTAGTGCTCGACCCACCTCTCCATCTGCTTACCCTTATCGGTTAGCTTCTCTCCGCTGATGGTTTTTAGCGGTGCCGTCTTACTTTTATGGGGGCCAAGTGCTTTCTTTATACCGTCATACATTTGTCTAATGTTGCCTGTTTGCGCTGCGATCTGGATGCTCTCACTGAGCTGGAGCCAATAGTCATTTGCACAGCGTTGAGCAGTTTGTTGAACTTTGCTTCTCATAGCCCTCAGGATCTGTAGGGTTCTGGCACTCGGTGAACGTTTGTATTCATTCATAGCACTGCGCTTAGCTTCAATAACAGGTGCCATCACATCTGATGAAGCGTCAAACCAGTCATTTGACTTTGCTATTTTCTTACCAAAGGTGGCAAGTGCAGTACTTTGAATGGTGTTCCGTAGATGCTCCCAGTTCTCTGTAATAGTATCAACATGCTCAGGGCTACTGAGCACTTTCTTGAAGGTCGCAGTGAATTGAGCGATCATGAAAGGGTCTGACATCTTGCTGGTATCAATGCGTGGTTTCCCTTCATGTCTGACACGATAGAGTTTTCTTGGTTGTGCTCCTACACATTTACCACAGGGAATTTTCCTCCTTCACTTTTATCATAGGGAATGTTACACCCTCATACATTTCTTCTTCTTCTTCTTCTTCGATCCTTAACCACCGACCGTCAAAGCAGTCAGTGGCCATCACGCCTAGTGGCGTCTTGTAGGGCAACAACAAATTGATTCCACTTTGCACGGTCGGTGGCCATCCTTCGTACAGTGCCCCGACTCTGGTTCATTCTTTGCATCTCAGCCTCCACAGTCCTCCGCCAAGTATTTTTTGGTCGGCCTCTCTTTCGCTTTCCTTCAGGGGTTCAAAGCATAGCTGTTCTCTCATCTCTGTTAAAGCTGGTACCCTGGTCCTCCAGGTTGGGGGTTTTAGCATAGGGCTGACACCCCTGTCTATGTAAAAAAAATAATGAAGTTACGGAAACAACATCAAATGAACAAACTCATACATTTACCACAGGAAATATTACACCTACACATTTACCACAGGGAATATTACACCTCTACTTTTATCACAGGGAATGTTGCTCCTACACTTTTACCACAGGAAATATTACTCCTACACATTTACCACAGGGAATTTTCCTCCTTCACTTTTATCATAGGGAATGTTACACCCTCATACATTTACCACAGGGAATAATACACCTACACTTTTATCACAGGGAATGTTACTTCTTCTTTAATCCTTAGCCATCAACTGCCAAAGCAGTCAGTAGCCATCACACCTGGTGGTGTCTTGTATGACAGCAACAAATTGCTTCCACTATGCTCAGGCAGAGGCCATCCTTCATTCGGTGCCTCAGCTTTGGTTCATTCTTTGCATCTCAGCTTCCACAGTTTTCTGCCAAGCTGTTTTTTTGTCAGCCTCTCTTTCACTTTCCTTCAAGGGTCTATAGTATAGCTGTTCTTGTGATGGTAACAGGGTCTCTTCTGAGGATGTGGCCAACCAACTTCCAGCATCTGCCATCTATGATGGTGTGTATGTCCTCTTGGTTGCTCCGAGTAAGCAGTTCTTGGTTGGTGATGGTATTTGGCCAAACGATTCAGAGAATTTTCGTTAGGCAGATTGTGTGGAAAGAGGACAATTTTGACATTTCCTTCTGTTACTCTTCAGCATTCCACACCATAGAGAAGCTCAGAAAGTACACCTCGCTTATGATCTTAATTTTAAGTATGTGCTCTACTGAGAGAACTTCCAGATGTTGTTTAGACTAGCAAAGGCTGTTCTCGTTTTATTCATTCTGTTGTTGATGTCTTTGCTTGTTCTGCTGTCTGGTGTTACTATCCATCCTAGGTATGTAAATGTGTCTGTCTGTACCAGCTTCTGGTTCCTTATTGTTATGGGTTCAGGATTGCTCACATTGAATGTCTTTAGATTGATGTTTGGACCCACCTGCTGGCTGTACTTATTCAGTCTATCTGTTTTTTCTTGGATGTGTTGATGTGAATGTGTGAGTAGTGCAGTGTCATCTGCATATGCCAGATCTTCCAGTGTAGAAAATATTCTTGAGCTTATTCCTCTTGGACTGTTGTCTGGCGCATCACCCAATCTATGACTGTCAAAAATAAATTGGTTCATATGGGGCATCCCTGTTGTACTCCTGCCTTCACCTCCAAATTTAGGTTGCTATGCCCAACATTTCATGTAAAGTTAGTACAGAAGCTTGTTATGATGGAAACAACGCAGCTAGCAATTCCATATTCCCTCAGTATTTTCTGCACGCTGTCCCTGTGTATGCTGTTACAAGCCTTTTCATAATCAAAAAAGTTAATGTATAGCTGTCTCTGTCATTACTGCTCTGTAATGTTCCTGAGGGTGAATATATGATCTGCACATCTTCTGTTCTTTCTGAATCCTGCTTCTTCTTTCCTCATTTCATAGTCTACTGCTTTTGAAATTCTCTGGATAATTATCCAGCTTAGTATTTTATTGGTAGCTTTCCTTATAAATTGTTGAAATGGTGTTGAATGTCTGGTCAACATTATCATTCGCTGTCTTTTCCTGACTATTGGCAATTAGATATGGTCTCTTTATATCAACTACAAGAACTTTTCTGGTAAGGGGTCCTGTTTGATAATGTCAAACTTTTTCTGTTTAGTTACAACTGCTCCAGCAGTTGTGAGTTTCACCTTCAGTCTTGCTACTTCTAAATGGTTATTGCTTCTTGCATCTGCACCTCATCTTACTTTTACATCTTGTAGTGAATACCTCTATCTACCATTGATCATAATGTGGTCTGTCTGGTTTCTGTCCCGCCCATTTGGTGATTCCCATGTTAATTTGTGAATTTCTTTGTGTGGAAAAAGTGTTCCTACAATGACCAAGTTGTAATGATACAGAAGCTTATTAGTTTATCTCCAGTCTCGTTTACAGTTCCACTACAGCATTTTCCCATTGCTTTTTCATTATGTATATTGTGTGTTCCGGCTTTCACATTGAGATCATCCATTATTATGATAAGATTGTATCTAGGTGGGACCCAAAGACGCAGCAATAGAGAACGCAGTCAGCGACTCATAGCTTGACTGCCTGCGTCAGGACCAGCGAACCAGAGCTGGTCAAGACTGCACTCCACCTCCATGTGGTGGTCCTGGAAACAGTCTGCAGCAGTGCAGTCTGGCTGAGCGAGTGTGGATCGCAATGGGAAGGCAAACCCGGTCCTAAAAAATGCCGTGCAGAAGTCGGATGTGTTGACCGAAAGGTGCAGATATCACAGCTTAGGCGTAAACAGACACAACGCAACCACCGTCCTTTTCAGGACGAACGAGGAAGAAGAAGAAGACGAAGTATCTAGGTGCAGTTTCCTTTTCCTGTTGCAGCTGTTGATAGAATTTGTCCTTGACCTATTCATCGCTGTTATTTGTTGGTGCATTGCATTGTATTATTGTGGTGTTGGTAAATCTCCCTCTCAGTCTTGTTCTTATCAGTCTATAGTTGATGGGCTTCCATTCCAGTAATGATCTTTTTATTCCTTTATTTAGGATAATGGCTATGCCTTCATTGTGCTGTCCACCATCTCTTCATGGAGTAAAGTGCTGTTTCTCCTGATGCTGCTTTTATTCTCCCTCTCCCAGTCCATCTGCTCTCACTTATTCCCAGGATATGTAATCTGCAGTTTTTCATGTCTGTTGTGATCTGCCACAGTTTTTCTGCCTCATTCATAGTTCTGATGTTCCAGAATCCAGTTCTGAGTGAATGTTACACCCACACTTGTATTACAAGGAACGTTCTTCCTACATTTTTACCATAGGGAATAATTGAAAGTAGTTTAGAAACACAAAAAAAGAATGCAGCATATATGCAACAAGAATTTAGATGGCAAGAATTTTTGCTTGAATAAATGCTGAAACTTGCTGGAAAGTGGTTTTTTTTTGTTCTCTAATATAATGTTTGCAGTTACCACCACTTACATCTCTACATCAGCTTCTGCCTCCAAGAGATAGTCAAACACAGTTCCCATTTATGAATGAACAAATTAAACTGGATCAGGATTGTAAAGTTGAGCATCGAACTATCACTACTCTTAACATTTGTTTGCTTGTAGCATGACAACTACTAATTGTGTGCCACTGAATTATTTCATGTCATAGATGGATCACAACTTTCACCACAACATTTTTTCATATACTCATATTAAGCTCACTAAATAAATCTCGTTTATTTTGTTTCCCTGCCAGAATCATGATGGTCATAACTACACTGAAGACTGTGATACTCATGATCAGATAGTTGACATCATGGATATAAAAACACCAAGAATTAAGAAAGTAGAACAACCTGACTTTTGTGAAGATGAAGGTAATGAAATATGTAGTCATATAGATACATTAAAAAAAATTTTTTTTTTGTGTTTTCATGATTTGTGAGAATCTAACTTTGCATCATTAACACATTAACTACCGCAAGCCGCTGTCAGTGGCTCACAAAATAATCACATTTGGACCTCAAGCCGCTCAGAGCACCAATCTAATTTTAGTAATAAAACGAATGAAAAATGTACTGAAACACTCTCTGATCTGGTTCGAGATTTTAAGTTGTCACCGGAAAACAAATTCCCAAAGCATGGTTGTTGTAGAACACTGAAAAATTGATATTATGTTCATATTTCTCAGCATTTTGGGTTAGTTACCAAATCATGTAAAACTGTTTACCGTGGCAACTAGTGATAGGACTACAAAACATTCGTGTACATCTTGTCTAACGGCTGAATAGGATAGAAACGTGTTTCAACAATTGACTGATAGATCTAGCGATGAGGACAAGAGTGAAAACGGTGTGCACATTGATTGAAATTGTGATTTTGATAGAGATGGGGCGCAAGCAGTTATAATTGTGAAAATATTGCAAGGCCTCGGCCATCGGAGGGCCATTAAATAACAACAACCTCTATTACAGTTACAACCGGTGTTTATTGTAATAGTACATTCATTTATCTTTAAAATGATGTGTAATTAATAAAAATCTGTAAACAATTACGAAAACTACAGCTTACTTTGTGCAAACACCTACAGGATGAAAATGGGAAAACAATTTAATTCGGCCACAGTGTGTTTTTCAATTCGGTAGTTAATGTGTTAATAAAACAAAATCTGTAAGATCAGAGCATCACTTAGGATTCCAATATTGAGATTATAGTGAATCTGCTTATGAACCTTTTGCCTGGTCTGGCATTCACATTTATTATCAGACATCAGGACTCGCACCAAAAACAAAACAAAATTTTAGACATCAATAATATAAATAAAAATTAACATATTATGTAATAGTTCATGTAAAAACAAACTTATAATGACTTAATCTTTCTACTCCTCACAAGTTACACACATTAACAAACAAGCCATTTAAATTATTTTATCTTCTTGTAGTCAATCTTTTAGGTGTCTGTATTTCAGTCTGTGTGAATCTTTTAGCTGTCTGTGTATTTTGGTGTGTGTGTGTGTGTGTGTGTAAAAGGGAAAATACATGTTTATAGTGAGCTTTTTGTTTATGTGATAGAAACTTCAAGAACTCTCTTTTTCATGAAAATTGCAAAATGAGAACTTGACACTTCATTCAAACAATATATAAATTATGGATGTATTATTCCATTGTATGCATGTTGTCGCTGCTAGCCACTCTCACCTATTGTCAGACTTTAGTGTCCGACAATCATCACTACTTTTTTTCTCATCAGAGTCTGATCTCCAGCAGTTTTATTTTTTACCTGTTGTTTATTCTACCTTCTTTGCAAGCAAATTTATAATTTTTTGTCCACCCTCAAATAAGATACACTCTCATCCCCATCCCACTTCTACTGATTTGCCTTCCTCCTTCCATATCTATAAATGTCTTACTTACTTATTTAGTCATTCTTATTCAATATTGTAGGTTGTAGTCATTGCCCATGACTCACATTCATACGTCAAGACTGGAACATAGTTGGAGTGGTTTACAGTGATCATCGTCTCCTTTTCAACTTCTCTTACTGAAGAATCCTCAATTTATGGCCTGTAAAAGTCTCCCAGCTGCTGCTCTTTTGGTAGCTAACTCTTCTTTGATCCCTCCCTTTCAGTCTGTGACAGCTATCAGGTATTTTGTGGTGGGTTTTGATGTTATGAATTGTTGTTATGTATTATTATTGTATTAAATGAGATCAGCTATGAAGGTCCCTGAATTTAACAAATAGTATTTTAACTTTCCAGAGTACCTTTCCGCTACCACCTTTTTTATCTCATTCAAAATTAATCTATATTATTATTATTAAAATGACTTCGTGTAGTGTCTAGGGTTATGAAGGTAGGGTGTAATGTGCAATAACCAACAAACATACAAACAAATGGTTTATTATTCACAACCACCAACAGTGCTACAACAATAACATACAAACGACACTTTAGAAGGCTATCTTAATTAAGGCAGTGGTTGAAATTTGTGTAAATATAATTTTGTACAATTTATTATCCTGATTCTAATTTATTTTGAACCAGGACTGACAATCAAAAGTGAAATCAAAAGAATCATTTACAACATTCCAATAACACAGTAGATCTTCTGTCCATACATACAATATTATTCTAATATAAGTGTGTAGTTGTATTCTTCTACTTTGAGGTAATACTGGTAATACCATAGATTGTTGGTTAAAATCACTCCCTTTAAGTTATGTCTGTTTTCGTTTGTCACTTGTGGAAATATTACTACTAGGCACAGTTTTCTTTACTAGCACTTTCTAATTCTTTTAAGTTCTTTTAAGTTGAGCTGCCAGGTGCCGAACAAGAACTTATCTTGGCAGGAGAATACAGGTAGAACGTTTCCTCTGCTCGCTTTACAATCTTTTCCACCTTTTTGATAGGCAATGGCCACTAGCATGGGCTCGAAGTACGCAGATAGAGTCCTGAATCGAGCAGTTCTCAGGCGTTTGGTACTACATTAACGTCAGTACCCAGGACCCTGAAATGTGAAGGTTATGCATCCTTCTTTATACCTAGTATACTATACTATTCCACATTTAAGTACAGGTACATTACTGTGATGAGTAGGGTGTATGTAGGTGGATGTGGACGATTAGACAGACAACACTTATACACCGCTCGTATAGCTCATTGTCCAAGGAATAACTCCAACAGCCTGTATCAATCTCCACTAATGTATTAGATTCACAAATAAATCACAATGGACGCAGGGCCATTACAAATAATGTAGACATCATCAATTCCGAGTATTCTGTAAGCACTCTGCTTCCCGGAATCACTACACACAGCAACTAGGATTATTCATAAACAACTACTGCAACATCCACCCTTCTCTGCTCTACACTCTATGCTGTCTCCTGTCTACTGACTGCTCTCTACTCTACTCGCTCAACTCTCTACTGACTCAACACACGTCTCCAACCAACACACTCCTCCCACTGACTGCCCCTTTCATGCGTATTCCCTAAAACCCGTGAAACCCTTTCACGCTCCACAGATCTTCATTCACGCATCACAAAAGCTAACAGCTTGTCTCAAGCAATGCTCACAACCCTATAGCTAAATTATTACCATGCACGCATTCCCAGCTCACAACAACTCACATGACTAATAAACTCCCGCTGGAGCATGGGGACATTCACACATACAAAATAGCCTCAAAACACTCCGTGACAATTACAAACAAACGAAAAGGGTCATAGCTTTATACCAACCTATGCCACCATTATCTTTGGATGTGACAATGTACACCAGTATTCCTCTCCCCTAATAGTTACAATGCCACTGCAATTCCAGCTGTCATCTTTTCCATATAATAGGATAGGTGTTATGCTCCTTGATGACAATCTTACATATTTTCTTGTAGTCTAACACCTCTCTGACAGTCTACCACATGGTGGATCAATCTCTAGGTTTTGCCTAATGGTTGCTACAGACCCACTCACTTACAGACATATATTATTATTTCACATTCAATTTTTATTTTAGATACCTGTTAATAAAGTCAATCTTACCACATTTATTCAATGAAATACACAGTGAACGATGACTGGCACACTTTCGATCTGCCTTCTGTCCAGGCTTTTGAGAAATATGGTTTTCACTGCACAAGCCTGTTCTCATCGCTATGTGTCAAAATTTTGTTAGAAAATGGCGTCCCCAACTAATGCTTTTTCCCCAATATCAACTACCCTGGCCAATGATTACCCTTATTTCATTTGTAAACAAAGTCATTCAAAAATACAATTCAATTTTCTACTATGTTACTCGGGTGATATATGTTTAGTACGAGGTCGGCCAATAATATTTCGTCTCACTTCAAATTCCACCCAATCCCCTTCCTCATACCATCTTAGCCTAGCTTTCACCTAATTTTTTCCCAAAAAATATGCGATCCAATCGAAGCAGATATGACTTGACCTGACAGTATCTCTGATTCTCTATGTATTGTTTATCAATATTTGATTATTTAATGGACTATTTAGATAACTAACAACATATTCTTGGTCAGCAAGTCTTCAGGTACACGAATATACGATTTTTATGGGGCTAAATGGCTTAGTTCAAAATTCTATCTTTTTTTCTACGTTAGTTGTTGATTTTTAAACTACCTCCTGTTCAATTCTTTTCTCATGTACTTACGAGATAAATACGAGAGTCTCTCGTAACACGTCTAGAATTACGTCATTCACAATAAGAGCTAAACGTGACCGTAGTGTCCACATTTCTAACTTTTTCATCGTGTTGGGGAAACCCCTAAGGCAAAGCGTGCAAGTTGGTTGTAGAGTTAGAACCAATTTGAGACGTGATTTGCGTATGTTATCCAGCCTTGCCCCTCCTGTCCCCCAAATGCAGTTAGGCAAATATTTCTTAGAACTAGGAAAAGTGGTTCGTTTATGTCAAGGACGAATTTGAAAAGTTGGGTACCGTTTTGTTCGGCTTATGCTTTAGCAAATAATAAGCTGAAGGCATAGGCGACAACTTACGATTCTCGCCGAAAATTTTTTTTAGTCTATTCTATCTTGACTTTATGCATCTAATTTAGATATTGTATTTAGAAGCTCACCCCATATTTAAAGTGGTTGCTCTGCTCCGGGACCTGTTCTACTAGCTTAATCTGATGCCTTCTTTCCTCTCGTGATATCACCATGGTTTTCATTTTAGAGCTGCTGATGACCATTGCTGTCTTCTCCAGCTCTTCCTTCCAGACTAGCAGGTTGTTGTTGTTGTTGATTAACTAGTGCTGCTGAGCTTCTTTTTTTTAGCAGCCAATAACAAGTTGAAGACTCCTTGGTATTATCTACACTGTAGATTTAGGCTTTTCCTGTGGCTTTTCTGCCTTTCCAAAATGTGTTGAGTTGAAGTCATGAACTCCAGTTTCTCCAGCTTGACTTGCATTTAAGGGATTGTCACATCTGGTCCCAAGCTAGAAGTAAAAAGTGTGTGGCATACTGTGCATTCCCCGCCATCCAAGGGGGCTCTTCAACTATGCAGAGCTAATATACTGTACTCTGGTTCTCGGCTCTCCCAAGGAATTGTCACACCCTGCACAGATCCACTTCTCAGTTTCCCTTGCCTATCAGCTCGTTAAAAAAAGGCTCACAGAAAAAGGCCTAAATTTACAGCTGCTAGATTAATACCAAGGAGTCTTCAACTTGAAATTATTGGCTGCTAAAAAAAAAAAAGCTCAGAGCACTCCGTTAATCAATCAACAAAACAACAAACCTGTACTAGTCTGGTACCAGAAGAGCTGGAGAAGACAGCAATGGTCATCAGCAGCTCTGGGAATAAAACATGGTGTTATCACCGAGAGGAACCCAGAAGGGCATCCCAGTTTTAAGACTATAGTAGAAAAGGTCCCGGAGGGAGCAGAGCAAACCACTTTAAATATGGGGTGAGCTTCTAAATAGGAATATCTAAATTAGATGCATAAAGTCAAAAGATAAAGAAAAGACTAAAAAAAAATTTTCGGCGAGAATCGTAAGTTGTCGCCTATGTGCCTTAGCAAATTAATTTTATTATTTGCTAAAAGCTAATAAGCAAAACGAACAAAAACGGTACCAAGGCCCACTATTTAGGGGGTTTTTTAAATTCGTCCTTGACATTAAACGCAACCGCACTCTTTCCTAGTTCTATAGAATATATTTAAGCCCTAACTGCATTTGGGGGACAGGAGAGGGCAGAAGGCTGGATATAACATACGCAAATCACGTCTCAAATTTGGTTCTAACTCTACAACCAACTTGCACGACCTTTGCCCTTAGGGGTTTCCCCAACTACGATGAAAAAGTTTTTAGGAATGTGGACACTAAGGTCACGGTTTAGCTCTTATTGTGAATGACGTAATTTAGAAAAAGTACGATTGAGATCTCGTATTTATCTCGTAAGTAATGAGAAATGAAGATTGAACAGGAGGTAGTTTAAAAATCAACAACTAACGTAGAAAAAAAAGATAGAATTTTTTGAACCAAGCCCATTTAGCCCCCAACAATAGCCCCCATAAAAATCGTATATTCGTGTACCTGAAGACTTGCTGACCAAGAATATGTTGTTAGTTATCTAAATAGTCCATTAAATAATCAATTAATGATAAACAATACATAGAGAATAATCGATACTGTCAGGTCAAGTCATATCTGCTTCGATTGGATCCCATATTTTTGGGCAAAAACTTAGGTGAACCCTAGGCTAAGATGGTATGTAGTAGAAAAATTGAATTGTATTTTTGAATGACTTTGTTTACAAGTGAAATAAGGGTAATCATTGGCATAGTAGTTGATATTGGGGAAAAAGCATTAGTTGGGGACGCCATTTCTAACAAAATTTTGACACGTAGCGATGAGATCAGGCTTGTGCAGTGAAAACCATATTTCTCAAAAGCCTGGACAGAACGGCAGATCGAAAGTGTGCCAGTCATCGTTCACTGTGTATTTCATTGAATAAATGTGGTAAGATTGACTTTATTAACATGTATCTAAAATAAAAATTGAATGTGAAATAATAATATATGTCTGTAAGTGAGTGGGTCTGTAGCAACCATTAGGCAAAGCCTAGAGATTGATCCACCATGTGATAGACTGTCAGAGAGGTGTAAAACTACAAGAAAATATGTATGATTGTCATTAAGGAGCATAACACCTATCCTATTATATGGAAAAGATGACAGCTGGATTTGCAGTGGCGTTGTAACTATTAGGGGAGAGGAATACTGGTGTACATTGTCACATCAAAAGATAATGGTGGCATAGGTTGGTATAAAGCTATGACCCTTTTCGTTTGTTTGTAATGTACCTGTACTTACATGTGGAATAGTATAGTATACTAGGTATAAAGAAGGATGCATAACCTTCACATTTCAGGGTCCTGGGTACTGACGTTAATGTAGTACCAAACGTTTGAGAACTGCTCGATTCAGGACACTATCTGTATACTTCGAGCCCATGCTAGTGGCCATTGTCCATCAAAAGGTGGAAAAGATTGTCAAGCGAGTAGAGGAAACTTTCTACCTGTATTCTCCTGCCAAGATAAGTTCTTGTTCGGCACCTGGCAGCTCAACTAAAAGAACGTAAAAGACTAGAAAGTGATATTAAAGAAAACTATGCCTAGTATTAATATTTCCACAAGTGACAAACGAAAACAGACATAACTTAAAGGGAGTGATTATAACCAACAACCTATGGTTTAACAACCTATGATTATTTAGGCAGTAAAATGACTCAGGATGGTGACACAACAAGAGAAATCCATACTAGAATTGCTTGGGCAGCTAGCGCCTTCAATAGATTATCTAACATTTGGAAATTACGATCATTGAATATACATACCAAGCTTCGTCTGTTTAATTCAAATGTTATCTCAGTGTTAACATACGGCTGTGAGAGTTGGAAAATAACAAAATCATTGGAGAACAAGCTGAATACATTCGAGAACAAATGTCTTAGAAAACTCATGAACATCAGTTGGAAAGAATTCAAGACTAATCGACAAATAAGAGAAGACTCTAGGCAGAAATATGTCTCCGACTATATAAGGAAAAGACGATGGTCATATATCGGTCATGTCCTACGAATGCAAAACAACAGAATACCACTACAGGCGCTCACTTGGGTTCCTGAGGGTAAGAGGAAAAAAGGAAGACCAAAAGAAACACTCAGAAGAACAATAATAAGAGAAGGAAGAACGTTGGGCCTAAATAATGTGCAAGAGTTAAGAGGAGTGGCGTCACAACGAACAACCTGGAGAGCACTGGTTTCTGCCTTATGCGCCGTGTTTGGTGCTTAAAGAATTTATTATTATTATTATGGTTTAATACCAGTATTACCTCAAAGTAGAAGAATAGAACTACACACTTATATTAGAATAATATTGTATGTATGGACAGAAGATCTACTGTGTTATTGGAATGTTGTAAATGATTCTTTTGATTTCACTTTTGATTGTCAGTCCTGGTTCAAAATAAATTAGAATCAGGATAATAAATAATTGTAAAAAATTATATTTACACAAATTTCAATCACTGTCTTAATTAAGATAGCCTTCTAAAGTGTCGTTTGTATGTTATTGTTGTAATACTGTTGGTGGTTGTGGATAATAAACTATTTGTTTGTATGTTTGTTGGTTATTGCACATTACACCCTACCTTCATAACCCTAGACACTACACGAAGTCATTTTAATAATAATAATATAGATTAATTTTGAATGAGATCAAAAGGGTGGTAGCGGAAAGGTACTCTGGAAAGTGTAAAATACTATTTGTTAAAGTCAGGGACCTTCATAGCTGATCTCATTTAATACAATAATAATACATATTGAATAAGAAAGACTAATTAAGTAAGTAGAGACATTTATAGAGATAATGGGAAGGAGGAAGGCAAATCCAGTAGAAGTGGGGATGGGGATGAGATGAGGGAGTGTATCTTATTTGAGGAGTGGAACCAAAAAATTGATAAATTTATGCTTTTGAAAAAGAAAGGTAGAAATAAACAACAGGTAAAAAATAAAACTGCTGGAGATCAGACTTCTGATGAGAACAAAAAGTTTTAGTGATGATTTGTCGGACACTAAAGTCTGTCAAATAGGTGAGAAGTGGCTAGCAGCGACAACATGCATACAATGGAATAATACATCCAAAATTTTATATTATAGTTTGAAATGAAGTGTCAAGTTTCTCATGTTGCACATTTTCATGAAAAAAGAGAGTTCTTGAAGTTTCTATCACATAAACGAAAAAGCTCACTATAAACATGTATATTCCCTTTTACACACACCACACCCCCAAAAAAACCTAAAAACACACCAAAATACACCAGAACAGCCTAAAAGATTCACACAGGACTGAAATACAGACACCTAAAATGATTGACTATCAAGAAAGATAAAATAATTTAAAAGGTCTTGTTTTGTTTAATGTGTGGTAACTTGTGATGAGTAGAAAGATTAAGTCTTTTATAAGTTTGTTTTTTTACATGAACTAATACATAATATGTTAATTTTTATTTATATTATTGATGTCTAAATTTTTGTTTTGTTTTTTTGGAGCGAGTCCCCTGATGTCTGAGTAATAAATGTGAATGCCAGACCAGGCAAAAGGTTCATAAGCAGATTCACTATAATCTCAATATTGGAATCCTAAGTGTATGCTCTGATCATACAGATTTTGTTTTATTAACACATTAACTACCGAATTGAAAAACCAGACACTGTGGCCGATTAATTAAATTGTTTTCCCATTTTCATCCCTGTAGGGTGTTTGCACAAAGTAACGCTGTAGTTTTCGTAATTGTTACAGATTTTTATTAATTACACATCATTTTAAAGATAAATGAATGTACCATTACAATTAAACACCGGTTGTAACCTGTAAATAGAGGTTGTTGTTATTTAATGGCCCTCCGATGGCCGAGGCCTTGCAATATTTTTACAATTAGAACTGCCTGCGCCCTATCTCTATCAAAATCACGTTTTCAATCAATGTGCACACCGTTTTTCACTCTATTGTCCTCATTCGCTAGATCTATCAGTCAATTGTTGAAACACGGTTTCTATCCTATTCAGCCGTTAGACCAAGATGTACACGAATGTTTTGTAGTTCCCCCCTATCACTAGTTTGCCACGGTAAACAGTTTTTAAATGATTTGGTAACTAACCCAAAATGCTGAGAAATATGAACATAATATCAATTTTTCAGTGTTCTACAACAACCATGCTTTGGAATTTGTTTTCCGGTGACAACTTAAAATCTCGAACCAGATCAGAGAGTGTTTCAGTTACATTTTTCATTTGTTTTATTACTAAAATTAGATTGGTGCGCTGAGCGGCTTGCGGTCCAAATGTGATTATTTTGTGAGCCACTGACAGCGGCTTGCGGTAGTTAATGTGTTAATGATGCAAAGTTAGATTTCTCACAAATCATGAAAACACAAAAAAAAAATTTTTTTTTAATTGTATCTATAATGACTACATATTTCATTACCTTCATCTTCACAAAAGTCAGGTTTGTTCTACTTTTCTAATTTCTTGGTGTTTTTTATATCCATGATGTCAACTATCTGAATCATGAGTATCCACAGTCTTCAGTGTAGTTATGACCATCATGATTCTGGCAGGGGAAACAAAAAATAAACGAGATTTATTTAGTGAGCTTAATATGATTATATTGAAAAAATGTTGTGGTGAAAGTTTGTGATCCATCTATGACATGAAATAATTCAGTAGCACACAATTAGTAGATTGTCATGCTACAAGCAAACAAATGTTTAAGAGTAGTGATAGTTCGATGCTCAACTTTACAATCCTGATCCAGTTTAATTTTGTTCATTCATAAAGGGAACTGTGTTTGCTAGCTCTTGGAGGCAGAAAGCTGATGTAGAGATGTAAGTGGTGGTAACTGCAAACATTATATTATAGAACAAAAAAAAAAAAACCACTTTCCAGCAAGTTTCAGCATTTATTCAAGCAAAAATTCTTGCCATCTAAATTCCTTGTTAGCATATATTGCTGCAATTCTTTTTTTCTGTTTCTAAACTACTTTCAATTATTCCCTATGGTAAAAATGTAGGAAGAACGTTCCTTGTAATACAAGTGTGGGTGTAACATTCACTCAGAACTGGATTCTGGAACATCAAGAACTATGAATGAGGCAGAAAAACTGTGGCAGATCACAACAGACAGAAAAACTGCAGATTATACATATCCTGGGAATAAGTGAGAGCAGATGGACTGGGAGAGGGAGAATAAAAGCAGCATCAGGAGAAACAGCACTTTACTCCATGAAGAGATGGTGGACAGCACAATGAAGGCATAGCCAGTATCCTAAATAAAGGGAAAAAAAGATCATTACTGGAATGGAAGCCCATCAACTATAGACTGATAAGAACAAGACTGAGAGGGAGATTTACCAACACCACAATAATACAATGCAATGCACCAACAAATAACAGCGATGAATAGGTCAAGGACAAATCTATCAACAGCTGCAACAGGAAAAGGAAAACTGCAACTGCACCTAGATACTTCGTCTTCTTCTTCTTCCTCGTTCGTCCTGAAAAGGACGGTGGTTGCGTTGTGTCTGTTTACGCCTAAGCTGTGATATCTGCACCTTTCGGTCGACACATCCGACTTCTGCACGGCATTTTTAGGACCGGGTTTGCCTTCCCATTGCGATCCACACTCGCTCTGCCAGACTGCAGTGATGCAGCCTGTTTCCAGGACCACCACGTGGAGGTGGAGTGCGGTCTTGACCAGCTCTGGTTCGCTGGTCCTGATGCAAGCAGTACAGCTATGGGTCGCTGACTGCATTCACTATTGCTGCGTCGTTGGGTCCCACCTAGATACAAATCTTATCATAATAATGGATGATCTCAATGTGAAAGCCGGAACACACAATATACATAATGAAAAAGCAATGGGAAAATGCTGTAGTGGAACTGTAAACGAGACTGGAGATTAAACTAATAAGCTTCTGTATCATTACAACTTGGGTCATTGTAGGAACACTTTTTCCACACAAAGAAAATTCACAAAATAACATAGGAATCACCAAATGGGCGGGACAGAAACCAGACAGACCACATTATGATCAATGGTAGATAGAGGTATTCACTACAAGATAGTAAAAGTAAGATGAGGTGCAGATTGCAAGAAGCAATAACCATTTAGAAGTAGCAAGACTGAAGGTGAAACTCACAACTGCTGGACAGTTGTAACTAAACAGAAAAAGTTTGACATTATCAAACAGGACCCCTTACCAGAAAAGTTCCTTGTAGTTTTGATATAAAGAGACCATATCTAATTGCCAATAGTCAGGAAAAGACAGCGAATGATAATGTTGACCAGACATTCAACACCATTTCAACAATTTATAAGGAAAGCTACCAATAAAATACTAAGCTGGATAATTATCCACGAGAATTTCAAAAGCAGTAAGACTATGAAATGGAGGAAATGAAGAAGCAGGATTCAGAAAGAACAGAAGATGTGGCAGATCATATATTCACCCTCAGGAACATTACAGAGCAGTAATGACAGAGACAGCTATACATTAACCTTTTTTGATTATGAAAAGGCTTGTTAACAGCATACACAGGGACAAGCGTGCAGAAAATACTGAGGGAATATGGAATTGCTAGCTGCGTTTGTTTCCATCATAACAAGCTTCTTTACTAACTTTACATGAAATGTTGGGCCAATAGCAACCTAACTTTGGAGGTGAAGGCAGGAGTACAACAGGATGCCCCATATGAACCAATTTTATTTTTGGACAGTCCATAGATTGGGTGATGCGCCAGACAACAGTCCAAGAGGAATAAGCTCAAGAATATTTTCTACACTGGAAGATCTGGCATATACAGATGACACTGCAGCACTACTCACACATTCACATCAACACATCCAACAAAAAATGATGACTGAATAAGTACAGCCAGCAGGTGAGTCTCAACATCAATCTAAAAAAGACAGAGGTCATGACACTGAATGTGGGCAATCCTGAAGACATAACAATAAGGAACCAGAAGCTGGAACAGACAGACCCATTTACATACTTAGGATGCATAGTAACACCAGACAGCAGAACAAGCAAAGACATCAATAACAGGATGAAAAGAGGGAGAACAGCCTTTGCTAGTCTAAACAACATCTGGAAGTCCTCTCAGTACAGCACATACTTAAAAATTAAGATCATAAGCGAGGTGTACTTTCTGAGCTTCTCTATGGTGTGGAAATGCTGAAGAGTAACAGAAGGAAATGTCGAAATTGTCATCTTTCCACACAATCTGCCTAAGGAAAATTCTCTGAATCTTTTGGCCGAATACCATCATCAACCAAGAACTGCTTACTCGGAGCAACCAAGAGGACATACACACCATCATAGCTGGCATACGCTGGAGTTGGGTTTGCCACATCCCTCAGAAGAGACCCTGTTTACCATCACAAGAACAGCTATACTATAGACCCTTGAAGGAAAGTGAAAGATGGAGGCTGACAAACAAAAAACAGCTTGGCGAGAGAACTGTGGAAGCCTGAGATGCAAAGAATGAACCAAAGTCTGAGGCACCGAATGAAGGATGGCCTCTGCCTGAGCATAGTGGAAGCAATTTGTTGCTGTCATACAAGACACCACCAGGTGTGATGGCTACTGACTGCTTTGGGGCAGTTGATGGCTAAGGATTAAAGAAGAAGTAACATTCCCTGTGATAAAAGTGTAGGTGTATTATTCCCTGTGGTAAATGTATGAGGGTGTAAACAATCCTATGATAAAAGTGAAGGAGGAAAATTCCCTGTGGAAAATGTGTAGGAGTAATATTTCCTGTGGTAAAAGTGTAGGAGCAACATTCCCTGTGATAAAAGTAGAGGTGTAATATTCCCCTGTGGGTAAATGTGTAAGGTGTAATATTTCCTGTGGTAAATGTATGAGTTTTTGTTCATTTGATGTTGTTTCCGTAACTTCATTATTTTTTTTACATAGACAGGGGTGTCATCCCCTATGCTAAAACCCCCAACCTTGAGGACCAGGGTACAGCTTTAACAGAGATGAGAAAACAGCTAGGCTTTGAACCCCCTGAAGGAAAGCGAAAGAGAGGCCGAGCCATAAAAATACTTGGCGGAGGACTGTGGAGGCTGAGATGCAAAGAATGAACCAGAGTCGGGGCACTGTACGAAGGATGGCCACCGACCGTGCAAAGTGGAATCAATTTGTTGTTGCCCTACAAGACGCCACTAGGCGTGATGGCCACTGACTGCTTTGACGGTCGGTGGTTAAGGATCGAAGAAGAAGAAGAAGAAGAAATGTATGAGGGTGTTTACCCAAACATTCCCTATGATAAAAAGTGAAGGAGGAAAATTCCCCTGTGGTAAAATGTTGTAGGAGCACAACCAAGAAAACTCTATCGTGTCAGACATGAAGGGAAACCACGCATTGATACCAGCAAGATGTCAGACCCTTTCATGATCGCTCAATTCACTGCGACCTTCAAGAAAGTGCTCAGTAGCCCTGAGCATGTTGATACTATTTACAGAGAACTGGGAGCATCTACGGAACAACCATTTCAAAGTACTGCACTTTAAACGCTCCACTTTGTAAGAAAACAGCAAAGTCAAATGAATGGTTTGACGCTTCATCAGATGTGATGGCACCTGTTATTGAAGCTAAGCGCAGTGCTATGAATGAATACAAACGTTCACCGAGTGCCAGAACCCTACAGATCCTGAGGGCTACGAGAAGCAAAGTTCAACAAACTGCTCGACGCTGTGCAAATGACTACTGGCTCCAGCTCAGTGAGAGCAGCCAGATCGCAGCGCAAACAGGCAACATTAGACAAATGTATGACGGTATAAAGAAAGCACTTGGCCCCCATAAAAGTAAGACGGCACCGCTAAAAACCATCAGCGGAGAGAAGCTAACCGATAAGGGTAAGCAGATGGAGAGGTGGGTCGAGCACTACTCTGAGCTTTACGCTAGAGACAATACCGTTACGCCTGCAGCCCCTTTTGATGCGTCAATAGTCTGCCACTATGAGAGGAGCTGGATGCCGAACCAACCATTAGAGGAACTCAGTAAGGCCATTGATATCTTGGCCTCTGGCAAAGCACCAGGCAGTGATGGGATTCCTCCTGATTTAATCAAATGCTGTAAGAGCACGCTATTACATCCCCTGCATAGGATGCTGTGCCAGTGCTGGGAAGAGACAACTATTCCTCAAGACATGCGAGATGCCAAGATGGTAACACTGTATAAAAATAAAGGAGACAGAAGTGATTGCAATAACTACAGAGGCATCTCTCTTCTTAGTATTGTTGGTAAGGTTTTTGCCAAAGTCATCTTAATGCGACTACACAAGTTAGCTGAGCGCATATATCCAGAGGCACAGTGTGGATTCCGAGCTGGCAGATCAACAACAGACATGATCTTCTCTCTCCGCCAGCTTCAGGAAAAATCAAGAGAGCAGAAAAGACCATTATATATCGCCTCTATAGACCTCACAAAAGCATTCGACCTGGTTAGTAGGGATGGACTCTTTAAAATCCTCCTGAAAATAGGCTGCCCTTCTAAAATGCTGGAAATGATAAAGTCATTCCATGACGACATGAAGGGAACAGTCCAATATGCTGGAAGCACGTCACAGCCCTTTGATATACGAAGTGGCGTTAAACAAGGCTGTGTTCTGGCTCCGACCCTCTTCGGAATCTTCATTGCCTTACTCTTGAAACATGCATTCAGAGATGCAACTGAAGGAATATGCCTTCACACTAGGTCAGATGGCCGTCTGTTTAATCTTTCAAGGCTGAAGGCAAAAACAAAAAATCAGAAGGGTCACTATAAGAGACTTGTTGTTCGCTGATGATGCTGCAGTCGTCACTCAAAGCCAACAGGAGCTTCAGAGCTTGATGAATCGCTTCACTAAAGCATGCAAGGACTTTGGCCTCACAATAAGTCTAAAGAAAACGAACGTGCTGAGTCAGGATGTGGGTGCTGCACCAGTTATCACTATCGATAACTATGAATTGGCAGTGGTGCACCACTTCACATACCTAGGGTCTACCATCAATGACAAACTCTCACTGGATACAGAAATCGACAGCCGCATTGGCAAAGCTGCAGCTACCTTTGCCCGCCTCACATCGCGTGTTTGGGGAAATTACTAAACTCACAATGAAGACCAAAGCTGCGGTATATAATGCCTGCGTCACCAGCACACTCCTATATGGCAGCGAGACCTGGACGACCAATGTTAAGCAAGAAAGAAGGCTCAATACCCTCCATTTGCGGTGTCTACGCCGCATCCTCGGCATCTCGTGGAAAGATAAAGTGACAAATGTCGAGGTGTTGTCACGTGCTGGCCTTCAAAGTATGTAACGCTGCTTAGACAGCGCAGACTAATTCGCTGGCTTGGCCATGTTTTCGCCGCTGGAAGATGGTCCGCATCCCCAAAAGATATCTTCTCGAGACAATTAGCAGATGGCAAGAGAACAGTTGGGCGACCACAGCTGAGGTTCAAAGATGTGTGCAAGAGAGATATGAGGGCACTGGACATGGATCCAGCAACATGGGAGGATGAAGCTGCCGATCGCAATAATTGGCGATGCTATTTACGACCCACCTCGATTGGGCGAAGAGAGGCTCAACACAAGAAGCAGAGGTGAGGAGAAAACGTCGAAAGGAGCACCAGGAAAATAAGCAGCTGAGGGCGGCCACCTCAGGGGCGATTCCCATAGTCAGTTATGACCTGAAGGGGCTATATTATTATAATATTTCCTGTAGTAAAAGTGTAGGTGTTATATTCCCTGTGGAATTTGAGCCAGGCAGAACTACTATTTCCACTGATGGGGAAGCAGGGGCAAAGATGAATCACTGGTTGCCTTAAAACAAGCAGCTTTGAGCAGATAGGCTTTGTGATCCTTGGTTTGTAGCCTTTCTAAAGAGAAGGTAAGACTCTGATTCCAAACTCAACCACTGCTGGCCATGTTTGCGGGAATATCTGTTTATGGGAAAGGCTTTGGGATTAAACCGAGGATAAATTTGTGGTCAAAGTCCCTAAGGCAGTCTAATGTTGATTCTACATTATTCTGGCAACTCCTGCGATGTGGTAGGTACCTAACTGTATCAGTGTTATGATTAAAATTCTTAACAGGTGTGAATTATAATAGCGTTAGCTCAGCGGGCTCTGTGTATGTTTATTTTTACACGGGTCACTGGTAAAGGACGAGTGAGCTATGTTTTAAGCCCGTCATGCTTGGCTGGGTCCTGCGTGAGACAGGTGACTGGTGGGAGAGAAGGGGAGGAGCGCGATGGTGTGTTTCATGGCCGAGTGGACGTGTGTGTCTGAGCTCCTGAGATTTTATATGATTTTGTGATTGATTCCTACATGATACCAATTTCTGTACTTCAAGATCTTTTGTGAGGGGGGGACTAGATATATGCATATGGAAAGGAAGTAGTGTATTTCTTTGGAACTGATTAAATAAAGATGAGGAAAACTGTCGGGGCACCAGTGTACTAGCTACTGACGCTACAGAACTATACTGATGACGATATGTATATTATTGCCATACGCTATATATGGCTTTCCAAGTTGATATCGATGGAGCTGTGTTCATTGTAATAAACGTTGTTTTAACTGTCCACTCAGCCTGGTGGTGATATGGATATTTCTGGTGTATTGCTGTGTGCGTTGTTCATCTGATTGAACTAACTTGTGGCCAGAGTAACCAGAAGTGTACTGAAGAAGTTACAGATAAAATAATTATAATGACAACGCAACAATCTGCTACTGCCGTTCCTTTGGATCTACTGGCTGTGTGGAGAGGGGGAACATGCTGCATGGGCAACAGCTTGATCTCCACATAACTGTGCCCAAGCTCACATGCTGGAGAGGACACTTTAGGTTCACCCTATAGGTGTTGGCAAAACACGGGAAGTAGCAGTTCTTGGTTATAAGCATTTTGTCCAATAGGCAAAGGGCCCTTGGTGCAAGAAGCTACTTCCGACAG
Organism: Oreohelix idahoensis; assembly: GCA_024509875.1. Taxonomy (NCBI): domain Eukaryota; kingdom Metazoa; phylum Mollusca; class Gastropoda; order Stylommatophora; family Oreohelicidae; genus Oreohelix; species Oreohelix idahoensis. Next base: position 319,153 of record JAMPIV010012166.1, read on the forward strand.
TGGAAGAGGTTCTAGGATCTCACTGGACAGCTACCTCCCGCTTCATGCTGGGCAGGCCCCAGTCAATTAGGTGTTGTCCTGCCACTGTTGGCTTTCCCCCATTCGGGTTGCATGGGGATTTGGGGTCAAACCCGACCCCCCCCCAAACAGGTATGTTTTGGGGACAGAAATTTTCATACTAAGCAATAATCACAAAAGAAGAGAGTCATAGAAATAAATATAACTATCAGATTGGGATGTTAGAACATCTAGACTATGTTGACTGGACTATCCAAAAACTTACAGGACATAAACGATGTCAGGAAGAAACAGCCATAATCAATGACGAACTTAAACGACTTTCACGGGTGAATATATAGCATTTGTATTATAGATTATTACCTGGACAGTTGAGCCAGAATGTGATGTATGTTCGTTTGCTTGAGAGGACACTACATTTTCTACATCCACCCACATACATCCTACCCGTCCATCAACAATCTGGAAACCCACTGGCTTAAATTAAAAAGTATCATGAAAACCAGCTGCAGCAGAAGCATGTGGGGGAGTTCAACTTGGGAAGATTGGAAAGAGGACACGTTTGATGGACAAAAAGTTTAAGAGGAATTTTTGATTCTTTTAAAAATAAAATTTTGACCGTTGTGTTTTAGTGATGCACGAACCCATTTCAGTCCTGATTAACATTATTGTGTTGTTTATCCATATTCCTTAACTAACAAAGGCATTGCTAAAACCATACTTAGAAGCTTAAATACACAGCAGGAAAAAAAAGAAAATATAGACAATATGTGAAACTCTGAACAGAAGTAAAGAACAAGGTGCTAGCAGCAAAACAGAAAAATCCTGGAAGGAATTGGTGAAAAAGATAGAATAAAGATGCTCAGAAAACTAGAAAATGTGTTCTACAAGATCATAATGAACATGTGGATGAAAAAAGTGCCCTCTTTGAATTTATAAAATGACAAACAGGAACAGAATTTGCTTTAGCTACCCCAAAGGGAGTTGATGGAAATAATATATTTCTCAGAGCTCCTTGACTGAAACAAGGTCATGCCTCAGAAAAGATAACCACTAGCACATAGGAGGAAATCAATGGTGACAAAGATGGCATCAAGATGGAAGCCCAGGACGGAGAAAATCAATTTGCAGTAGATACAATGGTTAAAACACAGAAATGGTCAATACAAGAGAGCAGTCAGGATACAATGGTAACACATCAAGAAATGGGTCAATACATGAGAGCAGCATGGATACTAATGGTAAAACACCATGACCTGGTCAATTACATGAGAGCATTATGGATACAATGTGTAAAACACCAGACATGGTCAATACATCGAGAGCAGTAGGATACATTGTTAAACATCAGCAATGGCCAATTACATGAAGTTGCAGCAAGTATACAATGGTAAAACACCAGACATGGTCAATACATGAGAGCACGCAGGATACAATGGATAAAAACCATCAGACATGGGTTATACTATTCGTGAGAGCAGTAGGATACACAATGGTTAAATAACACCAGACATGGTCAATATATGAGAGCAGCAGGATTCAATGGTAAAAACACCAGACATAGGTCAAATACATGAGAGCAGTAGGTACAAATGGTTAAAAACACCAGGAAATGGTCAATTACATGTGTAGCAGGCAGGAATTTCAATGGTTAAACACCATACATGGGTCATACATGGAGAGCTAGCAGGATACCAATTGGTTTGTAAAATCCACCAGACATGGTTCATTACTGAGAGCAGTAGGATCCAATGGATAAAACACCAGAAATGTCAATACATGAAGAAGCAGCAGGATACTATGGCTAAAACAGCAGAACATTGGTCAATACATGAGAGCAGCAGGATACTATGGTAAAACTCCCAGACATGGTCAATTACATGAGAGCAGTAGGTACAATGGTAAAACACCAGACTATGGTCATATACATGAGTAGGCAGCAGGATACAATGGTATAAAACACCGGATACATGGTTATTACATGATAGCAGTAGTGGATACCAATGGGTTAAAAACACCAGAAAAGAAAGGGTCAAGCCATGAAGATGCAGCTAGGATACAATGTGTTAAAACACCAGAAAGGGTCAATACTTGAGATGCAACAGGAAAATACAATTGTAAAACATCAGAAATTGTCAATTACATAGAGAGCAGCATGATACAATGGGAATAAAAACACCAGAAAAGGTTCAATACATGAGGAGTGAGCAGGATACTAATGGTTAAAACACCAGTATTGGTCAATACATGATAGCATGCATGGATACTATGGTAAAAACACCAGAATTGGTTCAATACATGATGAGCAGCAGGATTCAATGGTAAAAAACCAGAAAGAAATGTGTCAATACATGAAGAGCAGTAGGATTCAATGGTAAAAACACCAGAAATGGTGTCAATAAATGAAGATCAGTTAGGATTACAATGGTGATAAAAGCACCAGAACTGGTCAATACAATGAGATGCAGTAGGAATACAACTGGTTAAAACACCAGAAATTAATGGTTCAATTACATGTGAGCAGCAGGTGACCTGAATTACCCTGTGGATCCGTACAAGCAGCCTAGCAACCCCAAGACCATTCCAAAGAATTTGGGGAGGGATTGTCAATCATTCAAAGACCGAAAGGTACAACAAAAAAGATGAATGCAATTCAGCGACTCATATGGCTTGAACCTGCTGGATCAGGGTCGGTGAACCAGAAGTGACCAAGTCCCTACTCCTCCTTCCAATGTGAGGGTTGTCCTGAGAAACAGGCTGCATCACAGCAGTCTAGGCGCAGAGTTAGGGAATCGAAGAGGGAAGGCAAACCTGAAAATAAAAATGCAATGCTTGAAATTGGATGATTAGGGCCATAATGGAACAAATATCACAGCTTTCGCTTTAAATGGCAACACAATGTAACCAACGTGTCCTGTTCAGGTCATAAGCAGAAGATGAAGAGTCATCCATAATGACCCATATTTCAACAAAGGGGGTAAACCGACAATGTGGTAAATCAATAGAGTCAATTATCCCTGAATAACTGTTTCCTGGTAAAATTTACTAAGAATGCTGGAGGCAGAGGACTCATGACGCCCTGGCTGAGACCACAGATGGATGAGGTCCAGGTGTGGTTTTCGAGCAAAACAGAAAGTACTCAGGACATTACATCTTCACTCAGTTAAAAGGCTTAAAGGTGCGATGTACTATTTTTTTGGATCTAGAGGAAAGCACTTGACAAGGTTCCCTAAATCTAGCAAATTTTAGGACTGCGTGGAACACAAAGAACATTATCAATTTCCAAAACCTCTGATAGGATGCCCCTAAGATCTTCTAGGCAGTCTTGCA